>JAZDUH010000098.1:12392500-12830000 GCA_036419115.1 Scarus forsteni | reverse complement strand
GAAATAATTCAGACATTTTTTATGATCCAAAAAGTTATATCTGTTTAGGTTGAAACAGTCAAGGTGTGTGTCTCCTTTTGTACCTCCCAGGTTGTGTGAGGTACCTGTCCTACAGACAATAGTCCCCCGCTTAATTGAAAATCTGTCATTAGTATGATCCAATTACTTTGCCAACATATTGCTGCTCTCCAGACTGCCGCTGTGTGAATCAAGAACTAGGATAAAAGTGAGGGAGCTCTAGTGCAGCTGAATCCAGGCTGTATTTAGGCCAATTTATAAATATGCCACCCTTAGTGCCCGGTGAGTTTGGTGCCCAACCCCCTCGCTGCCCTTATTCCGTGAAGTCTGAGCTGCACTACAGATGCTGCTCATCCTTCCTCACACCTTTCTCCATCTCCTTTTTATCTAATGCTCTCAAGCCTACACCCATTCACCCATACACCTCCACCTTCACTCTTTGTTTGGTCTTAGGTGGTTAGCAAACTGATCCAGATCCGGGAATACATCAGTAAGGCCAGCTCCATGCGGGATGACCTGGTGGAGAAGAATGATGTGCCGGCTAATGTGGAGCGTCTCTCCCATCTTATCAAGCACCTTAAAGAGCAGGAGAAGTCCTACTTACGGTTTCTGCAGAAAATGCTGGTTTGTTTTTTTACTTACAGTATCTGGGACCTTCAGATAAAATCTTGTGTTACTGATTTGTACGGTGTGTTGTACCTAATTCATGGTCAGGCTGGGACCCTTTTGTTTTCATGCTGTCTTCCTCCATGATCTGTGGACAAAGAAGTCATGATTTATGTGAAGCTAAGAATAGGAAGTTCTGTAGGATGCTTCCTCCCACGAGTAAAGGATCGCTGTTTATTGTGTTTGGTTTTGTGAATTTTCCTGACATATTGTGTTGTTGCATTCAAAATCTGTGTTGTCAAATATACAGACTTAAAAACATATGCAGCAGGCGTTTTGCTCCCTTCGTTCCTCATTTTTAGATCATTGCTTTATGCATTTTTTGTCCTTTGGGTCATTTGGTCTGTATTTCTGGTCACTAAGTTACCACCTAAACAATACCAGAAAATATTTAGAAAATTATGTTCTCTTTATAGCTCCTTGGTGAGGTTTCTTTTGGTGACTAACTCTTCTCTTCACCGCTTTCATAGACACGAGAAAATGAGGATGATGATGTGGGGACTCTGGATTCTGCGGTGGGTTCAGGTTCACTGGCAGAGAGCACTTCTCTAAATGTTGAGGTCCACTCCTCAGATGCCTCAAATGCAACGGTGTGTACCTCAGAGATCTACTTATAAGCTATTTCTTCAAATCTCTGTCAGTATTCTCTGTTACAAGACTCCAGCTAATATTTGAACAAGGTAATACTATCTTACCTTTATATGTAGACACAAGGAACTATAAACAAAGCCATCGGTTCTGTCTTTGCTTTTACTTTGTGGTTTTATTTGCTGTGTCAGCCCCTGACAAGCTGAACTTTCCTATTATGCTGAGTAGCTTTGCTGCACTGATTCTGTTTTGTGGATTTAGTTTTAAAGTACTAAGTGGGTGTGATTTTTGCAGGGTGGTCGGCAAAAAACAGTCAGAGCTGACCAAAAGGAAGAGCTGGAGAATCTGCGTAAGCAGCACGAGCTGCTTAAGAAGATGCTGGAGCAGCAGGAGCAGCTCCGAGCTCTGCAGGGAAGACAGGAGGCTCTGATGGCCATGCAGGACAGTGCAGAACAGGCACTGGCTGTAATAGAAGACACTGGTGAGTAGCAGTGTTAATTGAGTTTTAATCTTGTGTAATTTTCTCTTCCCATAATCAGCAGAATGAGATAATAGAGGTTAAACAATAGACCAACCAGATAGATAGATAGATAGATAGATAGATATATAAATAGACTTTATTTCAGACTCAGAAAGGTCCATTAAAAAGCTATACAACAAATAAAACATACACACAAACAACAGTACAGGGATAGCTTGGGTATCCAAACTAGGCATATCACAAGGTAAAAACAATTAAAAAACATATAGACGTTTTCTCCAGTGTGTCCAAAAGCAGGAGTTGTATCATGTGTCACTCCGAGTGATATCAGTTACGGCCATAATCAGCACATTGTCTGACTTCATCAGTCTACACATGAATTTATACATGAAATTCCTTAGCACAGCATGAAAAGTGGGCACATTATTTGTTACAAACATCTCACTTGCACTCGACCATCTAGGAAGTTTAAGAAAAATGCGAAAAGCACCATTATACACCACCTGAAGCTTTCTCATATTTTCCTTTCTGTAACGACACCACAGGTGGGATGTGTAGAGGGGTGTGCAATAAGCATTAAAGAGAGCAATTTTGACTTTGTCAGTGCACAATGATAGACAGATAGACAGGAGGAGCCTCTGGAAAACGAGATGTCACATGGCATAGGGCTAACTTTTAATAAATTCAATTAAGTAGAGCCATATATGATGAGGACAGATTTATGGTCCAGGTGTCCATGCATTTGTTGCTATCTTAGATTCTTTGTCCCACACTCCCAGCGTGGCTTCATTAAATGGCTGTTCAACATCTGGCTCAGCTCAAGATTTCCTGCTGCTGGGGTGCTGGTTTGGTGGAGTGGTTAGCAACCAGGCACCCCATGTACTTACTTCTGCCGGTCCAGGTTCGAATCCTGCCTGTGACCACTTTGCAGAGTGTCCTCCCCTACTCTCTCTCCCCCTTTCACAAGCCTATCCACTGTCTCTCTCCTATCAATAAAGGCACAAAAATGCCCAAAAAATACATTTGAAAAAAAAAAAAAAGATTTCCTGCTGCTAAACAGCTTAACAGAGATTTTTGTTTTCTTCTGCAACTGCAAACCAACCATTGTCACCCAGGACTGTACTCATGGTAGATTCATATTGATTCAAATATTCCTTTTGGCTAGTTTTCTCCATAGGTATTGCCACTTGTGGTAATTGTTTTAGTCTTGGTTATTAAATTTTAGCCCCCTGAATGCATCACCACCACTTAAAGGTGCAGTGTGTAGAATGTGGCATTTTATACATCCATCGCATTTTGCCAAACAGAAACGGTGAATATAAGAGATATATGTTATTATGTGTATGTAAAATCCATCAAAATGGGAGTACAAACAACCTCATGAAACGGTTGTTTTATTTTTATTTAGTTAGAAAAATCTTTGTTAAAAAAATAACATTACCGCGGGCCGCTGTTTCGTGTAGGCCGACATATTGATCCGCCGTGTTGTCTACGGGTGGTTTTTAGGGACAAAAAGAAGGAAATGCGAATCTGTCCACCGGTGCTGAAATCTACCTGGAATGAAGGCGAATAAGAGGAGAGGATGGCGGTGGATGCATAGAAAGTTGTTACTCTGTCCTAAGGATTCAAATTGTGTATATAAACACACACACAACATAAATTTTGTGCCATGTTCACAATCCCTTTTGGTCTTCACAGCATTCCGTTGCTCAGCGATGTGACGTTTTGGTTACAATTAGGTTCATTCTAGAATCGGAACACTACATCTCGCTAAAATGCCAAATTCTACACACTGCACCTTTAACAACAAAGTTTATTTATGTGTAACTTTAAAAATGTATTATCATCATTGCTGCATATTTCTGTTTTTTGCTTCTTTTAGTTTTTATGCATTGTATGTTTTTCAAAAATGCCAGAGTACTGATAAAGACAGATTGTCTCAGTTCAGTATAGAAAATAGTTGAAGTTGAAAATTAGTCTTCAAAAACAATGTAGTTGTGTTGAAGATCCTAGGTTCGTAATAGGTTCATAGGTTCATGAGTAGACCCAGGGCAGTGCGGAGCAGTTATTGTTTGTTTAGTGTCAGTTATTCAGGCCAAGAAATATCAAAAGTATTTGCTAAAAGTCTGACGTGTGTTGATGAAATGCTAGTTGGCTATTCTAATTGTAATGACTTGGAGTAATTACTTCATAGATGTTAATTAATCAGTAAGGTCTATGAAATGTGTGAATTTCTGCTCCATTTTGTAACATCTATGTCATTTATTCCTCTTGTTTGTCAATAGTTGTCACAGAAACTACGGGCAGTGTTTCAGGCCTGAGCATCACATCAGAGCTGAATGAAGAGCTGAATGATTTAATCCAGAGGTTTCACAACCAGCTTTGTGACTCTCAGGTACAGAACTTTGCATCTGGGCTGTCATTAACTCTTTGAATGAAGGCATGGTTGCAATATTGTCATTATACTAAACTGTGTGCTGACTGATTAATGTGGACTTTGTATTTCTTTCTGTTTTTTCTTTGTACAGTTAAAGAGATTAATCAAGGCAACTTTTTTAATCAAGTATAGAGCACCATTTGTATTTACCAGCTTGGAAATAAAAACATCTTCAGTTTTATGTGTATCAAAAAGCATGGCAGTTTGCAAAAAAATAACATTATGATACAGGATCAATATAAGTAGAGAAAATATCATTAAAGTTAAATTTTATAAACATCCTCAAATTGGACAGTTAATTAATGAGACAACTCTGCAGTGTCCACATGCTTTCCTTTGTCCAACCCTTAAATCTTTGTTTAATTAAAAATAAAAGTTTTAATCAATCTATGTAAAGATTTTCTTATGTATGCCTTCCAGACTAAAGCAGTCCCAGACAACCGTCGTCAGGCACAGAGCCTTTCTCTGTCTGGCGAGGTGTGCTGGTCCCGGACTCCTCAGGCCCTTGGTCCGCCTCAGCACAGACCTCTCCTCCACTCAGCCTCTGGTCCACACTCTGGCCTTGACACTGGGGCAACAGCTGCAAGCGCCAAACTTACAAAGCTCCAAGAACTCCAGGACAAAAAACAAACAATGGACAAAATACTGCAGGAGCTGCACTCACTCAGAGACCAGACTCTCAACAACAGCTCATGTAAGAGGAGGGCTGGGCAACAAGGACCAAAAGCATTTTTTGTTTTTTATCCTCCAGACAAATTGCACTGCATGATACATAACTAGATTTTTTGGGGGGAAACAGGGTTCCTGCAAAATTCTTGAAAGGCTTCAGTTTGATTTTTTTTAAGATTTAAGGCTATGAAAGTCTCAATAAGTCTTACTTAACCTGTCAGGGGTCTTAAGCTCTAGATGACATGGTAACTTAGGCAGTGTTCATCTAATCTATTTTGCACTATTATGCCAGAAGAAATCGTGGCAGCAGTCTGATACGTCTCTCACTGCTCTCATGTCTGAGTCTCTGTATACAGGGATTGAGGCATCTGGAAATCAGATTATTCTAATAGTATTTGGCAACCTTGCTTGTCATATTTCAACACTTAGCCTGAAACATATTAGCATTTTGGTTTATTTTAGAAAAGAAAAGTTTGAAGGAACCCTGTTTGGAAAGGAAGTAAATCACTGTCACACCACCAGAATTCTAAGCCAAGATATGACTTGCAAAAATTAGATTATTTTAAGACCTGCTTGAAAAAAAACAAAAGTCTAGTCCTTGATACTCAGGCCAATTTTTCTAATTCAGTCATCAAAACTTGCAGAAAAACTTGGACACGGTGTCTTAAACGATAAAAAGGGAAATACTTCCCTTTAGTCAGAATGTCACCGTTTTCCATATTTAAAAAGAAAAAAAATCCTTATTATTTCTACAAGTTGTAATATTTACAAGAAGCACAAAACTGGTGATATTTAGTCATATTTTTATCAGATGAGCAAGAGTACTTTATAATTTGGATAAATATTTGCTGCAGGGTGGAATTGTCTAATTTTCCAAAACTTATTAGTAGTGATCCAAACTTTTTTCCATTAAGGACCACATGAAAAACAGTACAAGAATGAGAGGACCACTTTGATATACTTGCTGTTAGTGTTTAATGTATTGGATTTTGAGTTGGCTGATTAGATTTGAAGGGATCTGATTGGCTCTGGCTGCTCTCGTTTGCCTGTGCTTGGAATGATGATGAGAACAGAGGTGGACAGAGCGAGGAGAACTAATGTGCTTCACTCCACATTTCTCCAAAAACAAGAGCAAATTGCAAGGTGTCAATTTATAGAAGCAGAAAGGCTCTTAATGATAGGCATAGTAGCACAGATTGTGTTGTAAACCAGACCTTGAGACGAAGCAGATAGAGACGGGCAGATGAACTATATTTGCTTGTGTAATGAATTTGTTATAGCTAATGAGTCAAACAACTTCATATGGGTCATATTTACTGTTGCCATTTGGAAATTGCTGCAGGTCAATGAAATGCAGAATATTGGCTCCAGTTGGCGGTAGGGCTACGGTTTGAAGTTTTCTGTATCAGGGTAGTTTAATGTGTATGGAGGAGTTTGCCTGCAATTTTAATGGGAAAAACACTCATGATCAGGTGTTAGGGTTTCTGTTTTCAATTTTGTCAAACAGGTATCATTACAGTTTGATTTCTACTTGTGTAAATGTTCCTTAAAAATATATATAAAATAAAGCAGATAAAATGGTTGGTTCCCATAGGATTAATAATAATAATAATAACAATAATAATAATAATAGTAATAGTAGTACATTTTATTTAAAGTGCCTTTCTTGACCTGATTAAACATTTTTAAACAGATTATCTTGTTGTAATTAAGCATAAACTGTATGTGTTATAATTTTTCTAGTGAGAATTAGTTTTTTTCTAAACTATGGAAAAAACAAGAGTCCTCATGCAAAACTGACCCATTTACCAAGGTGCCTGTAGACCGCAGTAACAAGTCTGAGAAACAGAGAAGATTCCACCGCACACTGATAAATGACTTTACTTGCACATTATTCTGAGAAACAACATATTTTGCCTGGAGCTTCCTCAGGTTGACTCAGCACAAACATAAAGTACACATGTGCTGAATAATCATGGTCATTTGACCAATCATGTGTTCATTTAGTAGTGTGACTTCAGAGCTAGAAAGGCTGATATGTATCCCTATAACAAGAACGACATAGTATGACTCAAATTTATAAACTATAATCAACATAAACAATATCAATAAAAATTCCTTACCCTTCATGTGAAGTTTGAAATATGACAATAAATCTTAAAATCGTTATGTATTGCCTATGTTTTTTCTGTTTTTGTGTTTTTTTGTGTGAAGTTAACAGCAGTTCTTATTCCTGCAGGTCGTGGTTTGTCCACACAGTGCAGCCTCAGTATGGGAGGGTCTTCAGATTGTACATCTGCCCTCTGCTCTAACGGGGCATCAGCTTCTATATCCTTTCAACCGTCCATCACGCAACGCCAGGACAGCTCCAATTCCACAGATAAGCTCAGGTACCAACAACACACACAAACACACACACACCAACACACTCGCAAGGCTTCAGGAGCTTCACCTGGCAGATCAGATAACAGCAGCAGTGTGTGGTGTGGAGGGCTGGTGGTGTAATAAAACCTACAGGAACAAAACCAACTAAATGTCCTGTTGTTGATGAGTTCCAGGCTTTGTCCCTTTACAGTGTTTTGTGTCTGTGGGTGACTTTGTAAAGCAGGGGAGACACTGTCTGAGCGTGTGACATAACTGTCTGAATTATTCATACATGTCAGCGGTGATACATTGGTCTTTCCCTCTGTTCTGCTCTCTACAGGAAGCTCAAAGAGGTCCACAAGCGATTCAACGAGCTGCGGGAGCTGGTGCAGTACTATGAGCAGACGTCAGATATGATGGTGGACGCCGTCAATGAGAACGTGAAAGAGGAGGATGATGATGAGGAAGAGGAGGAGGAAGATGAGACCGAGGACGGTTCCATGTTTGACGCCATGTTTGACTCGGAGCAGGAGAGCCGGCAACCTGTGACCAACATCAGGTGCGGTCGACAAATCAAATGTTAACATCAGATTTCTTTCTTGTGTTTCATCATATCAAAGCTGAAAGGTGATCAGTCTTATTTGGGATGTGATGTCTAAAATTTGTCATTTTTTCAAGACTAAATGGTTCGGTAAATTACCAATAATTCTGACAGTGAGGTGTGCTAATCCAAATATCTTTTGCACATGCACAGTGAATGTCCGGCCTTTTTTTCACCAGAGTTATGATAGGGATCAGAGGCTTCTATGAGTCAAATCCTGACAGTCAAGACAAATGGACAGATGAAGTGTGCACACCAGCCGGTGTGTTAAGACCAGAAAAAAAATTGGTTCAGAACCTGAAAATGTTGGTTCACTTCTAGAGCCAAAAAAAGTTGTGAATTGTGAAATCCTCTGTGGGCATGTGGTATTCTGTGTTAATAAAATGAGCAGGAAGTCGACAAAGTAGAGGAACACACACTTTTTACATACCAGATGCCTTCTATGTATGTCTTCTGTGTCTCCTTATCATCAACAGCTGTTGTGTGCTTGATTACTTGATCATAACAAAACCTTCAGTAGAGCAGCAAACGCCTTTAAAATATCAGTGTGATCTGCCATTGCGCTGGTGTGTTATTTACTTCCTCTGGAGTAACACGGAATAATGCTTTCCCACTTTCATTCCACTTAAACTGGGATGAACGTGGTCTGGTTTGGTTGAAAGTACCAAGGTGGGGTGCTCGTTTGGCGTAGTGGTTCGCAACCATGCACGTCCCATGTATTTGCTTCTGCCGGTCTGGGTTTGAATCCAGCCTGTGACCAGCTTGTAGAGTGTCTTCCCCTACTCTCTCATCCCCTTTCACAAGCTTATCCACTGTCTCTCTCCTATCAATAAAGGCCCAAAGGCCCAAAAATACATTTAAAACAAAAAGAAAGTACCAAGGTTCTGAAAATCCTGCACCATGCCGATATGAAAGCCCTCTGTGAATGCACAAGGTCAGGAACCTGACCCCTTGTATAGCATTTATCTGGATCCTTGTGTGCGTTTTGTCCTCTTAAAGCTGTTTGTTGTGGCAAAGCTTGCTTTTTCTATGCTTTACATCCTGAAATAAATAATAAAAATAAGAATCACTTACTTCATAGATAATCAACTTTAGCAATTACTGGCTTCATCAATAAAACATCAGTTTATTTTCTGTCTAATAAAAATGATATTGTAGCTACACTCCAAACAGACCTTTATTTCAAATTGTACTGAGCAAACTGATAACCGTGGAAGAGGAACTGTGGAGGGGAAGGTTTTTGTGGAACTCATGTTACAGATTGCCGGTCTTTAGTAGTCAGTCACATTACGTGTAATTCAACCACTGACACTGTTGTTTTCATAACAGTCACCTCACATCATCTTTGCAGAAACCCTCAGCACGGTGGGAACTGGACAGACCTGAACAGCCTGACGAACGGGCGCAGTGCGAGGAGCAGTGCCACTAACAACAGAGATGGCAGACTGAACACAGAGTGTGAAATTAACAACCGGTCAGCAGCCAACCTCCGCAGCCTCAACATCCCCTCAGCCATCGGTGGGCTTGTCATCATAAACACAACAGACTGTTTGAAGCTTGTTTAGACACTTAAGGAGGACAGCAGATCCGCTCAGTCTGACATTTCTTTAACTCTTCTTTTACTCAGATTGCCAGTACAATAGAGATACGCCCTATAATCAGGTGAAGGATGAAGATGATGATGAAGACGGTCTTGACAATGATGAAGGTGCACAAGCTGTGGCTCCAGACAGTGAGGCTTCAGGGTCCAGCAGAAGAAGCAGTCTTGGGAATGATGGAGGCTTTTCACAGAAGGTGCATCGACAGACAGCAAAGCAAAAATTGCGGCAGCTTCAGGATCTGGTGGCCATGGTTCAGGTGAGGAAAGAGATTTAGACTGAGGGGGGTGGTGCATCTTTCATGGATGGCAAAATGAGAAGGAATGTATTTAAAACACTGTCTTTGGTAACTGATACTGTTAAAATGGGTTGAAGCAGCAGGTAGGATTTTTTTAGTGCTTGTTTTGCTCACTGCGTGAGTGACTACATGGCTGATATACAAACAAGAACATCTGATGTGCTGGTTTGTCCTCTAAAGCCATTTTATCACATTATAGTAATGTCATGAAATACTTGCAAGCCATCAGGCTACTTACAGACGTTACAGATAGTTTTGACATGCAGAATATTTCTTAGGAGGTATACATAAGGCTATGTGCATAAGCTTCTGCATGAGTTTAGCACTGCACAGCCCTGCGGTGTAGGCCACAGCAATGAATGAATGAATGAATGAATGAAACCTTTATTTGTCCCAGTAGGGGAGATGCGGTTTGTCAGGCTAGCAACAGTACAATACTGTAAGTTAAAAAGATAAATCATAAAAGTACAATAAGTTAAAAAGATAATTCATGTTAAACAATAGAATAAATAAAAACGGCTAAAAACAGAGTAAAGAAAAGCAGAAATAGACAAGCGAAAAACCAAGGCCATGTGCAAAGAATGCAAAATCAAGTCTGTATGCAAAAAAAAGGTACAAAAGAGAGTCCTCCCCTTAGTGCCTCCGCCCTGATCTGCAGTGTACTGATTCCCCCTCCTCGTTGTGCAGTCTAATGGCTGTTGGCACAAAGGGTTGTCCGAAGTGCTTGGTAGTCTGGCGAGGGGGAATCAGCCTGTGGCTGAAAGTACTCCTCCTCCCCTCCAGATCACTATAGAGGGGATGGGTGGGGTTGTCCAATATTGCCTGCAGTCTCCTACTCGTTCTCTGCTCCGCCACCTCCTCCAAACTCTCCAGGCTGGCTCCCACCACTGAACCTGCCTTCCTCACCAGTTTGTTGAGCTTGCCTGCCCCCGTCGCACCGGCATGTCCCCCCAGCATGGCACAGCAAAGAAGAGGGCACTCGCCACGACTGACTGATTGAAGTGCCGCAGCAGCTCGCCACAGACGTTAAAAGACCTCAGCCTCCTCAGGAAGAACAGCCTACTCTGCCCCTTCCTGTAGCCTCGGTGTTGTCCGTCCAGTCCAGCTTGTTGTTAATGTGGACTCCCAGGTACTTATAGCTGTCCACCATCTCCACTTCCTCCCCCCGGATGGTAATGGGGGTGGGTGTCCTCCTACTCCGCCCAAAGTGCACCACCATCTCCTTGGTCTTGCCGATGTTGAGCTGGAGGTGGTTAGAATCACACTCTGACACAAAGTTCTCCACTAGAGCTCTATACTCCTCATCTCTGTCGTCACTGATGTAACCAACGACGGACGAGTCGTCAGAGAACTTTTGGAGGTGACACTTGTCGGAGTTAGCCTGAAAGTCTGAGGTGTAGAGGGTGAAGAGAAATGGTGACATAACAGTTCCCTGGGGGGCGCCAGTACTGCAGTCCACCATCTCTGATTGGCAACCCTGCAGTCTGACATAGTGGTGTCTGTTGGTCAGGTAGTTGTGGATCCATGCTACAAGGGTGTCCTCCACACGCATCACTGCTAGTTTTTCAGCCAGTAGCGATGGCTTGATGGTATTAAAGGCACTAGAGAAGTCAAAAAACATGATTCTCACCATGCTCCTTGGGTTCTCCAGGTGTGCATAGGCCCTGTGCAACATGTATATGATGGCGTCCTCGACTCCCACCCCCTTTCGATAGGCAAACTGCAACAGGTCCAGGTAGTCCTTCACCTGGGGCTTGAGATATTGTAGAACCAACCTCTCCATGATTTTCATGACCTGGGATGTGAGGGCCACAGGCCTGTAGTCGTTGAGGGTGCTGGGACGTCCCTTCTTAGGCACTGGGACGATGCATGATGTTTTCCACAACTGTGGCACCTTCCCCAGGCCCAAGGAGAGGTTAAAGAGATGCTGGAATGGCTCTGCCAGCTCCACAGCACACACCCTGAGCACCCTGGGGTTGATGTTGTCTGGTCCCCTCGCCTTTCTCACGTTGACCCTGGTGAGTTGCCACCTCACCTGGTTGGCTGTGATGGCAATAGGACTGTGGCCCCGGATGACTGAGGGGGAGGGGTGGTGGGGCAGGGGGGTTAGGGTGGTTATCTCCTGACTGAGGTGGGACGGTGATAATGGGGCTGTGCGAGATGGGTTTTGGGGAGGGGGTGACGCAGCTAGACCGTTGGACCCAGGCTGTTCTGTCTGGGGGGCCAATCTGTCCTCCCTGAGATGATTGGTCAAGCTGAGAGGCAGAAGTATCAAGAGGCAAGATGTTGTTAATACCACTTCATAAAGAATAAAAAAATATTCTTGTACAATTTTCTTTCAGTCTTCAATAAAATTCTGTAAAATGTGCATCTTTGTCTGTTTCCAGAGTGATGACACAGATGTTACAACAACCAATGAGGATGAAGTTTTACACCAACAGCCCAATAACACCAGAGCGACTGCTGCTGGCTCTCTGGGAGCCAAACAGAATCCGAGAGAACTTGCTCTCTCCAGCAAGGCCAGGTAATATAAATGTACATCTGAGAATTAGTCTGGCAGTCGAAAATCTTGTCTTTAACTGTGTTGTGTATGCTCACTGTATCAAAACTCTTTTGGACACAGAGAGAAGTTGTATGAGGCTAAACTTCGTCAGCAGAAACAGGAGTTAAAGCAGCTCCACGAAGAACGACAAAGACTCATTGAAATCCAAGGCAAGATCCAGGACCTGCAGTGGGCTTGCCCCGACCTTCAGGTATTTAATACACAAAGAGCCTTTCTGCCTTGAATGGACAAAGAGTCTGAAGAAGGCTTGAACAAGACAGACGAGAAAGCCTTTATTGTCATTGCACATGGTTGTGCTTCTGTATTTGTCGCAGCTTTCCTGTTGACTTTAAAGTAATGATGGCTAAAAACTGCATTTAAACCTTGATGTTTACAGGTTTTTGAAAGTTTAAACTGGTATTAAAAACAAATTTGAGAGCATGTCAGAGTACAGTGACAAACAGGAAAGCCTTGGGTGCAGGTTTAATTCATTGCTTTCAGATCAGAAGCCTCAGGTTTGTCTTAATCCTCAGTCGCTTACTGCTTGTTATATCCCATTCTTCCATCCTGTCCTCTCGAAAAAAGCAAAAAAGGCCCTGAAATCATTTTAAAAACAGAAGAAATAAAAGGAAAACCTTACCAAGAAAGAATTTCAGGAGAGAAAAAGAGGATCTTACCCTTAAGAATTTAAAAGTGTAAACAAAGAGCAAGTCTTTCTTTTAATTTAATAGTATAAAACAACCATTTTGATTTTTTTCTGTTTTCCTTCAGTCCTCATTTTCTAGCACGGTGAGTCAACAGGGCCTGCTGAGAAAGGCTCCACTTGCAGTTTCCACTCCAGCTACTGTTCAAACTTCAAATGGACCAAAAAGTAATTCACCTAAGCTCAAACCTACTGCCCCAGAAGCTGCCACTTCTTCAGTCACAGATAACGAGGTAACATACTCCACCAAATAAGGCTGTTTGCTGTGAAGTTTATTTATTATAATCCAATCTTTAAAGCAGCACTGATGTGTGTTGTGTCTATGGCAGCTTTGGTCAGAGATGCGTCGACACCAGATCTTGCGTGAAGAACTGCGGCAGCGCAGAAAGCACCTGGAGTCTCTGATGGCCGAACACCAGAGGAGAAGTGGTCTCAATGACTCTCTCAGGCGGAGTGATGATGGCCACGTCACACCCACACAGCCCATTAGCACGGATGAAAGGTAAGAGACCCTGTGCTCACATGAAAGTCAGCTAGCTTTAATTATGTCATGGTTAGGTATAAATTCCTGCAGTTTAAGGTAAGTCAAGGAATTGTGTGGATTATTGAAAAGCACTGGTTGGTCTTAAAGGTGTGTAGAAGTTGGCAGTATTTCGCCGAACAGAAACGGTGAATATAGGATACAATGTTTCTATTGAGTGTACAATCATCCTCATAAAACTTTGGTTTTCTTTTTATTCAGATAGAAAAAGCTTTTTATATCTATGTGCTGGGGGTCTCCTCTTTGTAGAGGCTAACATAAGGATCCACCATGTTGTCTACGGGTGGGTTTTGGGGACAAAAAGAGCTAAACGCGATTTTTGAATACGATTCTACAAAAGTTTACAAAACAGATAATCATTATCTTAACTTGCCTATAATCTATCAAAATAATAGTTACAAATATGAATGAAAAAACCCTCACCTGGAAACTGTTGTAAATGATACCCTGTGCACAATCCTATTTGGTCTTCACCGTTTCTTGTCGCTTAGTGGTGTAATGGATGGGCTCATTCCAAAATCTGAACACTAGATGTCGCTAAAATGCCAATTTCTACACATTGCACCTTTAAATTAGAACATTTTAAAATTTAAATTCATAGTAAGTCTTAAAAAATATTATATTTCCCTTTCAAGGGTCTTAAGTTGTCGATGGCATATTAAGACTGTCCCTATCAAATTTATTTGAGTCTATTTTAAAGTTTGATTTAGAAAACCCCTTTAAAACAATGACAGCAATGGGATTCTCGTACTTTCAGCATTCACCCGTTTCCCTCTCGCATACAGTACAGGCACTGGTTATCTAATTGGGTCCAAAAGTCTTAAATTTGACTCTAAAGTATGTTGAAACCATCAGAGCTTTACTTTACTGAGGGAGCTGTTGTTTAATGGCAGCCTTTTCCAATACCAGAAGATTTGGTGTCAGGAAGCAACATTATATACAGCTATTATCTCATCAGGACAATGGCCACCTGGGGCTCCACTCCCTGCCAACTTGATGATGATGATGATGATGATGATGATGATGAGGACGATGACGAAGATGATTATCACTCAGAGATTTGTGGAGAGGAGGAGGAGCAGCAAGACGAGTGTGTGGAGAGCAGCTCTGATGACGACATCCACATTTACTCATCCAGCAGGAACCACGGCTCCTACATTAACAGGAAGAATCATGGAAGGTAAGCAAAACACGCGCGTGTGTTTGAACAGCACACAACAAAAGCAATGGTCTGCAGGCAAATCCACTTCATTCCATAGTTTTCTACTGAAGTTTCCTCACTAGGGTGCCATGACACACTGATTAAATGAAGAATGTCTGGTTACCTGTCAGTCAGTTAAACTAGTTCATCACATGATGTCTCAACACAGGCTGGCAGTCCCGGACACATTTTTCCTAAACTGTAAAGGATTTCACTTGTAGCCACTTTGGCTTTAGTTAACCCTCACTACTTTTCTTAACAACAGTAAATAAGACACAATCATAATCGAATGACAGCGTCAATAGACCCTCAAAGACACAGTGTGGTTTAGATTGACGTAGAAAATGAATAAACGGATGCATTTCAGCTTTGTTGGCTTACCACTGCAAGGCAACCGTTAACCTCATGCTGCACCAACTTATGGAGGATAAACCTACAGAGGAGCAACACCTCATAGTGCAGAGACTTTTGACTTTTAATGTTAGCAATACTTCCCTCTGGAAACCATTTTTGCTGTTTACCTGCCGACCCTGAGATCACATTTGAAAATGAATGCTGAATTTTGCCTTTTTCCCATGTATTTTGATAACTTTGGACTTGTTGGTTAAACATATTTTAGGGACATGAAATAATTTGCCATGGTACATCCCCTCTTAAAGTCTGCAAGGGACTCATTTTTACCCTGTTGCCCCATTTCTGTTTTTCTCTTAGTCATATGTGTGCTTTTCTCTTTCAACAGAGCTTACTGATAACAGTTTGCTGTTTTGCGAGTTGATATAGTATAAATAATGATTATATCTGTGTTTGAAATAGGGATGAACTATTTTTGGCACGTTATAGTCATAGGCAGATAATGTCTTAAAATGTTTAAGGGCATAAAGAGATACATTTATGCTGATATTTCAAGCAGAAATGTTTTGCATATGTCCTCCACATTTTTATCCTATATACTTACTATATACTTTATTTTTGCAAAACGTTTGGATGTAACAAAATGCTTCACCTTATAAAGATTAAGCCAAACTCACATTTCCTTTTAATTGATAAGACTGACAAATGAATTCTTTCTTCAGTTTTTATCACTGAACATCTGTCATTGAACTACAGCATTAACTATGGTACAGTCAAATTATGTTTGTCTTGTTTTAGGTCCATTTTTGCATGAGGTAGACCAGCACAGTAAGAAACAATGGTCAGTTCGAGTGTGGGAGAGACTTCGTTATCTTAAAAAAAAAAAAAAACATATTCTGTAAGAGTAAAATTAGGATGTATTGGCATAATAGGGAAAACTAAAATATATATAATGGAATCGATGCAGTGTGAACAGCAAAGATCCAATGCTATGAGATGTGAGGGTTCACGTAATGCTGGTGTACTGTTACTACACCGAGGGAAAAAATGCAGAGCTTTCGTCTATAATCTGGGTTAAAACAATGTTCTATGTTTCTTCAGCAACTTGAAGCCTCCACCAGCATTCTCAGGTGAAGCAAGTGGGAATCAATCCTGTTTTAACAAGACTAATACAAAGCAGCAGCAGCAGTGCAGGAGTTTGAACCAGTCTGTGAACCAGCATGGAGCTACACGACGGCAGGAGAACCTGCGCTGGGCGTCTGAGCTCTCTTTCGCAGAGGGCTCGTCGCACTGGCAGGAGCAGATCAGCCAGCTGCAGAGACAGCTGGACTTCAGCACCAGCATGTGTCAGACTCTCCTGCAGGACCAGCAGGTCAGCGGGCTGAAATGATGCACAAACACACAGACACTGACCTCAGTCATTGACACAAGCTTGTTCTCTTTGGCCCTCATTTATCAAACTTACTGTACCCACACCGGGAAACTGGGTGCTCGGCCATTTTCATACTGCAAAACTCAAATCTTTGCAAGTTTATTTGTCTAATTTCAGTCAAAATATCCACAACACTTTCTAAAATCTCATACTCATTTGAGGAGTCCAGGTTGATTGCTTATTAAAAGGAACTAAAACCAATAATAAAGCACTGAATAACTTATTATGATGTGAAAATATTTGCCAATGGAGCAAGTAAATTAACTCGTTGAGGGTCTTTACATCAGGTATAGAAACTACTTAAGATAGCACATCTTCCTTCCTTTGCCAGACTTATCAATGACAGCAAACTTCTCCAACACAATTCTATTTTATAGAAAGAGTTCAAAAGTGACATTCAGGTTCTATTTTTAAGAATCAAAATCATCCATCACTGTAACCCTTTTCTCTCCTTTTTCAACAGTCCCTCTCTTACATGTTACAAACTCTGCTGACGGGGCAGTACAGCGTGTTGCCAAACAACCTGTCATCACCACAGGTCCACCTGGTCATGCACCAGCTCAACCAGTGTTACACCCAGCTGACATGGCAGCAAAACCACGTGCAAAGGTATTTTAAAGATATTTTATGTCAAACAAAAGCAGAAATTCCTGGTTTTCTTTTGCCCAATTAATCAAAACTCTGATGCACTTCTTTCAGACTAAAGCAAGTCTTAAATGACCTCCTCCGGCAGCAGCAGCAGCAGGCCTCCTCTTCAGCAGCAGGTTGGCAGACACAGAAGCACGGCTCAGCCCAGGAAACCAACTCAGCTCCCTCAGCCTCTCCTGGTTTCTTCCCCCCTTTCTCGTCCAACCTGCAACCTCCAACCAACAACATGTCAACCGCTGCCTTATCCCCATTCCCTCCCAGTGAGACATAAACATTTAACAGCTGTCTTAAAAATGTCCATATTGGTGAAAAAGTTGATTAGAAGTGGCTTTCTTGGTTATCGTCAAGTTGCTCTCTGGTTGTGCAAGGTTCTCTCTTACAAAACTACAAGCTGAGGACCAGCTACCTCTGTGCAGTTTGGAGTTGTCTTTGGGGTCAATGTAGGCAGTGACATGATTTCAGCCGAGTAGCCTTCGTCAGGGCAGTGTGGCTCAGCATGAGTATGCTGTAACAAATTAGTAGTTGTTGATTTTCTGTGTAATTCTGAAGCAGATCTGTATCTTGGCTCTCTCTTAATAGCTGAAGGCGTATGAGGGGCCTGGTATGGTGGAGTGTGTAGCAGCTATGCTCTAACCATATACTGAGGCTCTTGTCTCTTGAGGTATCTCATGTTCAAATCCTACCTGAGACCCGTTTGCCATGTGTGATCCAAGTTTGAGCTGACTCCTAAATGAAGAAATGTTCTTTTTGTCCTTATCTGAAGATATTCTTTCTGTGGTGATCTCTTTTGTTTATCATTTATGACTTTCACCCTGTTACATTTTTTATACAAACATTTCACATGACCCTGGATGTCACATGATTACACAACAAGAAAGGAATTACTCATTCAACACACTCGGCTGAAACTCATCTGTAATTTCCTCTTTTTCTGATCCCTTTCTTTTCTTTTGTTCTGCCACACAAGAATGTCTGTGACCACTAAAGATTACTCAACTGCACAGAAATATGCCAGTCCTTGGCTTGCTGTTTCAGTATCTACACTAGTATTCATAAACACAGTGTTATACTAAAATATGAATTTGTGGCTAAATATGACCAGAACATTTTTTTTCTTTTTAAACCAACTTTAGGTTTTGTTTTTTGCTGTTGAAGAGAGGCTGCCTTGATAGTTTCATAGGTATTTAAAGCAGCAAAAGCATTGCTGTAAGCACATTTCATCCCAAATGTTCCCCATGCAACAGGACAGTTTTAAAGATTGTGGGATTCAACTGCAGCTGACAAAAGATAGCATATCTCCAGCCTCAAACTCACAACATAAACGCTTTAACCCTGTGGGTATTGTGTTGAAGTGTCAGCCGACAGCAGAAAAGTCTGACTCCTTGAGTTGTATTTTTGGTTTCTAACAAATACAAAACAGCAGCTTAAGGAAATACCTCACTAACACTCTCTGTATTCAGATTTTATACTGTGACCTATGTACAGCTACAAGAAGGACACAAAGGCAGAGAAAGCAGAAGTAGAATTTGAAACAAAGAGAGTTGTTGCTATGGAAAGACTTCCTTGATAGACTGTTGCACAGCAGCCTATTATAAGCAGCTACAAGTTTGATCTGGCTGCTAAGAAGGTCATTTCATTTATAAAAACCTTGACAATACCTCATTTTAAGTAAAAATGTTGATGAAACGACTCCTAGGCAATTTGTCTACCAGTTTTTACATGTATTTTTATCATTCCTTTTAAGCAATGCTGTCAATAGGTGTGAGTTCCTATAAGTGATGAATGTCTAACTGAAATGACTCAGCCATGCAGAGTAGAAGTGAAAGAAGCTTTTTGGCTGCCTTGTGCGCTGGATGGATAACACTTTTTTTCTCTCTCTGCAGGCTTTAACTTATATCCCCTCTTCCCTGCATCCATGGGTGATTTCTCTCAAGGGGCCACAGGTCAGGCAAGCCCTGACCATCAGAAGCAGCAGGACCCAAATACGTCAATCAAAACAGAATACATGAGTTTCCCTCCTCCACTGCAGCGCTCTCCTCTAAACACCAACACAGAGAGAGGGTACGTCCATCAAGTAACATGTTTGTTCAACACACAGACATTAATATTCATACTCTGAGGCATTTTCATTTCGTTGATATTTTTGCTCTTCAGAGCTGCTGGCTGGCTCAACACCTCGTACACAAACAACAACGTCCAGCATCGCCAGACTAAGACAGACCCACAAGAATCCCCCTCCTTCTCCCCCACTTTTGTCAACCGTCACGGCCGATCAGAGGAATTCGACAGAGCGTCACAGGAGAGCTTCAGCAGCATACCTGATCCTGTTGACCCCACCACCATCACAAAGACCTTTAAGAGTGGACGTAAGGCCTCTGCACAGGCAAACCTGGCCTCAAGAAGCAAAACGCCCAATACCAAGAGTCGCCGCAGGAGGAGCAAAGGACAGAACAAGAACTGTGAAGGTAGGAGAAGGACGTTGAGTCTCTTTTTTCATTACTACAGCCCTATTAGCTGATGTCATTTGGCAAGACAATGGATACATTCAAATAATCAGTTTTTGTTGGAAGGTACCAGACTGAGTCTAACGGCTTAGAAGTGTTCTCCTCTAGAGGATCTGTTTGAGTTTTCTCATTAACAAAAAGGGATCTTTATTGCATCCCTTATCATCTCCTTTGTACATAGGATACACTGGGCTAGGGATGTGTGTTTGCAAAAATCGGGATGATGCTGGGATGATGATACAACATATCAAACCACTGGCAGGGCGATACATTTTGCCAAATAACAATAGATTTTGAAAACTTTTTATTTTTAAATCAGAAAAATTAGTTTTTCTTCAGCTTTATTTGTACAAAACATGGTCTTTGCAACATGATTAAACTGTATCATCTGTCAAAGTAAAATTCTAACAATAAATGTAACTTAGAGTCATACAACACAAAACAGATGCCCAGAATTTCTATAGATGTTAATTCCTAAAATCTGGATATTGCGCAGCAAAATATTCTGATATTTCGTATTAACATTTTCATACTCCACTGCTGTCAACATTATACCAAATGAATGAAAGGAGGCTTTGAGGGCCAGCAGAGGAATGTCACAGTCGTAACAAATATACAATCCCACATTTGATGTCTATTATTCATACACCAGTGTCATCCAAGCCTCTAATTAGCCAAGTCCAGGGGTAACCAATTAAAAGTGATGAAAATTTCCTTAAAGTTAAAAGTCTGAACCGAAGTCCAGTTGTGTCTTATAGCCCCCCACTATGTCCACATTGTCATGGTTTCAACATTTTTTGTCAGTTTTCAATGCAGAATATGTTTTACTGAGTGCACAGCTAGCTCTTAACCACAAATAAAAGATTAAAAGCTAAATAGGCCTGAAATAAAGGCCTAAAATATATTGTAGGCCTTTATTTCAGGTTACACAAAACAAAACCCTTAAAATATATAGGAACAAACAGAGCGGAATAACCCTTTTCTCTTAAATTGAGGAGATCCCAGCTTGCAGAATAGAAAGTGTACTCTTTATGGAAAAAGTAAACATCTTCAGAAAACAGTAAATAAAAGAAGGCTTTTAGAAAAAACATGTGCATACAGAGCATTGTCTAAAAAAGTTTCTCTTTTTTTCTTATATCAACGAGGTCCCAGCCTAAGAAACTGAGGGTCTACACTTCAAGTAAAAAAAAGACAACATCTTCAGAAAACAATAAATATACTTCAGAGTATAATTATCTGTCATTTCTACTTCTTTTCTGCTGAATTGTAGCAAAATAATGTAACAAGAAAGTGATAGGATGATAAATATTTTAGTAGCGCAGGTTCTGGATGTCTCTCTGTCTGTCTCTATAACTCTCTTTCTTTCTCTGTCCTTAACTCACTTTCTCTCTGTCTTTTGGTCTTTCTCTCACTTTCATCTCTTTCTCTCACACACAAACAGCGCTAAAAGTCTTGCATGAGCCCACACTCGCATAAAAAATAAATAAACAGCAAGGTTGCCAGAACTGACAAAACATCAAACATTCACAAACAAACAAGTGGGGAAAAAATTTAGAACTGAATAAAATGAAAATAACACAAACAAAGGGTTAAATCAATTAGTAAACAATTAGAAAATGAACCTGACAAATGAACAGGACCAGCACTGCAAATTTATCAGAGAGTGGTCACAGGTCCAGACAGAACCAACCAACACTCGGAACCGGATCTGGAATCATATTGATATTATAATTAGTCAGACAGTTATTGAGCAAAAATGATTGTTAACTTAATGCGAGTTTCCTGGATCACCACCAAAATCTGATCATTTTCAAGATGGGCCATCAAGAACATCTCCTGAAAATGTCTGCAAATCCATCCAGTAGTTTTTGTGTAGCCTTGCCAACAAATAAGAAACAGACAAACAAACATGTGGTGGCAAAAACTTAATTTCCTTGGAGGTAAATAAGCAAAATTATCACTAAAACTTATTTAGCTCTTTTACAGCAGCAGGAACAAAGCTGTTTTTGTACTGTTTGATTCTTCACCTTGGCACTAAAAGCTTTCGCCCAGAGGAAAAAAGCTAAAAGTGACTGCAGAGGGTAGGAGTCACCATTTTAAATAGAGCTATCTACACGCTGTATGCCCACCAGCCAGACGACTAGACCATGTTATAATCTGATTCGAAGCATTTCTATCTTTAAAGACACCCGACTGAGCCATGGCGCCAAAGAAAAAGTCAAGATAAATTCAACAAAAGCTTGATAAGTCATGATCATTAAGGTTTGATCAATGTGAAAAAGTTTCCTTAAACTCTCATACTGTCACATTAGGGTCAGGGCTCTCTCAGATTTTTACGTGAGAGGAAATTGAAAAGGCCGTTAGAGCAGTAGCTTGACAAAAACGTCAGGACTAGACAGCAAAAACAGTCCAAAAAGGAAAGTCAATACAACAAAAATACTAAATACTAAATGTCTACAACAGACAGTAGAACTGACATGAAAGTATGAATGAACATGCTAACAGAACTATATGAACATTGGTGATTAGTGCAATGAAAGACAAAAACAAACAGGAAATAAATCTGTAAACAGAAGTCCATGAAGCAAAGTGGTTCTTCATGTAAAAAGTGTTCACATCAGTAATAAATAGATCTACATGAAAGAATCTTATCAGCCAAGCCCTCTTTTCCTTTCATTGCCCTCTTCCTTCTGCCTTTTGTCATGGAGATCTTAGAAATGTGGATGGTTCAGGACTTCAGGGGATTGTTTTGACTTTAAGATTCGATCCCGTGTTTGTGCTTTCCTCAGGCCATGACAGTGACATCAGCAGCACTGCAGACTTTGCCCAGGAGAGGGCACCGCTGCCCCGTCAGAAGGATCAGAACAAGAGTCTGCTGGACAAGCTGACTCAAGAAAAACTCGACAGCAAGACTAAGCTCGGGAGTAAACGCAATGACCTCTCTTCTGGTAGGGGTCAAGCCAGTCCTGTGACAGTCACACACCCACCGTCCAACCCTCATGTGTCTTTGCTTCTTATGTTTTCTCTGTTTCAGTGTTGTATCTGCAGTATGTTTGTTTAAAGCCTTGTCTTTTTTTATATATTCTTTGCACATTTGCCACATATTTAAGTTCAATTTGTGGTCATTTTCCTTTGTTGTCACTTTAATTTGTCTTACTCACAGCCTATGCTTGGAGAACACCCTTCCTCTCTAACAGAATTGCATGCACAGAAGCACCAGGTAAACCCTCAATGCCAAACCAGACTTCATTTGCCTCTTATGTTTTCCAAACATCTCAAGCATGCTTTTCTTTTGCCTTAAACTAAACCAAAGCTCTTGAATTTAAAGGATATTTGGATTTTAACTTGTGTGACATAAAGATATATCATTCTGTTAAATCTTGAACCTGCAGACGCGAGCAGTGACTTCTCTCTGTTCGAGGCCCTGAGGGAGACCATCTACTCTGAGGTGGCCACTTTGATTTCCCAGAACGAGTCCCGTCCCCATTTTCTCATTGAACTTTTCCATGAGCTTCAGCTGCTCAATACAGACTACCTACGCCAGAGGGCACTCTATGCCCTACAGGTAATGTTCTACAAATGTAACTACTCCAGATAGTTAGTAATTTTTAAGATGAATAAAGCTTAATAAAGGCTGTGTACAGCACTGTATGTCTATAATTATGGATGAAAATCCTCCTGAGATCAAATGTAAACATAAAACACTTGCTGTACATTAATAAGCAGTTGATAAAGAGTTAATGTGTATATGTTGCTGCAAATCCTGACTGTTGTATCTCAGAATGTTGTGCCTAATTTCAGTGTTGTAATGCATTATTTAGTCCTTGTTACTGTTATTTCAAAGTAACTAGTTACATTATAATATTACTGTATTTGAAATGTAAGGCATTACACTATTATCGCATTACTTTAACTCTCGTCAAAACAACAGGAAATATGATTTGACATTCTAAATGTAGCTCATTATGCTCAAAAAGCTCATTATACTTCCAGTGGAAGATGATGTGGTAGGCTGTCTGACTGAGTTCTGCTTAAGGCTAAAAACAGTAGGATATAACAGCCACACTGATGACCCATGGCACAAAACAAGAAACGATCAAAGCAAAAACAGACAAAAGGTAAAATTCTGGTAAATTGTGTTAGAGATACTGTAACTTTAAGGCTAGCGTAGGACTTTTCTCCTCTGCTGATCTCACAGGATTAGGCAAATTTGTATTTAAACAAATAAAAGTGCACCTCTTTATTTCAAGTTCAATTAAAATGTGTTGTAACTGGGTTACTGGTGTGGCGGAGTGATTGGCAACCATACACATCACATGTACTTGCTTCTGCCGGTCCAGGTTCGAATTCTGCCTGTGACCTGTTTGCAGAGTGTCCTCCCCTACTCTCTCGCCCCCTTTCACAAGCCTATCCACTGTCTCTCTCCTATCAATAAAGGCACAAAATGCCCAAAAAATACATTAAAAAAAAGTATGGTAACTTGCATTACTGACATCTGTACTGGGTAGATATTACAGTTTTTTTTTTTAACTTACAGTGAAAAGGAATGCATTACAGTAATCACATTACTTTTATAAGTCATTACTCCCAACACTGCCTTATTTGTGTGTTATTTTCTCTACAGCATGTCAGACTTCTGTAGGTGTCCTTTGGTGTGCACTCACACTAGAGTCATTGATCCGTGCCACGCTAAAGCCTGATTGATCAGTCTATAACATTTAGTTTATGTATTAATGTTTAACAGCACATTGCTTTTATAGCTCATTTTACTCTCGTTTTAGCCAGTTCATATGGACAGAGTTAGCTTCCCATTGAGAGCTGTGCACTGTAACAGCAGTCCTTCCTTGTATGTGTGGCAGGACATCGTGACCCGGCATCTGACAGAGAAGAGTGCAGCGGAGGACCATCTGCCCCCACTCGGCCCCGTGTCGTGGGCTGGGGGCTCTCAGTCTGAGCTCACGCCCAGCGAGAGTCTGGCCACCAGTGATGCTGTAAGAGAGAACAGACATTATTACCTCTCAGTGTGGCATGCTTGCACGCCTCCACCAGCCCTATCATCCCCTCTCTGCTCTTTACTTTCTTTCTTCTCTACGTTTCGGTTCATCCTTTCTCTCTGCCTTGTCCGCTTTCATCCCTCCCAGCCTTGTCCTTTCTCATCCTTCCATGTCTCTCTTTATTCTCTGATATTTAATTTTCCCTGCCCTCCTTTTCATTGTCTTTGAATTTAACTTGACAGCGAGACTTCAGAGGCATGTCTATTTTCTTTTTTGTTTTTTTTTAAAGGAGGAATAACCCTCCTCTCTGCACGACTCTTTTGCCACATCAGACACGTGTTCTTTGTTCCAGGCCAATGTCCCTGGAGTTATGCTAATTGGCAGCAAGGCCTTTTGTCTGTCTTTATACAGCCTTTGTTGAAAAATGATGGATGAAATGTCTCATTTTCCTATTAGGGGAAAAGCCACCTGTGCTGTTTTTATAACATATGTTTGAGATTTCTCTTTCCTGTATAAATTTGCTGCTATGATAGACTAAAGAGGAACCCCTGACCTTTTACAGGAGGTGGTGGAAAAAAACCTGAGGCTCACGCAGGACTCGGTGAAGAAGAGGAGTGACGTCGAGTCTGTGGACAATGAAAGCACCTTGTCAACCCTCTCCAATCTGGAGCCATTCGCAAACGATGACCTGGGTATATTTCTGCATATAGAAATTGTTTTATCTTTGTGGAGCGAGGGGCTGAAGCTTCAAAACTGTGCATCTTTCTAAACCTACTCCAACATTCTGGTTTTGTACTAAAATGCTTTGCTTACTGGCTTTGATGTAACCAGATCCTCACAAGGGATGGGGATCAAAAATCAATTCAAATTGTGAACAGATCATGAAAAGCTCAAGGAATCAATATCATCTGTCTTTTATCTTGGCAGTTCACTTTTCTATGTTCTGAATGCCTTGCAAATCAAGGAGGTCACACTCATAAGAGGCAGTCAGCATTAACAACATAAAAGTCAAAGAAGTGATTATGGCAGACAGACAGAGGCAGTCAAAACCTTGACTTAATTTTACACAGTATGATGGTAACCACACAATGATGAGTGAATTTACGCAAAGATGGAAACATCAGAAACTAGCTGATGCATTTTCTACACAGAGCATCATTAAAGCCACTGGGAGCACAAACCAACGCAAACTTTCTTCATGATATTTATGATCATATATACTTACTATCAACTTTCAAAAATTACAGTACTGATTAATGCAGCTTTTTGATAAGCAGTGGTTAAGTTTTGAGACAATGAAACTGAACCAAAAGGAATCATTTGAGATTGACAAACTACAGATCACTAGAACCCTGAACTAAATGAAGAATTAGACTACACCATGTTCCTGATAAGAGAAGATATTGTATAAACACTAAGACATTAAATCTAAACCTTTACTTTACTTTTTTACCCTTTTAAACAAGAATTTGTTTTAATTTTTTTATCTTCATGTCATGCACATTAACCTGATTGGCCTGAATAACACCATCTGCTGTAGGGCTGCGTATTTCCAGCAACTTCACAATACGCATACGTATCCCGATACTATGGCCACGATACCATATGTATCCCGATACACGTAAATTGTGAACGTTGACTATGCTTTAAGCAAAATTCTTGACAAGTTTAGTTTTTTCTTATAAGAAGAAAAAGAGCAAGGATAAGTTTTAAGTGGTTCTACTACTTGAGAGACATAAATTCAGATCCTCAAAGATGGTAGACCTAAGTTAAAATTTAGAACATATGCTTCATTATGTAGCTCGTCTTCTACCTTGAACTGTGCCACTGTTAACATTACCCAAAGTGTATTTACAACAACTGTCAAAATATTTGGGCCGTATCGATTCTGTAGAATCCGTATCGGTACACATATCCTGAAGGAGTGCGATACGATATTTTGCCATGTCGATATTTTGAGCACAGGCCTAATCTGCTGATGGTCACTGTCTGAAGGCCAAGCCTGTAAGCCCAAGTGGCATTTTCCTATGGGTGGAGCACCACTTTAAAAGGTCCTACTTTATCTGTTTTGTTGATAAGAACTTGATGCTGAAATGCCTCAAAGCTGTTTTTAAGGATGACATGACCATGCTGCTGAAATGAAAGCATTTCAATTGTTCACAAGGATTTTTCCTTTTGTTTCAGTGACTTTGTGAATCCCACTCCAAAGAGCACATCAAAAAAACTCTTTGAGTCCTGAAAGCACTTCTTTTCTCTGTCTGTTGAAGGTTTTCCAATACCTACAGATGCTTTTAAATCTCCCAAAACTCCATGAATGATTAATGAAA
This sequence comes from Scarus forsteni, assembly GCA_036419115.1. Taxonomy (NCBI): domain Eukaryota; kingdom Metazoa; phylum Chordata; class Actinopteri; order Labriformes; family Labridae; genus Scarus; species Scarus forsteni. The sequence goes on along the minus strand of JAZDUH010000098.1, from coordinate 12,803,037 downwards.
CATTGAACATTGATATTATATATATATAAAAAAGAAATTCAAGTCATCTTCCCAGATGCTTTAAATATCAGGAATGTTATGTATTTGACTGCAAACCTTTGCAGGCCGGCTTTTTACCAAACACAAAATGTAAAAGACTTGATAAGGGAATCATGAAAGAATTGTATCAATAGGCAGAGTTAATAATGGCACTGTATCAATAAAAGTCTTTTAAACAGTTCAAATCCCTAATCCTCACTTTTTTAATAGTCATTTTTGAGCTTGTTTGTTGAACAACCAATTTACACTCAGGATCATCAAAAGCTGTTTGGATGGATTTAAGACTGTAAAAATAAGGGAAAAAACTCAGTCTGGCCTTTCAGCATTAATCCTGTGGAGTAAACTTTCTCACAAATGCAGTGGCATCAGTTTCTGTTTCTCCTCTCGCTTCATTGATCGTTGGACTTTCTGGTTGCCATTTCTGCCTCTTTTTTTCTATGCTCACTTCCCTGCTCTCCTTTCTTTGCTGCTTTGGTAGGAAACACGGTGATACATTTAGACAAGGCTCTGGCCAGGATTAGGGAGTACGAGCGCATGAAGCTTAAGGCTGAGTTTAACCCTTGCAACGCCAGCTCTGCAGGTGCAGGCGGCTCTGAAGTGTCAAACGCTGAGCATCCTTCTGCTAACGCTGCAGACCAAGTGGAAGGTACCAGATTTATGAGCCTGCCTGAGTTCACCATCTGCAAACACACTGATGGCTCATTGGGATTTTCATAAACCTGATGGTGTTGTTGATGTCTGAACAGGCGGAGCAGCCGCTGATGTAAGATGCCCTCAGATTGACACCCAGCAGCTGGATCGACAGATTAAAGCCATCATGACTGAAGTCATCCCTTTCCTCAAGGTAAGATAAGTGGCTCATAAACGAGACGCGTTACACTCTGCATGTCTGTTCTACATGAACACTTTTCACTTTGCTGTGGTATATGATCCACATTATCGACCATATTCATCTCCTGCTGTGCAGTAGAGTGCTCTAACAAAGCTTCACATGTCAGTAATAAACAACAGCAAACTGTTTTATGAAGCGTGTTCAAAGGAAACTTGGACTGGATGAGCTTATGCTGTTGATGGTAAACACAAGTGCTCTGTTTTCAAAGATAACTTTGTATACTGATGACTTGCAAGAGGACTTAAGAATACTTTTTTGTGTAGTTTTCTCTTAAGTAAATACTTTACTGAGAAGCATTTTTCAACATTTTAAGTTGAGAGTTGCCTCTCAAATGAGGCCTCTGTAGGGCTTTTGCAGAAATGTGACGTGTTACAACTCTTGATGCATTATAATAGTAGTCTTTTGTAATTATATTTAGTTTTTATAATGACTTATAAACATAAACCTTGCATGTTAAATCGACTTATGGGTGGAATAAATTATACTTTTCAAAAATGTTTATTAATATCAAGCATTTCGTAATGATTAATGAGTTAAGCTGTTAATTCCACATAAATGAGATCATTTAAAATATTTAATTAAAACATTGATGCTTATTGAGACTTTGTTTTCAAACTGACTCTGTTATATTTTCTTGCAAAGATTAATGATAGTAGAAAAAATGCTGTAATTGCCATTTGCCTTTGCTTACCTTCTATATTTTATTTTTGTTGGATTTATATAGAGATATACATATGTTCGTTTTCTATTTTAAGTTCGAAATAAACATAATGTAATGTGTATGCATATAATGCTTTACTGTGCATCAGATTTCTTGTTATGAAGCATAATGAATGTTTCTTATTTCCTATCGTGCTATCGTGATATATAACTCACTTTAAGTATGTTTATGATAATGCTGTACAGTATCATTTATTAAAGCATTTTAAACGAGGATATAGCCTAAATATTCCATATGAAGATGAACAACATTCACATTATATCAGTACATGCACTTAAACATTTAAATCAACACGGTGATTCAGTCTTGTATTGTTGGCTCAGCTGCCCCCACTGTTGAGCAGTTTGGTCTTAAATCACCAGCACTGTAGAAAAGGTCATACACATTAAATTAAACTGTTTAAACATGCCTGAGGCAAATTCTCTACGTTCAATTTGTTGGTACTTAACACACTCTTAAGTATCATGGTTAGTAAAATGAAGTATCAAAAAGTATGATAAATCTGTAATCTTCAGTCGTCTTTGTAACTTCAAGAAAAGAAAACTGTTTAAATTCACAAATGCTAAAGCAGTGTCTGCATAAATGTGAATAAATCTGGAGAGTCTGTCTGTTATGTCTTTTTTTCTCTTAGGAGAACATGGACGAGGTTTGTTCCCTCCAGCTGCTGACATCTGTGCGCCGCATGGTTCTCACTCTCACCCAGCAGAACGATGAAAGCAAAGAGTTTGTCCGCTTCTTCCACAGACAGCTGGGAGGCATCCTGCAGGTACGACCACCACCAACACCGTAACCTGACAGAGTTAATGCAAATCAAATAGAAAACATCAACACGCCTCACATCCCACTCTCCACTCGCTCACCAGGAATCTCTCTGTAAATTTGTGGGCCGCACTCTGAAGGACTGCGGGGAGGACCTCCTGGTGGAGATCTCAGAGATCCTCTTCAATGAACTTGCCTTTTTCAGGCTCATGCAGGATTTGGATAACAGCAGCAGCGTGGCCTTGGCAGCCAAACACAAGAACAGAAAGAGGGCTGAGCAGCCCAGCAAGGCAAATCAGAGTCACAAGGTTAGCTTCCTGTGCTAACTCTGTTTTTCTTTTTTGGTTATTTAGTTCTAAAGTTTCGTTGAATTGAGTTTAAAAGAGACTAATTTTGCTCCTGGTGTTAATGTATTCTTCTAATTAGGAAAACATAGACGCAAGCGGAGATAAAGCGGTTTCCCCAGCGTACACTGATGAAGACAAGGTCAGTCATTGAAGAACTGATAATGTAATCGTCAATAGCAATTAAGCGCTGCAGTAATCTGGGCTTCAGTGACGTCTCTTTTTTATTCCAGGATCAGGACGAGGCAGAGCAGGAAGGTGATTCGACCCTGAAGGAGCATTTCCTGCATGAAGAGAGGAAGAACAGCAGGAGCAGTGAAGCTTCTGAGGCTGAGGAGGAAGAGGAGGATGAAGGGGAGGAACAAGGAATGCCTCTTTCTATCAGTGAGTTAAAACAGTTTAAAGGGGAACTCGAGCCAGATTTATTCAGCATCTTTGACTTTTTTCCCACTTATGTTTTGATGTTGTCGTCTTTAGCGTCTCATCGAGTTGCTGAAATTTTTGAGAGACATGCTGATGCTACTTAAACCTCATTAAATCTTAAAATCTTTCAAATCATTAACTTAACATCTCTATGCAGTCAAATTAACAATGATGTTATATCGGTGCGGCGAAGTGATTTTAAAGGGAACGATTGATGAAGTTCAATAATCCTGCAAGGAATTTGAGCTCCTACAAGTTAGAGGCAGCCATTTTTTCTGCTTGGGGGAAAATTCTATGGAATGTATTTTTCCTTTTGATAGTTTTATTTTATTCTACGGTGTATCAGTACAAAAGTGAATATGAATTTGTTTTTCTATTTTCTTACATTTTTTATGTTTGTTTCAGTTACAAAGACATACACTCAATGTCCACTTTATTAGGTACACCAGCTCAACTGCTTGTTATCGCAAGTAGCTAATCAACCAATCACGTGGCAGCAGATGATTGCACTCAGGCATGTAGATATAGCCAAGACTTCCTGTTGATGTTCAAACAGAGCATCAGAAAAATTATTCCTGTGACTTTAAAGGTGGCTTGTCTAGGGTTAACAGAGGCAGCCGTTCTCTGGGTGAAAATGATTCGTTTGAGATGGCGGAAAGACAACAGTCACTCAAATAACCCATCGTCACAGCCTAGGTATGCAGAAGACCATTTCTGAATGTACAGCACATCGTATCTTAAACTAGGTGGACTAATGCAGAGATCAGACTATGCAGTTTATTTATTTTTTATTATTTTTGGACGTTTTGTGCCTTTATTGACAGGAGAGAGACACAGTGGATAGACTTGTATAAGGGGGTGAGAGAGTAGGGGGGCCACTTTACAGACTGGCCACAGGCTGGATTCAGACCTGGACCGGCAGAAACATGTATATTGAACGTGCCTGGTTGCTAACAACTCCATCAAACTAGCACCCAAGAGTATATAATAAAGGTTATGTTGAATGAGATGTTAGCTTGCTGATAAATGTTAGCAGTCACACCATCTTGAATCTACTTTTTCTCTCCGACACTTCTCCTTTGACAGTCTGTGGTGGCTCCTTCACAACACATCATTAGGGCAGAGATGCTGTTTTTCAGAGCTTTGTAAACCTTTCATATGTCTCATAGTTCTCAAGCTTTTCTCAAGGCAAAAACCTCAGTTTGTTTTCATCTGTGATCGCCGCACACGCAGAGCCCTTAATGCTCTTACTGGTCAATGTCTCTGACGCGGAAGAATAGATCATAGGACGCATTTAAAAAATCAAACTTTCTGTTGCAGAGTTGTGTGGCGTCACAGACTGATGCCACACCCAACTGACTGACAAACAAAAAATGTCAAAACAAAACCATTAGTGTCTGCATGATTAACAACCCAGTTTCTGAAACAAGATCACAGCTGCTTTAGAAGGTTTAATCTGTCTGTCATTATAACACACTACACAAGATGGAACGTAGCCAATGGGTCTTGAAACCCTCCAACTGCCATTTAGTGCATATATCATGTAGTCTGACCTTGGCAGTAGGCAGCAGAACAGTGTTAATTTTGACTACTAATTATTTTCATCGTAGTTTTTGTCAACAACCTTTTTTCCACTGACAAAAACTAGACTACAACTATAAAACAAGTGTACATTGACAAAAAACTAAAACTAAATCAACAGACATTTTCATCAACAAATAGAAACTAGACTAAAATGTCTGACAGAGGCTAAATCAAGTCAGACCTAATTCCATCCTGTATAAAGTAAAGACAAGTTAGGATCACAGCTACTTTTGTGGTGTGAGAAAAGGTTGGATGAGTTAAGAGGGACATCCAATCACACCTGCATTAGCTCCATTGTGGTGGGATCCAAGTGTTAAACATGACTTCAGAAATTAAAGGAAACTTAAAGACATGCCTTACACTTTACAATTATTGTTTTAGTCGATTAAGTTTTCAGTAGATTTTGTTGACTGAAATATTGTAAAATTTCTTCAACTAAAACTAAAATTTAAACACTTTAGATGACTTAATTATGATTAAAACTAAGAGGTATTTTAGGCAAAAGACTAAAACTAAATTAAAAAGTGCTGTCAAAATGAACACTGCAACAGCAGACCATACTGGGGGCTGCTCCAGCTCAATAAGAACAGGAAACTTTGTGACAATTCACAGGGGCTCATCAAAACTGGATAATGGAAGATTGGATAAATATTGCCCGATGAGTCTTTAGCTTCTGAACAGATTGTTGATCAGATGTTAGGGTCAGAATTTGGCATAAACATCATGAAAGCATGGATCCACCCTGCCTTGGATCAACAGTTCAGGCTTGTGGTGGTGATGAAACAGTGGGGGGATACTTTTGGCTCACTTTGAGCCTCTTCCTGCCAATTCAGTGCTGTTTAAATGCCGCTGCCTACTTGAGTATTGTTGCTGATTATGTCCATCCCTACGAGACCACAGTGGATCTGTTTTCTGATGCCTACTTCAGCAGGGAAGTGCACCATGTCACATAGCTCAAGTCATCTCAAACTGGTTCTTGAACATGTCAATGAGTTCAGTGTGCCCCACTGGCCGCCTCACTGAATCTGTTTCAGGAAGAATTGAAGCAGTTCTGAAAGCAGTAAGGGTTCAGACCAGTTGCATTGAAGTTGTACCTAATAAAGTGGTCATTAGGTACATATTGCTTCCAAAGATGCCATCATAACAACCTCCAGTCAGCAATGTTAAACATCCCCTGGAAGAGACGCATTATCAGAAAAAAAAATAAACAGGCACAGCACATGATGGTGAAGAAAATGTACAACATGTTATATCAAATAAAACTTGTAAAAATAGACTTTAAAATGATTAAAAAACAAGACTGATTAAAGCACACATATTCTCAGACCTCCAAGCAAACAAAAAATGTCAAAACAAAACCATTAGTGTCTGCGTGATCAACAACCCAGTTTTTGAAATAAGCTCACAGCTGCTTTAGAAGGTTTGAGGTGAAAGGCTGTCATATTGGTAAAAGTTTTCCTCAGATCCTCTGAAAATACCTTCTATTTTAATCAATGTCGTATTTTTAACACATCAAATGAGATCAGAGATCAAAGAACTGTTTAATTAAAAAAAAATGTCTTGGATATAAAGTTTTGAACAACAGTTATCATCCATTCAGAATAATGAAACATACTTACATGCTTACCTTACTGTATAGTGTTTTATCCTTATCCAGTGTTATTGTTATTTTTGTTCTTGCTCAGGTCTTTCTAAAGCAGAGACTCAGGCTCTTACTAACTACGGAAGTGGAGAGGACGAGAACGAGGAGGAAGAAGTGGAGGAGTTTGAAGCCGGACCTGTTGAAGTTCAGACATCTTTGCAGGCGTCTGCTGATGGACACGTGGAGCAGGAGGTCAGTGTTCCCGTCAGAGATGGTTTCAGTAGTCTGCTATGGCTTCGAACAATGTTTTTATCTGATAGAGTAGGGCAGTATAGATTTCAATATATTTTTAATGAGATAAAGGGTAAGACAGAATTATTCATAAAGATGATGTTGACATTGAGCAAATAGATGCGAGACCCACAGCTCAATGTAAAGACTTTTTATTGGAAGAACTGATCACAGAAAAGTGTTTTTTGACACAGAGTAATGTTTTAAATGTCCAGTCTAGATGGATTAAAAGAGCAATTATGTTTTGAGCAAAAATCCCCAAAAAATGTATACTTGTTTGACACATTAATGACAGAAACAGAAGTCCATATGACTTGAAATCATTAAGTCCCTTTTTTATTTTTAAACACTGATCTAACGATCATGGGTTTTAGTATTTTAAACACATGGAATTTTAAGTTAAGAAAATTTAGACAACCTCAAGTTATGAGGTGTTTTCAATCTTTTTGCACAATGTAGATGTTGCAACTTTTGTTGAGTGAATCCAAACAAAAAAAAACCCCAATGCTGTGTGTCAAGTATTTCTATTTTTGTTGCTGTGCTATAAAATATGTATTGATACTGATATTTAACCAGAATGATATCTGTTGAGAAAAACATTTTATCTGCAAATGTTACTTTTCAGGAAATGAAAAAAATGCCCCACTGTTTGAATTAATAATGAATTCCCTTGACCACAAACTGCGTTTTGAAGTTTGACTTGGTTATAAGTTGAGGTTTATACTGTGCATTCCCTTCCAGTTAAGTGATATAGTGCAGGCTGAACCGTTTTAAACACTCTTTTATCCCAACATCTATTAAGATTATGAATGAACAGATGTAATTTTAATCTCTCTTGGCTCCTTGGCCTTCACACTGGTTTAATGTATTCATTTAAATTATTGGTATTGTGCGATATGTTCTGGATGTGATTGTGAGGTGTTTGTGACTGTAGTGTTTGTGTTATGTGATTTGTGCTGCTCTTTTATGACTGCAGAACCAGCAGGGAGCCCATGACAAATTTCCCCACGGGGACAATAAAGTAGATGAAATGAAATGATCATTTTTGTTGTTATTTCCGTCTTTAGGGGGCAACACTCAGCAAAAGTCAGGAGATCAAAACAGAGGAGAAGACAGAAGAGGCAGATGATGGTGAGGTCTTCACTGGAGAAAGCTCTCACAAATTAGAAAATATGTAACTGTCATTTTTTTGCCTTTTAAACTTTTGTTTTTAATCTTTTTTTCCCCAGAAACCAGCAAGTCAGCTGTGCCTGTAGATTCCACAGCAGAGGACTGTGAGATGACGGAGCTTCAGAGTCCTGAGGAGGGTAAAGACAGCGTTGGTGCTGCTTCAGAAAGAGGCTCTGCTGTCTCCCATCCTCAAGACGCCCCCAAGGAGAGCAACAGCACAAGCAGCCCTGATACGGACTCTCCTGTTATGATCAACGTGGATGTGAGTTTAAGTTGCGATGAAACGTTTATCTGGAACTTAAACAGGTGGAGAGTCACTGCATTATGACTTCACCTTCTTTTTTCTGCTGTGCAGGAGGTCGGCTCGGGGAACACCAGTCAGAAATCTGATGAGGAGGACTTTGTGAAGGTGGATGACCTGCCGCTACAGCTAACTGTGATGTGTGAGGTGTGAAGCAGCACAGATCTTTGTCTAAACTACTTGTGAACTTGACTTGGAGTATTAATTGTCTTCTCCTTTGGGCTAATTTGAAGTGTTTAGTTTAGTTTAGGTTAGTTTGTTAGTTTATTTCGATCATATTTAAAAGTATACCAACCAAAGCGACACCACTGAAAACCAGGTTGACCGAAAAGGTTTAGGCTGAAGCTACTTAGCTTATATGTGCCTAACCTTCTTAATGTACAACATTTATACCAGAGCAAAACAAAAAGTCAAACAACACAATCTCAACAACCAATTAATAATTAATAATCTAAAAAAGAACTGAAAAGAAATAGAACTGAAAAAAATGTCCAAAAAAGAAAAGAAGCAAATACAAAAGAATTCCTGAGGACAAATTCTGCCAAGCCCATCAGTTAATCTGTAGAGCAATGTGTATACACCTGTACACATACATACTTGCAGACGCACATCCATACACAAAAAGCTAGGCTTGTACACACATATGTATACGTAAATAGCCATATTTACACACATGCACTTTTTTTTTCGTCTTCTCTTCCTTCCTCTTTCCCCTTCTATTTATTTTTTTAAATACCTCCTCTTCTCTCTTCCCCTTTCTGTTTCTTTCCTTTCCTCATTTTTTTCTCTTTTTTTCCCCTTTTTTCCTTCTTTTATTCCTTCCTTCCTTCTCCTCTTCCCCTTTCCTTTTTTCCCCCTTCTTTCTCCTCTCTTTTTTCTTTTTCCTTCCTCCCTTCCCTTTTTCCTTTCGTCTCTTCCCCCTCTTTGTCTGCCATTCCTTCTTCCTCCCCTTTCCCTTTCTCCTTTCTTTCTTTCTTCTTCTCCCTTCCCTCTCCCATATCTTCCCTTTTCTCCCATTTTCACTGTCCTTTTCCTTATCTCTTCCCTTTTCTTCCTTCCTTCTTTGTTTCCCTTTTCTTCCCTTCTCCTTTCCTTTCCTTCACTCCACCCTCCCTGTCGTAACATCAATCCAATCTATATTTCTGACACATAAAGTGCTTTAACTTTGTTTTAAAGTGTCTGACATTTTTACTTTCCTTAATAAAATCAGGCAAACTGTTCCACAGTTTCACCGCACAGACTGAAATACACATGCTTTTCAGAGTGGTATATACAGTGGGTTGTTTAAATTTAAATTTGCCAGTGTCCTTGTAATTGTCATTGAACTGAATTACTGGTGTAGAGACGAATTAAAGACCATTTTTATTCTTAGCCTTTTTTCAGGATACAGTTTGACTTTTTCTTTTCTTTAATATGAAGTTGTTATCTTGAGCTACCCCAGCCAACATCCCAGGTACACTTCGCTAAAGTAATGAAACTAAGCTGATAAATTCTCTTTGACTCATGGTGAAAGTTTGTCTACCCTGAAGCAAAAGGGGTATCTCTGATTGGTCGGTCACTGGACCAATCAGAGGGCCAACCACTAAAAAAGTGGAGGTTTAAAGCATCTTCTCTCTTTGTGCCATAACACCAGGAGGAGCTGCAGAAGAGAATAGCAGAGGAGCAGCAGAACAACAACCTGTCTGTGGAGATCCTGAACGGAAACACTGAATCACTGACTCGGCTCGTGGGGAATGCTCAGGCCCTGAAGGAACCAGGTAACAGAACTGCAGTTTTGAAAACCACATACCCTAGAAATGTCCTAAAGTCACTGTCCTGTTAAAATGTAAGTTAATAAAGAAATCTGTCAAAATGTTGACCCATAAACGTCCATTTGAACTGATTGTTTTTCTTTGTCTTTTCCAGAAGCAGTTGGCGCCCAGGGCGTGTAAAGATTTATTTTGATATCTGAAGGTGAACTCTTTTTAGTAACACTATGCTTAAACCCCTCAACCTGTTCTGTATGTAAGATTGTTGATTCTTTTTATCTGCTACTTTAAAGGAGTGAAGGCCTGTCATGTTTGTCAGAAGATAGCTGTGAAGCTGATACACACAGAGAATAAATACCAACACATAATCAACACTAAATTTCTTTTATTCCTGAGTGATTAATGTGATTCTGGGGAAGGGGTTTGTCTCTATGCTGCTGATTACAGTTAACAGTTAAGCTTTTGTTGAATCTCTATAGTAATGAAACTGTTCCTCGGATCTGCCTTAGCCATGTATTTGGTTCTGGGATCAGTCAGACCCAAGTTGTATTTTTTTATCTTTTATTTGTCTTTGCCTGGCCTGAATGCTGTGCAGCTTGTCTCTTCAGCACTTGAGTCCTCTTAAAGAGATTGCAGTCAGAATGCATCATCGTTTTTCCATGTGTTCCTAAATTCTTAGGGCTTAAGCTCAACTTTTATCCACATCTTTATATGTTCTTTTTGTTACCTCCATTGGCTTTGCTGTAATTAAAATGTTGACTACAGTTGTAAGTTTTAAATAATAAAATTCTGGACCTTTCAAACATGGTTGTATTCTGATCTGTTTTGTTGTATGTTCTCCCTTGGTTAGCTGTTTTGGCAGGGCTAATATTTATTACTCTTTTCTTCATCAGACTTGTTTTATAGATGTTAATTAAAGAACTAGAAAGCACTCAGAGCGCATTAACCTCCGCCAAAGTAGCTCCCATTGCTGTTAAAATTTCATCCAATTTCATTCCACACTGTTATGGCAATAAAGACTTATATTCTATTAAATCTATAAGTAATAGTTCCATAAAGTAGATATGATCATATGATTCCTTGACCCTGAAAACGCTCTCCTAGCACTCAGAATCATGTTAATATCTTCATGAGTTAGACAGTTATTGAGCAAAAATGATCATTCCCTAATGGCAGTTATCTGGATCACTACCAAAATTGAATCATTTTTTCAGCTGGGCCATTCCCAACATCTCCAGAAAATTTCAGCAAAATCTGGAAGTGTTTGCGTAGTCTTGTTCACAAACAAGGCAAAAATATGACCCCCTTGGCGGAGGTAACAACAAGGTACTAGTCATGTTCGTGCCTCACAGCAAGAAGGTTGCTGATGTTTGGAGTTTGCATGGCGTCCCAGTGGATATGTGAGCCTTTCTGAGCAGTCTGTCTTCCTCACAGAGGCCAAAAACTACTTTTTTGGTTGATTGGCAACTCCAAATGGTCCTACAATCGACTGGTGGCTGGTTCAGGATGTACCTGAGATCGGCTCCAGACCCCAAAATCCTAAAAGGGATGAGCGGTATAGTTGATGGATTAATATATTAATTCATATTATTTTATTTTATCTATTGATGATAAAATGTGCTTCACAAAAGTAACCTGGCTGAGGTTTCAGGTTACTTGCCAGTGATGTTTGTTTATGTTTGTCTTTGGTACCAAAGTTACTAATATTTAATCAAAAAGCTCTACCGGGGCTTATTATAGCAAATTAAACCTGTTATTTTCCTGGAAACAATAAAGTAAAACCAATTTACGAGGAATATTTTAAAAATATCCTCCCTTTTCCATGTTGGAATGCATTTTCCTTGCGTATATGGTGTTGCTGAATCATCTTTATGGTTGCCATTTTGGAATTTTGAAACTGACTGCCAGTTGCCCACCCCGGTCTAAATGAAGTACTTCTCTCTTTTTCCTTGAGTAAATGAGAAAATACTACCGTACAAGTGTACTTAAAGATAATTTTTATCCGAGAAAGACGTCACACCTGAGGGAACCCTACATTATTGTTGTTGTCTTTCCGCCTGTAGTTGGCGCTAAGGCAACTTTCCGAACAGCACCGTCATTAAATACCACCGAAGAAGAAGAAGACACGTCGCGGTCGCTCTGGTAGCTCAGTCATGGGAATAGCACACACTGAAAGACTGCGCTTGAAAATAGTACAACAATTTCAGAACAATGTCCCTCAGCGTGAAATCGCGAAGAACCTGGGCATGTCGTCGTCCACGGTCCACAACATCATCAAGAGGTTCAGGGAGTCCGGAGGCATCACTGTGCGCAAGAGGCAGGGCCGAAAACCAATTCTGGATGTCGGAGAGCTCCGCCAGCTCAGGAAGCACTGGAGCCAAAACAAAAACGAGTCTGTGATGGACGTCACTGTGTGGGCTCAGGAAAACTTCAAGAAGAAGCTGGCTGTGAACACGGTCCGTCGGTACATTCACCAGTGTAAGTGTGAGCTCTCTGTAGCCTGGTGTTACGGTGTAAAGTGTCAGCGTGCTAACTGGTGACTCCAGCAGAGAGTGTGTGTGAGTTTGCTGTAATAGTTACATCAGACGGTGAAATCTGAGTGGTGCCTGCAAACACCTTTGTCTGGGCAGAATATGAAGGTGTTCTCTGTCTCACCCATGATAGATACTAAAGTCTAAAGAGACATAGTTTGATTGTACAAGTCCTAAGGCAAAATGTACAAAATGTTTAGGTGTTTCTGAAATGTTTTGAATACCAAATCTTCCCAAACACCCTTATAAGACCTTTCTTCTTGTCCCCACTTTGACTCACCTGCTCACAGACCACCTAAAATACCCATGAGTTGTAAATGTTGTTTTTGTTGCATTTTGTTAAATTGTGTCTTATATTTGCAAAATAAAGTTTAACATAAACATACTTTAATGACAGTTATTACATCTTAAAGCTGTGTCTGACAGCTGTGCTCAACCCTGGAAGTATTTAAGCTTTTCAGAAAAAGATCAGGTAATAATCCAGCTCTGCAGAAACTACAGTCTTGAGTAATATGCTGATGTCATGGCCAGACCAATAAAGTTCCCTTTTTGCTTTATACATTTTAATATTTGCAGCCTTGTGTAGTGAGTCACTTAAACCAATACAACCTTGTTATTCATTTAATTAGAACAAATAAATGAATTGTAGCAATTTTATTCATGCAACTTTTATTGTTACAAGCAGATCTATAATGAGAAAAATGTTGCACATAAGCACTAATTTGTAGCCCTGTTCATTTTATTCTAGTAACAGAGCTGCATCTTTGATTTGTCTTGAGAAACACTATCTGATATAGAATTAATACATTATGTGTACATTATCTAATTCAGACATGCATCGTTTATTCTTACAGATTTCTTACTCAGGTGTGATACAGATGAACAAAAACAGCATAAAGCTCATCTGTGTGTCCCAAAGCTGCACTGTTTAGTTAAGATCCAAGACCTGTTGACTGTGGAGGCCATTCAGGTGCAGTGAACTCGTTTACATGTGGAAATGCTCTGATAAGTGCAACATGATCGACAGAGACTTTGGTTAAAGAGTAGTTTATGAATCTTTTACTTGTTCAAAGTAATACAGGTTCAGGGCTCTTGCCTCACATATGATTTGTTTTTCTTTTTGGACACTGATTTTTCCACCAGAACAAGTTTGTGGTCTTACTGTCCACATTTTAATATTTGCTTTTATCCTTAAATAGATAAAGTAATCATATCCATTCACCCCATTACTGTAGTTTTAACCCTTTTATATTAAACATTTTTTTTCAACAAAATATCATCATATTGTTGACTTTACTCACAATGCTTTCTACTATTTTCTTTTACATATTATGAAAATTTACACGCATGATGTTTTTAAGAAAATCTTTTTCAAAGAAATACTGACATGAAGAAATAGAAGAGTGAGATTTGAAATGTGTGGCAGGAAAGACCTCCACAGTGTCTGATTGATAAAAGTCTGGTCTTATCTGGAAACTGAATTACCATTTATTGCTAGAAACTTTCTTTACATAATGCTAAAATGTATTGAATGATATTTTGTAATACACTTGTTTCAGGTTCTTGAGTATCAGTAACAGAGTGGCATCAAGCAAAGCCAACAACAAATAAAACTTTGAATAAACATTATATCTTTGATGCCTGAACTGGTAAAGTCACATTACTCAACGACTTTTACCCAAATTTTTTGAACATATATCAAAACTTTTGAAGACTAATGGACCATTTTTCAGACATTTTGATGGGCAAATGTCCTCCAGCTCTGAAATGACCCAACTACAACCATCTGATAAGCACAGTGAGAAACAATAACATGAAACCAAACAAAGAGGCAATTAAAAGTACATCTGCAGATGTTACTTTTATGTAACATCTGCAGACACCATAGACTAAGAGTCACCATCAACAAATAACCTGTGGCATTTTACTGTTTCATAGAGTACTTAGTATATGTTTTATAAAGTGCTTTTCCTAGCTCATGCATTCAGGCCTTCAGATCAATATTTCAAACCATCAGCCACCACCCAGTTCACATGATAGTGTGACTATTGGCTTATTGCTGAGTTTGCTAAGGGTCAGACTTTTTGGTTCAAGTCAGTACTCAGTCTATCTGTATTAGCTAATAGCTCATTAATTTGCATTGTGATACAAAAATTAAAGCTTTCAAAGTGCTGACATCATACTTTTAAAACTTAACCATCACCTGCTGTAAACTTAAAACACGTGGCTGTAAAAATTCTCAAGGCAGACCTGGACTTGTCTGTCGCACCATTTGAGAATCACTGCCCCAGACAAGACAGGACCTGTCATCTTTACAGCCCTTAAAATTAAAGAGACTTTAATTCAGATGGAAACAAACAGAAAAATAAAGTTGTTTGCATGTTGCACAAAGAACTATTTACCAGCAGTACTAAATGATGTACTTATTTAAATGATGCACTAAAGTAAAAGTAATGTCATTTTTTATTAAACGTATTCAAGCACAAGTTGTGTTGGAACATTTTTGGTTAATTTCTAGAAACTTCCCATGGGAATTTTATGTGGGAAGTTTTGGAAAATATTCTGGATTTTTAAGTTTCTATGGAAATTATGGAAATTATTGGGGATGTATGGGCATCAACGGCAAATTGTGAGTTATTGGAATTTACTGTATCATATCCAAAGTTTATTGAAAACATTTAGTTTTGTCATAGGCAGACATCCATGGGAAGTAATACAATAAAAACATTTCTTTTGATTTATTTTTTAGTAGAAAGTTTTTGTGTTTTTCCCAGGTTCAGATGTTCAGCTTCATCAGTCTGGTGCTCTAGGCTAAACATGTGGCCTCACTATTCCATGGTTATGAAATCCTCTGATCATGTGATGGAGGAGTGCACGGTGCATGTAGGGGGCGTGGCCTAAATACACCTGCAGTCAGCAGTGTGTTACGTTTATGTAACTGAGGATAGCAAACAGAATCTCAAGTCTGCTTGCATTATAGGTAGTTGTTTAAGACAAGATTACGCTAAACCGTATTTTCTCAAACTAAGTGTAAAATCTTTAAGTGACACCTTCAGTTTTGTAATTCCTGTTTCCCCTTAACTCCTGTTTACTTCAGTGGAACATTTCCAGAATTTAGTAACCCTAAACACAGGTAAATGTAGCACTTCATTTTTAATTAAGTAAAAGTAAAAAGTACGCCAGTTGAAATGCAGGCCACTCCAGGTTCTGAGTAAGTAAAATAAAAATGTTCGCTTCTTACATACGTAGTCAAAGTACACACTTCTGTGTCATACTAAAAGGACAACAAACTAAGTTTTATCACACTCAGGATTTTGTGTCCAACTATAAAAGTGAAATAACCCAGTGTTAATTTTGACAACACTTTTTAATTTAGTTTTAGTCTTTTACCCTTAATATCTTTTAGCTTTAGACATAATTTAGTCATCTTAATTGTTTAAATTAAAGCCTAGTTTTAGTTGATGAAATTTCACAACATTTAGTCGACAAAATCTGCTGTTAATTAAGTCGACTAAAATATGAATCATAAAGTGCAAGACATTTTTAATGTTTCCTTGAATTTCTGAAGTCATGTTTTACACTTGGATCCTGCAACCATGACGCTAAGGTAGTTGTGATTGGATGTCCCTCATAAATTCATCCAACCTTTCCACACAACCAAAGTAGCTGGGAAACCTTACTTGTCTCTAATTTCTACATGACCAATTAGGTCTGATTGGATTTAGTCTCTGTCAAACATTTTAGTTAAGTTTCTATGCATTGATGAAAATGTCTGTTAATTTAGTTTTAGTTTTTGTAATTGTGCACTTTTTTTTTGTAATTTTAGTCTTAGTTCTTTTTAGGTGAAAAAAGGTTGTTGACAAGAACTGTAACTAAAATAATTAGTTGGCAAAATGAAATAGCATTGACTTTTCAGTCTATTTGGTTAACCGTAAACATTATTATAACTTAGAAGGATCCATGACTTTGTTTTAAGCTGGTTTAAAGTCAAATACCAATTGAATTTTTATTTCTCTTCTCTTCGCCCACTTTGCCTTTATTAGACTGATCAATTTTAAACAAACAAACAAAAAAATTTTTGGGAAAATTTACGGATATTTCTGTTTCTTCTGCACAGCGCTGTGAAAAGGTAAGAATGTAGATATTCTATGTTATTTGCCTGAGTCTTACAAAGATATGAAAAGTGTTTAATGTGATGTGGATACATTTTCTGCACTCCTGATTAATTAGTCTGTAACTGTGGTTAGAGAGAGTGGGGGGATACATGTGGGAAAGAAGCCACAGACAGGTTTTAAGTTTGGTATGCCTGCTTTGAGGACAGCAGCCTTTACATGACAAAACTTAAGGCTACTTTCACCCCACATTCCTCCACACTCTTTTAAAGAGGCAAATGTAACCCTGCCCAAAAACCTGGAGGACCGTGTTGCTGGCACAAAAGTCCCAAAGATCACGAAGAGTCCTAAAAACAACTGACAGAGAATGTGGCGATATATATTAGTGTTATTTTTATACTATTAAATACTTTCAAAGAGTTGGAGTCTAATTCTGTAAACTGGATTGTAACTTTGTCCTTACTGTTGTGGTTTTTCAGTTTCAGTTGCATCAAGCTGTGGCACAGGGGAGAGTGAGACCATGGACCAAATGGAGGGCTGTATCTCAGGATCTGTGGGCATCCAAACATCTTTGCAGTCTGCAGTTATAAAGAAAGAGGTGGATGTCATACACTCAGGAGTTACCCTTTTTATAAATATTCTTTTAAATAAACCTCCATAACTAGGAATATTCAAACCTTTCACTCAGTCTGAACTGAATGTTTTTGCCTCGTTTCAGAGCTCAGAGTTTGACGGCGAAGCTTTCTCCGCACGACGTTCCCCAGCTCCCACTGACTCAGACAAGGTCAGTGCAGAAAGAGCCTCAAACGTAATTGTCAGCACCTTTTACAGCTGCATTAATCTGTGATTCAGTGATGTTCCTTTTTTTATTTTAGGACCTAGAAGAGGCTGAAGGTGACTCCACTCTCCAGGAGCACAGTCTACATACAAGGATGGAGAACAGCGAGAGCAGAGACGCTTCAGACATTGAAGAGGAGGATGAAGGTTAGGGACAGTCAATCAGTGAGTTCCAAAAGTTTTAAGGGGAAGTGAAAACATGGCAGAAGCCTGATTATGCTTTTGCATCAGCAACAGCATGATGTTTATGCCCCTGTGTGTGTGGTTTAATATTAAGTAAAATTCTTTGCTGGAAGGGCTGTAAACTGCTCTTTCAGACTGCTTCTCAACAGTGTTTCAGTTTTCCTCTGTACTCTCTGTAAGTCGGTAGCCATGAAAACAAACTCTAGTCCTCCAGTCCTCACACCTGAAGCAGCTGCAAATGTGCAAATTGTTCCCTTGTTCACATTTTTCTCTGCCATTGCTGTTGACAGTACAGACAGTCCTGCCCTGTCCTGATTTCATCAGGGTGTGAGACTGACATTGATAAGAGCAGCAGTGTTACAAAAGTTGAACCGTTTTCAACTGAGAGTGCTGGGAGTATGGCAACAAATGCATTTGACCTTGCAGAGTTTCCTCTCTAAGGTTGCTGAGCGAGCTCTTTAAGGCTCATTTATGGCCCTTTTCCACTAGCACACCTTGGCCCTACTCTACTCGGCCCTACTCGATTTGCAGCGTGTTTCCACTAGCCTGGTACCTCCTAAAACAAGCTAGTTTTAGTACCTACTCCGCTCTGGTTCCAAGCGAGCTGAGTCGATACTAAAGGATGACATCACAGACTGCCGGCTTCTGATTGGTCAGACAATGTCGTCATTGATGAGTCAAGAGCGCGATGACCTAGCATGCTACAATAGCTACCATTAGCTTACCCACATACGTCTTTTCTTTGCAGCTGGATTGCTCTCGTCCTCGGCTTCATTCTGTTGTATAGCTTCCAAAACTCTCCTGTGCTTCTCAAGGGGTATTTCTTCTTACCACCTGCAGCCTTCTCCTGCTTTCCTTTTTTACTCAGTTTGTGACAAAAAGCCACAGGTTGAGTGTTGCGCACAAACTGACGTCACCGCAGTGCTGCTCAGCTGTTTACAGCGACACTGTGTTATAGAACTAGAAGCTGGTGTTCTGGTACAGAGTGGCAGCATTATTTGGCATCAGCCCGGATATCATTTCCAAGCTTAGGACCAAGATCTGTGAGACTGGTGAAGTCAAAGACAGACAGGAAGACAACACCCCAAGAAAACCTCACTCTTGCTTTTCTGAGGAGCTGAAGACTCTCTTAAAGAGATCTGTCTGAGGCACTGTGGTGCAGATCTTGCCTGTAAATCTCTGATCAGACTGGCACACACATGGCAGCACTTGAAACTCAAAACAATAAGCACCAACAGAATAATATTCCAGAGGATTTTGACACTTTTTATGGGGCTACCTGCACATTTAGCAGTGTTACTTATCCTATGAATGCACAATCCTTACAAGCTGTATTTTGTCATAAAGGTGACCAATCAGACTTTCCCATGATATAGAATAAAATGCCAGTAGGTATTATTAAAAGAGAGAAAAAAATTAACGGGAATAATTCTCTAAACTTATTTTGAGGAGCATTTTGTCCTTTCCAAAGGGCCGTTGTTCCTTCTGAAGAGGGCCCCTTCTGTTCCCCTCTCACGATCACCTGTTTCCATTTAACCTCTCCACTCTGCAACGTTCCACAGGTTTTGTGAACATTCCACTCATGTCTAGTCTTTACCTACTTCTGTCCCAACTTGTTTTGAATCTCTTACAGGCATCAGAGTCAGAATGTGTGTATATTAAGGAAAGAAATGGAAAAAAGAGAAAGAAAACGAGTCTCTGTTAAAAAAATATGTGCAAATCTGTGAACTTTCGATCTCACTGTACACAAAGTTTGTCATGAGGATTTCAAAACTCTATTAAAACTTTAAGCACCCCAGAAGAGTCAAGTTAAAAGCAGTTCAAGACAAATAAAGAACTTTTTTTGCCTTCATACACTCAATACTAAGAAATGCAAGCATGCTTAAATGTTTAATGTTGCACTTGTTTCTTTTTTTTTTTGGTCTTTTTTTTCTTTAGGTCTTTCCAAAACAGACTCTCCAGCTTTAACAAACAGCAGCAGTGGAGCATATCTGCAGAAGAAAGGAGAGAAGAAGGCGTCTAAAGCCAGACCAAACATCATCCAAACATCTCTTTGGTCGTCAGCAGAAAAAGCTGTGGAGCAGGAGGTCAGCGTTACAGACCAAAAGATTCTGAACCAAGCAGAACAACCTCATTCAACTTGTTTTTCTTACTGACTTGTACTTTCCACTTCAGGAGGTTAAAACTGGCGAGAAGAATCCAGAGAATGAAACTTGTGAGTTTTTTTAAATACACATTTTTCAGACCTTCAATTTCACATCATATATCACAATATAAAGTGTTCTTCTGTTTTGCAGATTTCAACCGATTAGGCGAGACAGATTCCACAACAGAGGCCTCTGACAACAACTTTATTTGAGAACCTACGCTCTTACGTGCTATCTGCTCTGTATGAGTGACCTTTTTCCTAAATGTGATACTTTAAAGGACCAAAGGCATGCTTTATTTGTCTCATGATTGCTGTAAATCTGGTACAGCAGACAAAACAAACAGCCTTTTTATTATGTGTATGTGTAAAAACTGGTCTGAGATTACGTTTAAAGGGGTCATCACCTGGAAAACACTTTATTGCTGGAGCTTACATGTATATTGTAGTTTTACCTTTGATGAAACTTGCCTGAGAATGTTAAGGTTAAAAGCAGCCCCGTTTTTTGGTTTTGCGTCTTTGTTTTAACCAGTTGACGGATTCAGTACACGAGATTTCATGCAGCCTAGCTGACGTAATCACAGGGGGCTCTTCATATTGTCCCACCAGACTATCAATGACATGAAACTGTCTACCTGAAACCACAACTTTCACTTCCCGCTTAGCCTGCAAGCCAGGGGGACGATGACAGCAGCACGCCAATTGATTGTGACTTAAAAAATCTACACAAGTCTTTTTCATTTCCCAGCTTTGCAGATCAAACCAGTAAGGATCAGTGGATTAACTTTATTTTTAATAGTAATGTTCCTGCCTCTCTTCCTGCCTTGCTGTTGGTTTATGGAAACCACTTCACACCGGAGTGTTTTCCGATTTTTCTATGACCACAGATATAAAAATAAATACATTTGCATCACTTTTTAGTGACATTTTGACAGGAGGTGGTCTAAACTTCATTAGACATAAAGTTACAGTCTTGAGGTTAATGTAGCTAACCACACAGTCGAGGTGAGGAGACTCTAAATTAAAGTGAAGACAAATTACCACACAGAGATCTGTCTGCACACAGCATGTTTCCTCCATCACCTCAGTATCGTTAGTATCACCAGTGTCCTGTTCAGGCTCTGATTCAAGTTCATACGTGAAAGAACCAATTCCTTAAGCAGCAGCCCGGTCAGGTTCTGCTGCCATGATGGATGTACTCCTGTCTCAGGCTGAATCCAAACCACCTCCTACTCACTACCGAGTGTCACTCCAAAATGAAGTCACACTCGTAGCTTTGGAGGGCACCTCCATGGAAGGGGGAGGGTATGTAAATATGACGGGCAGGAATGGGAGGCCCTCTTCACTTCACTGGAAAACGGAAAACCTTGTCGCCATTGCAACAGAAAGATGCCCCGCGTATGGCTGTTACGCTGTGGCACAGATTGTGACCCGCTAGGACAGGCGCTACATTATAGTTTTCTTCAGATTAAGTGATTCCACATGCCTTTGTATCCTTTTACTATCTGACAATTGCAATCAAAGAAATGAATAATGCTGCCAATGGTGCTCACATTTTATGGTGCCAGGGCTGCACAATCAAATCAAACGTCAGCACAGAGAAAGATTTGCTTGTTTCGTTTAAATCTTTTGAACCATGCTTGTTGTGATTCTCTGTCAGTGTGGGGAACATATGGACACATGCAGCACTTACATTTATGCTGTTTTCTCCTATTTAGAAGTTGCACTTCCTGCAAAAGTCGTTGAAAGCCTGCATCGATGCAGACTCGCTGTTGAAGGGCTGAACGGTCCACTCCCCCTCCGCACTACGTGGTTTGGGATGGCCCTCAATATCCCCTCTGCGAGGACGCGCAAATGGAGGGGTAGTGGGTAGGGAGAGTGTGTAAGGGGTGGTTTGGGATTGAGCCTCAGTGTTGGTCACAACCCCCTTGTGGTTGATGTCAATCAATCAATCAAGCACTTTTCATACATGAAATGTAGAACAATCAAGTAAACAAGCAGATAAGAGTCAGGGATAAAAAATAATTAAAAAACTACAATAAAATAAAAGAATTAAAAAAATACGAAATCCCACCCACCCTCCCAGCCCACATTTAACACAGACAGCCGCTCACACGCACACTCATGCATTCAAGCACAAACGTGCTACCAGGCACACACACACACACACACACACACACACACACACACACAGGGACAATCATCAGGACTATTCAACAACAGAGGACAGTTGTTGAATAGTCAATCAGTCGATCAGCGACCAATCAGTCATTATAATTAAATGAATATCCATGCCGATGAAAACCTGGTCTGTATCCTCGTGAGACAAATTTGAAGTACAACAAAAGCCCCCAAAAGCCCAATCTTTGTTTTTATGTTTAATTTTGATTCTAAAATCTATTTTAGGACATTTTAAAAGAGACAGAATGTGTTAGAAAACCAGGTGATGACACCTTTAAGATTAATAGTGAATGTTTGTGGTGAAGAACTCGTCAAAGCTGCCTTAGTCACATCGGCACAGTCACATTATTGATCATGAATTAATCTGTTTTTAAATGTTTCATGTGTCTGTGTTCTGTTTTTCCCAAAGTTATCTCTGTATACATAAATACTGGTTTTAGGTGTTTCTTTTTATCTGTATTGAATTTGTATCCGTTACATTAACTTAGGACTTTTGCATAATAAAATAATGACTTTGTAAAACACGAGGATCTGTCGATTTATTTTGAATGTAAGTGTTCTCGTAGAAGCTGTGTTTTCACCGATAGTGTGATTTGGTTTAGTACGGGCCGTTACTGTGTAGAGGGATACACCCTCATCTTGTGCATTACGTCACAGTGGCATTTAATCAGACAAATGGGCTGGGAATGACCCCTGAGTAAACTGTGTGAGGAGCTGGTGAACCAGTGGTAACTCGAGTTATTCTCATCTCCAGAGTTGGTGTTCTGACATAAGGTGGCGTTCCCATAACTTAACATACCAGATGGACCATTTACTATATTTCACTAAAATCCATCTGGCAAAGAGCCCATTAAAAGTGTTTGAGAATGGGCAGAACCTTTCAGCATCAAACCCGGTGGGTGATTGGATGATTGTTCTGTCAATTACTTTCATTAATGGCTAATTTGGTAATGTAGTTGGCAGGTGCTACAGTTGTGGTGTAAAGGACACGATGCTAAGCCACTTAGTAAAACATACTCGGCAAAATACGTTAGAGGTGAAGTGAAGATATTCCTACAGATAATAAAGTCTTTTTCATTTAATAAAGAAATGTGGTCCAGAACTGACAAAACTGTTACTAAAGCTGTTAGCATATATGCTAATCTCCGTACCAGCAGTCATTTCCGGCTCTCGTCTTGTTCATAGCTTTCACCCATTCCCACTTTAAAGAACACTGGTTGGCCTTTAAAGCAGGTGGATCTACCTAATTACAGACATTAAATCAGGCTGATCCAGCTGCACTGCAAGGCTAGTGATACTAATCATCTTTGCAACTCAGATGATTCTTCTGTGATTGAATACAATGCACCAGAAGAGCAGCAAAGGAGGCTGTCTAAAAACAGCATGGTGCATGGATGACATATTTTGTTGGCCAACCTGGAAGTTAACATTGTGCTGATTCACTTGACTTAAAGCCTACAGGTTTTTTTTTATGTGTCTGGGATCATAGCTGGTAATAAGCTCTTTGGAGAACAAAAACACTATGGAACTTGTTCATCATGATAATCATCACAGATGAATGTGAAAAAGCTGTTTTCATGCTATTAAGTACAACATGGTCGACCTGAAGGCATCTTCTACATCTCCAACTCAAAAGTATTTGGACCTAACCTCGTCTGAAATTTCACCTTAAACAAACGACCTAATGAAGTTGGTGCCATGGCTGTGCTCTGATGTGTGTATTGTTGAATTAAAAGGGATGATTACCATGGCATCCTCTGCCATTTTTGTAGTCCTTGTTGGCAGTTTATCAACCATCCCTTTGAAAACTGAATAAAAGAATTCATAAGTGGGGCCATGTAATTAAACTTTCAAATCAATTTACCTGTGCTCACCAAGGTCTTCATCTCAGGTATTTATCTGAATAGCTATTAAAAATAGATCTTAGACCTTTGGCCTTCAACTTTTAGTGTCACATATGGACACTAAAAGACAGTCAAGAATTATGTCATACTTCTGTAAATGGAATACAAATTTACAATAATCTGATGATATGTGAAAAAAGAGGAGACTAAATATTGAGGAAATGGGGATGGGACTAGATAAGCTTTGCTTCTTCCGTCTTCCCTTTCGGACATGTAAAATGTGATCATCTATTGACAATGTGTGATGCTGAATAAGTGTGCTGACATGACCGAAATAAATCAGTTCAATCAATCAATCAATCAATTATCGTCCCGTGGGAAAATGGTTTTGCAGCAAGCATTAGCAAACCAGATAAATCAGACAAACATTGGGAAAATCAGGAAAAATCCTGAGCACAAGTGAAAAAGAAAGGCACCTAAACCACAAAATGCCAAAGGCTAAAGACTAAGAATAAGCGAAAGTGCTGTGCAGATAAACAGCAATGATGAACTGTGGAGGTACAGCAGATAAAAAGAGAATCAATAAATAAGTTGGATCTGCCAAAATTTTAACCTCATCCACGTTTTAGGACTGATTCCTGCACGTGCCTGCTCATCACGACAAGAAATTAAGTTTTATTTGAGAGAGGATTTGAGAGAGGATTGCAGTCTACGAGGACAAACACTTATTAGATATACAGTACACTTCAAAAAGTGACTGGCATTTTTATAACTAAAAAACAGTATAAGGAAAACTTGACTCTTTGGGACAAAGCTAATGTTACACTGATATCGCTTAGCAAAAGAAAAAAATAAAGCAAGCTGTAAAAAAATATTGTACATTCATAATTTTGCTTTTATTAGGCCAAATGTTTCACCTACTACTGACCTAATTATTGATAACATGTACTAGATGCCACCAAGTTTTCAGATGAAAAAAACAGGACAAAACATATTTTCAGTATACTGCAATCATTTTTATTTTGATGATAGCTTGTAAAATGTTGATTAGAGGAAACACTGATTTTTATGCATAATTATTGCCTGCGCGGTGTCAAATGCTCAGTACTCACTCATACTCACATGGTTGCTGTATAAAAGTATGAACCACTTATTTTTTTCCAACTTTTTGCAAGTGTTTAAACCACTGGTTGAAATCTTACACCCCAAGTGATTTGATAAAGATTTTTACACTTTGAAGTAGTTTTTCATGGGGCCACCATGTTTTTGGATGACACCCAAAAAAGATTTTCAATATGCTGTATGCAAAATATTTTCTGTGTTGAACTGTTGATGCCTGGGATGTGTCAGTGATTATCAGCAACACTGATTTTTATCCAATATTTTGGAGTGTCAAATAATCACATTTTCATATCAACAACATGATGCCATCTGCTGGAGAGAAGCAAAATGATCAATTAAAAAGCAAAAGTAGGCTCTATTGGAAATGTTCAAAACATATAGTTTACGAGTTCCAATGACTCATTTTTATGCTTAGCAGTCTGATTGTAACTCTTGCTTGTACACCGTGTATTTAAGACCCACCGTAGGAGCTAGGCTAGAAATGAGATCATATAAAAATAAACAGTCTTTCCAGCGTTCATGTGTGTAAAATGTGCATAGCAGTCCTTAAATACCTTAATGTTTTGGATTATAGAAAAAAAAGACACCACTCTTTCTGCTTTGTGAAGGACTTGTCTCTCAATCACTTTTCACTTAACAAACTGATGAATTTTCAGTTTATTTTGAAAATAAATTGAAGCCGTTAGTCCGTCTTAAGTAACTTCCAAACTACAGTCAGCTCATTAAGGCAAGAATCACACCAGAGACAGAAGAACCTTCCATTTAGGAATCGTTTTATTAAACATCTATTTTACATTAAAAAAAGTCATCTGAGAGGTACAGTGGTCAGTATGAGTGTGTGAAATGGTCAGTTGTGTTGAGACAGCACTTGTAACTCAGCTGTTGTGAAAGGCTGGAAACAGCTTTAGTTAGAGTTAAACAAACAGCAACACTCAGGCTAGGTCACAGTGCGGAGGCACAAAATGAAGAGTGTGGGCTGGTTGGCAAAAGTCGACTGGAGGACAGTGAAATATTAGACAGCATCGTACACAAACATTAAACTCTCTCAGCACACATCGAGATCATCCTGAACATTAAACATCTGTAGATTTGATAGTAAACATCACCGAAGGAAACCCATTCTTGATTCACCTTTGTACAAAATTCCCTTCAAATAGAAAAACATTGAGATAGACTTTTTTTTAATCAAAGCTTTGAGCAGACCTGAATTGTCAGAAAAGAAAACAATTATTGACATCACACTTTGGTTCAGGTGATTGACAGCAGCTAGTGCAAAAACCAAAAAAAGGAACAACTGTTAAAAGTTTTGCTCCAACGTTGGTTGAGTTTGTCTCACACGGTCTCCATGCAGGCGAACGATTACAAACTGAACGAGGGTCAGCGGCCGGGACTCTACCAGGGCATGCAGGGATTAGGACAGTCGCGGATGTATGACTCCAGATTTCCATCAGACACTTGCATCAGTGTTGTGTACGTAGTCAACTGTAAACAAAAAAAAAAGGGAGGGGGGATTATTCTATAACTTAAACATTTTAAAGGGACTGTGAGGAGAATCTGTTTCCGCCAACATCAAGACTCTGCTACCAATGAGCACATGCGGCGACTGTCGTAATGCTGCATTCAAGTAACCTCGGAACTGGGAGTGACATCGACTTATCGGCGTTCCAGTTGAAGTCGGAAAAAAACATGCTGAGCTACCAGGCTATTGTTAGCTGTTAGCACGCCCTGTGTTGTATGAAGAATGTGATTATCACTATGGCAGTATTTTTGTCAATATAAGTCTAACAATACTATGTATACAGCTCTTCAGAGCGACACACTCCAGTCAGAAGTGCAAATAAATGGATTATTACAGGAGCTAAATAACTGTTCACACTGGGGGCATCCATCTTCGATTGTCAACGCGGGGGTGGCGAGGTTTCACCAAGTTCTCAGTAGGAAATTCAGACTTCAGGGGACGTTCCAGTTTTAGTTTCCTACTCCGAACCCGGAAATTCCTACTTTACAGACTACAACTTGAACGCACCACAAGCCAAAGCGTGTGTTTGTTGTGATGCAGCTCGGACCTTCCTCAGAACTCTGCATTGCTTTACAACTTCTTTTTTCAACAACTTTCAGGATGCAAAGCGACGAGGTAATGTATCTGTTTCTAGTTACGAAGTGATAGTTTTTGATGTGTGACAACAAGCAATTTTTAGAAAACTTAGTATCGTAGTTTTGTAGCCGGCTATGTATCGCTACTTACAGCCCGGCGCTCTAAGACATGTCCGAATGTTATAAATTTGCTCTCGGTTTAATTGTCTTGTTCCCGAAGTTGAGTATCCAGGTTAGTCCAGCTCTGTCCGACCGGACCAGAAGACTAAGGAATAGCCTTTATAGATAACCCATTTTGATCCTATAAAACTCATCTTAAAATGTGTATTTCGATCAGGCATATATCTAAAAGTGAGACTTTTTTGTAATTACTTAGAAACTCCTCACAGTCTCTTTAAAGTTTTTAATACAGTTTAAGCAAAATAACTGTAGGTTATATCACTTTTCATGAAAAATGCAGCACAATTTGATTAAAATATGCCTGAAGTCGTGAATTAAGACAAAAAAAACTGGGATGCAATGATGTGTCGGCAGACCTATTAAATTTGTGCTTGATAGAAAACAAACAAACGTGTAAGCATTCATCAAAAACTCACCTTGTTTAACACTGGTTTAGTTGAGAGCACATCATACAAAGTCTTCAGGGAGATTTTCTAAAAGAGAAGTGATCAAAGATGTTTTAGCGCTTTGACAGAGCAGGAACATAAAGTTCTAGACTTGAATTTCAGACTCTAAACCCCATGACTGACACAACCCCACTTTTACTTCTCTCTAAAGAACATTCACATCCTCAATCACCGGCAGAAATTCATGCCGTCATGTTTGTGTCATCAGCACTCACCGTCTGCGTGGTCTGGTTCATGCACTTCATGCCTGGAGTCCTGCGATCGTCCAGGAAGAAGGGCTCCTTCCAGTGGTCGTAGTTTGTCTCCAGGACGTACCACCGGCCCAGCTTAACATCGATCCTGTCAAACAGTCAATAACCCCTTAAAGCTCAACATACATGCGGATACATTTAGCATCTAATTTGTGAATCATGTGATCTTAAATCAAAGAGGTCTTCAGTTCCTTATTCTTTAGAGAAAAAAGCTGAGCAAAGAAAGAAGAAAAGCAGCATCATGATGATCATGTGGTTATTAAAACATAATCTTGTGGCTGATGGAGAAGTGTTCGGTGTTACTAAACTTCATGATGCCAGGCAGATGGTTTTTGTTTTCCAGTTTTTCAATACAGACACTGATATTAATGATCTGTGTTGGATCAGTTGATACTAATCACTACATGATGTTCAAAAAACTGCTGTTTTCAAAGACCAAAAGTACATAAAGGAAACAGTCAACACTGTCAGATCTTAGACACTACTTTGATTTAATGCCTTCATCTAAAGGAAACTCATTTAAGATAATCCACCTTTAAAGACTAAAGTGACATATCATATTTGGATGGATCAATAATCATTCCATTAAAGTAAAATTGAAAAACTTAAAACATGTCTGCCTATATTACACTAATTTATCAACCTTTATACTAAAAACAACAATTCTGAATGACTTTACAAATGTTGCTCTGAGTGGAAATGCATGAAGTTGTTGATTTCTGCTTTAGTTTGTTACAGAACAGGGTTATGTGTCTGTGTAAGTTTAATGTCAGGCTAAGTGCCGTTTATTTGTCCGATTGGTCTCCAGAGTTACAGGACAACAAAAGCAGCACTGCCTCGGCACAGAGAGGAAGACTGAAAACAGTCTGAGGGAGCGTTGGATAAACATTTAGTCCTCATATCTTAAGGAAGCACTTGGTAACAAAAGAGTGTACAAAGTATTGATGCTCTCGTCATTACAGTGTTTAAACATACATTTTTTCACCCTTCTTAATTGGAGACTTTCCATTTCAATACAATTGTATATACCCAAATTTATAACCAATACTTTTGATTTAGAGGGACAAATGAAAGAAAGAAACTGGAAGAATGGGAGAATTAACTCTTTCATGCATGGTGTACACTACAGGGGACAGGTAATGAGAATACCTTTTATGCCATTAAGGTTGTAGTACCGTGTCCAACTATTGGGTGGCAAACTCCCAAACCCTTGTCTCAGATTTCTTAAAAATATTATCTGTGGATGTTAAAATTTTTGTGTAATTCAAAAGTCAATAGTTTGATTAAATAGCAATACTTGTACTTTAGATTACTTGTACTCTAGATTTTGGCCCTTATTTTCTTTACTCTTAGTAAATGTTTGTAAAAGATGTGTTGTGGATCTTTATTAAGTTCCATTAGATTACCATTTATATCACTGGTGTCCATTATAGTGGACTAACACAGAACTCCCTCAAGCAATATTATTGTACAAAATAGCCATGATTTAACTTGTTTGAAAGTGAAAAACAACATTTAAAAACATTACTTTGTGGTATAATAATTCATGCATGTAAGGGTTAAAGAGGCAAAGATCTGTAACACATTAGGGCTGCACTTCAATGTTATTGTTAAAACCTTTTAAATAAAATCATCCCAAAATGTATGAATTTATTTCAGCATTTAGAAAATCATTTTGTACAAACTAACATCTCTCCCCTGGTTCAAGCTACCAGCTTCCTTCAAAGCAGGAATGAGCAAGTGGTGGCCTGGGGGCCACATGCGGCCCTTACCCTCACTAAATGAGGTCCACCATTCAGTCTGATCAGTCTCTACATAACTATAACTGAACTAACTACTATATACAAAGGCAAGATGAGTAACAAATGTGAAAATGGCATCATTTCAGTGACGATCCTTAATGGCTGGAAAATAGTTTTTTATTCCCAAGAAAGCACCAGATCTGATTTGTTGTCGTGGTTCTGTAAAAGGCTTTTTACAAAGCAGAATTTAATGCATTTGACAAAAATAAACAGTCAAAGTTCAATACCAGTAGTTCACTGAACAGAAAATACTTCCAACTGTTTTAAGTTAATATTTGGCTCACTCAATAGAGCATTAAAGGTGGTATCATAAATTCTAAATAAAGATTCAAAGTTTCTTTCCTGTCAGAGTACAAAAATATATTCTTACAACACCAGTTGAGCTTCTACATAATATTACTGGAGTTATAAAATTCATAAACATATCTTCCTTGGAAACGTTCACCCTATGGGGATCAATAAAGTTTCTCATCTTAAACAAACACTGGACCATTTCAGCTTACAAAATGCTAAATTGTTAAAGTATACCAATCAATGTAGGCAGTCACAAAGCCCTGATAAATGTTGAATTTCTGGTTTGCAAAAGATTAACGAGCACTCTCATTGTAGCAGCACATCTCAGTATCCAAGATGGCAAACATACGCTTCCGTTGTCAGAAAAGATCAGGAAGAGTCCGATTACTTACTCCAAGACATCGAGACTGAGCAGTCTGGAGCGGGTGATGATGCAGCCCTGGCCTGTGCTGTTTCCTCCGAGGATGAAGTAGGCCGGAGCCAGCAGTTTGGTCTGAGCCAGCTGATTTTTGGCTTCCTCGTAGCTGGAGATGACACAACAGGACTTATTGTCTGGACAGAAACACTGCAGCTCAACACCCGCAGGAAGCATTTGGTCTAAACGACTCCAAAATCTGAATCAAAACTGATTCATGGAGATTTAATCGGCTTTAACTGCTGGTCATTATCACTCTTGGATAAGATCTTAATTGTATTACAATAACTGAATGAAGTGGTGATAGTTTATTTAAACTTTGCCGACTTCTGCAACTCATCATTTTTTCATCACCTACTACTGCATTTTACTTCTCTTACATTTCCATTTTTTTATTCATTTGGTTCAGCACATTAATTGTGTTACTGTTATTTTCACAATATCATGCAATTATGGTTGAACTTAAAATCAGTTAGAGCATTTTACTTTTTAAGATTTCTCATAGAGCGATCATAATTGTTAAAATAAGAATAATGCATTTTATTTAAGGGCACCTTTCAAGACACTCAAGGTCACCGAACAAAAGATTAAAAGTGCGTTAAAATAGGCATAAAACAGGTATAAAAACAAACAATGCAAATCAATAGACAGTGCAAAAGGTCAGAGAGAGTAGGAGTTTTGAGTCTTGCTTTAAAGACGGGTAAGTTATAAAACCTGACCATCTGAATTTCAATCATTCTATGATAAAAGTTTCCTTCTCCTGCCTGCCAAACATTTATTATATTCATCCACTTTGACCTAATGACCCTCTCTGACCACAAACACTATATGCATCACATTATCTCTACACTTCAGTTCCAAAGAGTCGTTATAGAGAGGTACCTCTGTGCGTTTTCTAGGACAGATCTGGTGAGGAAACTCATCCACATGCCATCTCTTTGTCCAAAGATCCACTCCAGGATTCCTGAAGGAGAACAAATGAATGTGATGAAAAGAATTCAAAAACAGACTTTGTAGAAATTCTGTTAAACAATCGATGACTCACCGATGTATCCTCCATCGAGACTGAAGCGTTCGTTCATGGTCAGAGTGAAGAGGTGCTAAAAGAGAGAGATATTTGAATTAGAGATGCACTGATGGTGAAAATCAGGACAAACACCAACCCTTGTGTTTGAAATAACAACTCAGCCAGTTACGCTATTTCTTTAAACAGCTGCTCTTCATGATTTTATACCGAACACAACATGAGCCTTTGAAATAAACACATTGTAACAGCTGGACGTAGTTTTTATTGTACTCAAGCAGACGTGGTATGACGGCCCTGCTTTCACACCTTTTCACATCAGCAGATGAAGATGAATATGGCTGTAAATAGGCCTGCACAATATATCGTTTGAACATCGACATCGCAATGTGCACATGCGCAATAGTCACATCGCGCATGCAATGTGACTATCGCATTTCCCCCATTTATTGGGGAAAAGAAAAAAAGCAACTGAAATTGAAACCTATTCTATTTTGTACAGAGACATGGCCTCCTGGATCCCTTTTTTTAACAGCAATCTTCATCATTCACAGATGAACCCCCTGAGCCTGGATTAAACTGCATTATAAGAATACAATGGTATCATTGTGAGTCAACCAAATTCTTCCCAAACAGAGCTGTTCAAGTCATCTGGTGAAAATTCTTCTATTTTTCATATCGCAAGACATGTCGCAATATATCGCAACCCCCCCAAAAAATCGCAATGTAAGTTTTTTCCAATATCGTGCAGCCCTAGCTGTAACACATCTTTAGATTTACTGGTGCCAGTTTAGTGGAGAAAAGGTTTGGTCTCCTTTAAATTTAGATCTGGATTGAGGAATGCTTCAGCTACAAAGGTTGTGTAATTAATTTAGAATAACGTAGCCTGGGACACTACAGTAGAGCTTATATGTGCCTTTAATCTTTAGTTAATTTATCACAACTAAAATCATCATCGCAAAATTCAACTAGAAAAACCTCTGCCAAGCTGTCTGACATTCTTCTTAGTATCATTAAATTGACCTTTTGTGAAATGATAACAATTCCTTAGAAACAAACAATCCTGGATCTGCATCCATTCTTGGATCACCACCAGAATCTAATCACTTCTCCCTCGTCCCTGTTGGGTCGTCACCAACATTTCCTGAGAGTTTCATCAAAATCTGCTCAGAAGTTTTCCATTATCTTTTCCACTCATCCCCACTGTGGCAGAGACCATCTCAACAGACAGTCAGTGACAGGCGGGGCACATCCTGAACTGGCCACGAGCCAAACACAGGGCCACATAAAGAGACAGAAAACCATTCACAGACAAACTCACACTTATGGACAACTACAATTAACAAGCATGTTTGTTCGTGTCTGTGGGAGGAAACACGAGTGCCTGGAGAAAACCAATGAGGGCACAAGGAAAACATGCGTTAATGAACTGACAGTTTTGACATCAAATGATGCAAAAGTGGCCGTTATTCCAGAAATGTTTCTTTACCACAATGAAAAAAATGTACTGTACTTCTGTGATGTGTTTATTGTTAAAGCTCATATTGTGAAAATGAAATCAGAGTTTGTGCAGCCCTATCATAATCGACTTACTTCTACAAATGTCTTTAAATGAAGCATCCATTGGATTAAAGTCTAATACCATGTGTGTCTGTAAAAACACCATCCTGAATCTGAAACATCCAAAAGTTTGAACAGAGTCTCCACAGTCTAGCAGCCATCGCTGATCCTGAATAGTGTTTCCTGCGGAGTTAACATTCATAGAAAAACATTAAAAACTTACGGGCTTGATGCCAGTCAGCATGCCAACATATCCTGCAAAGTTTGTTGACTTGAAGACAGTCTGGTTGTTTCTCTTGAAGTCGAGGTTGACCACCAGAGGCTTCAGCCTCTCACTAATGATCCATGACTTGTTTTGTACATCCCAGCTGTGAAGGAGGGAAAGTTCAGCTTATCGCTTTACAGGATCTAAAGCACAGCTGACAAATTTTCATAAAATTTAATTTTGCTGTGATTCTTACCCCATAAATAAGCCAAAGTCCAGATTTCTACCATGGAAGAGATTACCTGTAAGACAGAGAGAGGCTCTGCAGTACTGACACACAGTTATTTTAAAGAAGTAAAGACAGTATTTAAGAAAATACCAACCCTTATCATCTTCTGCAACAATGGATGTGCACACAGTGAAGACTTCGTAGAAGATGTTGAACAAGACGACCTCGCCTGGATGACAGAAAGGTTAGAGGAAAAAGGTTAAATATGCTGAAGTGCAGATGAAGCTGTAGTATTCCTTACATAGGTTGAATTTACTCACCAAGAGGAATCCCTGAAGCATCTGCAATCCCTTTGATTTCATCACCAAAAGGTGCTGGGAGTGTGGTCGCCATCACAGGCTGCAGAATATCAAAAACAAACCGCAGTTGTAAATCTTTCTCTGATTACAGCAGTATTTCAGGACGAATGAAAAAAGCTCACCAGAAGGAAGTCGACCAGCTCGATCAGCCTACCGCTGGGCACGAAATCATTAGCTATGTCTTTGATGGCCTGAACCATGCTGGCCAGCTGATGAAAAAGACAGACGGTTAGTTTGATATAAGTCATCTTTATGAAATTAGCAAAAACTGCTGCACAGTTCTTACCTCTGTTTTCTTGTCGGTGATCAAAGCTGTCCATCTCTTTGCTGGTGGCAAACCGAGATCCACGGTGTACCAGCTGACCCCTCCTTTGAACCTTATCAGAAAATAGAAACTGTTACAGACACCGCAAAACAAAATGACCTAATTTCAACAACAGCTTGTTTTTATCTGACAGTGAAAACAAATCACGGACTTCTTTGATCGCTGACCAGGGACTGTAATCATGCATATGAATAACTCAAGCACTTTAAAGCTTTAGCTTGTAAATCATCTACAGTTTCAGTACATCAGCAGGAAAGCAGAAGTCATTGCTCCAAATATAGCGTGTTTGTTTTTTCTCTGACAAAAAAATCAGCAAAAATGTACATGTGGAAAAAAACTGGGCCACCAACAAAGAGTGGAAGTGTTTGTGCTGATGATTTCTGAAATAACATCCCTCTAATTTGTATCCAACAAGGAAAATTTACTTTAATGGATTTTTCCTACTTCCTGGTTCAACTTAACAGAATAAGAGATTGAAGCATTTTCAAACCTTTAATATTGGGTACAAAAGTTAAGATTTCTAAATCCTGAAATGCAGGTATTCTTTGCCCAACAGGTATTTCATACTATATGTGATGTAAGTAAGGAGTTGACAGAATTTAATATCTATTTTCATTACATCAGAGCACTGACTGTTACAGATTTCATAATCGTTTTGGAAAATATAATTGAGTTACTATTTTAACTACAACACTGCACTTTAACCTGGTTTACATTTTGAAAACTGATTTCTTCTACATTTTACCTTTTGTTTCAGCTCACAGTTTCTCCTTGTTTTATCTTAGTCCTCATTGTTTCATCATTAGAGGCGGTATTGATTCTTTGTTTTACTCTGATGTGTTTTTCCCTGTGTCATTGTGCTCTGCTTTACTGGGTGAGGCACTTTGAATTCGCCTATTGTTAAAACGTGCTTTACAGAAAAAGTTGCATTGCCATATTTACAACATTTTTCTGCCTTTTTATGACAAAATATGATGTTTATGTATTAAGTGAATATAGGTATCAAAGTTTACGAGGTCAGTGAAGGCAGCACAGGTTATTGGTCATGCTCAGAGGTTACAAAACTGTGACTCACACAGCTGCCAAATGAAACTAATTAGATTAAAAAAAGGTCTGACTTGACTTACGTGGGGCCCTGTGGAGGATACATCTCAGCA
Source organism: Scarus forsteni (assembly GCA_036419115.1). Classification (NCBI taxonomy): domain Eukaryota; kingdom Metazoa; phylum Chordata; class Actinopteri; order Labriformes; family Labridae; genus Scarus; species Scarus forsteni. The sequence continues at coordinate 12,767,886 of JAZDUH010000098.1, read as the reverse complement.
CGGCAGTCTTCTGTGTACTGTAAATAAAGAAATTATATAAATACGGGTTTGAAGCTTCTGTGAAATACAAATACAGCTTTAAATAAATTAAGACGCAAGCGAATGACGACGCATTAAATATGCTTACCGGCGGTACATACTGTGCTGATGCTAAAGAAAATAACAGGGTTAAAAAGAGGACAGAAAAGTGACCCATTTTGAAGATTTCACTGCCGCCGTCCTGGAGCTCGGGCAGAGGTTTGGACATGAAGTTCATGCGGAAGCTGCATCTGTTTATCCCGTGACAGGGAGCTAACATTATGAAGAGAGGGGGGGGGTTGTCTTTTTTCTGACTCTTACTGAAAGTATAATGTGGCCGCAAATGACCAAAATGCAAGCATTTTGAGATAGATTGTGAAAACATGGTGGATGTTTATTTTGTTGGCCGTAAAAAGATTTAACTTGACAAAGAGACAAGCAGAGTGAAAACGAACACCCCTCTGGATTGACGAGCAAATGGTTCGGTCCACGCGGAAGTTAAAAACATAACATCACCACTCGTGCTTCATTTAATTTATATAACTGTCTTAAAACTGCATTTTTATTATTTTCATACAAGTTCAATTCAAGACAAAGGTGAAAATGTCTCAAACCAATCATCTTCAGAGAAAACTGGTACATACTTATGCAGAATTATGTTTTGATGGGTGACAATTATGAAAAACAATACTGTTTAAAGACAAAAAAAAGGTGGAAAAAAACCCTCCGTTTAGAATAATAATAATAATAAGTTTATTTATATAGCACCTTTCAATAACAGCAAAGTCACAAAGTGCTTCACAAAACAAATAAAAACAATACAAGCAATTTTTAAAGGTACAATAAAAGAAAACACAGCACACAAGACACATTAAGCAAAGGCCAGACCAAACAAGTAGATCTTAAGTTGTTTTTTAAAAGAATCAACTGTTTCAGCTGATCTTAAACCCAAGGGGAGCAAGTTCCACAGAGTTGGAGCCATGACACTAAAAGCACAGTCACCTTTAGTTTTTATTCTGGAGTGCGGATAGATCAGGAGTTATAGATCAGATGGTGAATCAGGCCATGTTTTATACAGAACTTTCTGTCATTTGACCTGTTTAGGAATTTAAAATGTATTAATTTACCAATAATGAGTCTCTGTTCTAAACAACAAGAACAAAAGATTAACGTTTGCAAATTATACATTTGTCTTGCTATGTAACAAGTTTTTTTTTTCTGAAGACCCGAATATTAGATTTTTTTGATGCAACAAAAGCTCAGACAAAACTATAATCCTCAAATCAACGTTCAAAAGTGCCTGTTCTTCTTAAAATGTGATTTTATTGAACTTGCAACAAGATGCTGACTGATACAAAAGATGCCTGAAAATGGCTCTTTATTACAATTATAAACAAGAAAAGCCTTGCATTTTCTTGTATGTAAAGAGGAGAGAGGACCTTGAAGACCTGTGGCAAAATTTTCAGTTAAAAATACTGATAATATATTTTTGAAGGCCCCTGTCAGTCATGTATGGAAGCCAATTTCTGACAAGAGTTAAGGAAGGAACTGAGTGCTGATAAAAAACACTAATTATTAGATAAAAAGTCAAAATTATGAGATAAAAAGTCCTCGCTATGAGATATTTTGACAACAAAGTAAGGTCCACTGTATGAGCTTTAACAGGCAAATCGGCTGTCTTTTTTTTTTAGGTCTACCTGAAACCTGGATTAACAAATGAGGCAATAGTGACTCTGCTTGCAGACTGAAGAAACATTTTCTCCACTTAAATGGCACAGATATATTTAAATCCTTTTGGCCCGCTTAAGAAAGATCTGACTACATCAAATGATGCAAAAGTAGCCAGAAACTTTGCTTTACCACAAAGAAAAAGCTGTTTGAAATTTATCATGATAAACTTTGACTTCTGTGACATGTTTATTGTTAAAGCTCATATTGTAATAAAAAAATCAGAGTTTCCTGTGCAGCCCAATCACTATCAACTTAATTATAAAAATGTCATCAAGTGAAGGGTCCATTTGATTAAAAACACAACAAAACATATTTGACCATGTAATTTTATTCAAATCTTGAAAAGAAACAACACTACATAAAAATATGAAAACGGTAAAATCTAAAGAAGACATTAAAAAAAATATATTGTAGCATTTCACAAACATATGTTTTCACTTGCAGTATCTGTCTGCTTTCATTTTGCTCCTCCTGAAAAGGAAAAAAAAACTTAATGTAAATAACAGAACACTCAAAGTACATGACTCTGTTTATTATTGAAGTTAACTGTATCTGAATGGATCAGTGGGGTTTTATAAGTACTGTTTCAGCAGGTGGTGCTTATACAGACTTGTTTAGTTCTTTTACTGACTTAACATTTGCATTTGCTGATACATGTGATACATTTGAGCATAAATGCCTTCTCATGTTTACTTTTTATCAGTGCAGCTCCCTTTGATGGCATGAGGCTTCCTGCAGCTGCTTGGAGTCTCCACTAGTTTCAACTATACAAATGTATACATAGTTATCGCTATCAACCAAAAAATTGCCGTGCAAATATACTTAAGTGGCTGTAAATTTACTAAGTAAATACAGCAGCTGTTAGATTTTGAGGAAAGGTTAAACTCTTAGGATTCAATGTTAATAAATTATGAGCTTTTTATTTTCAATCGGGCAAAATCAAGGTGAATTCTTGCATTTAAGGCTGAATTTGTATTTTGAATTGTACGGAAATTAATCGTGTATATGTTTAAGAGCACAGAGAGAGGATTTTCACAATATAAGTAATTAAAAAAAAGTTTCACACCTGTCGAGTAAAGCTTCGTGGAATTTCCCATCTGTTCTGGCTCTCTTCAGTGAAGAGGTTTCTTCTTCATTCACTCTGAGCCGCCGATCCTGAAAACTCTGAAATTTTTTCCTGCAACACACATGAAAATATTATCAAGACACTTCAAAAGACGAAAGACGAAACAGAAGAGACTACTTCCACAACAAAATGCAAGCCAGTCATTCGGTACTGTTGTTACACTGCATGCTAACTCAAACAGAAGATCAATTATACTCCCATGACAGCACCTGAGTGTATCTTTAAGTTTTACAGAGGATGGTCTGAAAAATCTAACATATCCAGTGAGTGGCAGGTCTCTGGGCCAAAATGCCCAGTTAATGCCACAGGTCAGAGGAGAATGGTCAGAGTGGTCTAAGATGATATAAAGACACTTGTTGCAAAACATAAAATCAAATTTCTGCACATCAAGTCAAATCAGATGTGCTACAGCAGCAGAGGGCCGTACCAGATGCCACTTCTGTCAACTCAGAACAGGAAACTGAGACTACAATTTGCACAGGCTCAAGAAAATGGGAAAAGTGGTCTGATTAGTCTTGATTTCTGCTGTGACATTCAGAATCTAGAGTCAGACTTTGGCATAAATAGCATGAAATAGTTCAGGATGGGGTAGGGAAACTTCCATGACACTTTGGGCCCCTTAATTCCAACTAAGCAACGTGTTGAAACATCACAGCCTAAAATGCCGATCATGTTCACAGTGAAGCCATAAATATGACAGTGGGTCTACTGTACTCCAGGTGTCTCTAAAGAAATCAGATCTTAATTGAATGAGGCACTTAGGGACTGTGGTAGGTTGCTTTTAAGCATCTATGTCATGTATGCAATAAACAACAAGGGCACTTCTAAAGACAAAAGATGGCCAACCTGATAATACCAAGGTGTACCTAATAAAGTGGCCATCGGTTAAGCTACATTTCAAAAACTTTAAATAATTCCCAGTCCTACTGACAGGATTTTCCCTACAATAATATAAACAGTAGTGCATTCAAGAGCTCTAAATAATCTGTACTTTAACGTGGATGATGAACTGAACATCCTTAAACATCCACGACCTCTGGGCTTTAAACAACGGCAGCGCCAACTCCAAAACTTGTTTGATATTAGTCTTTGTTTCCTCCGCTCATGTTTTATGATTCCCAGACTGCGCTCCATTCTCAACAGCATTTTAGACACTTAACACTACATCAAGACGAGGGCTCAAGGGCAGCCATTTTCCACATGTCAACATGATGAGTCCATTCACCCGGCGTTCATCTGAAACAAATAATATAGTGGGTGCACAAGCCAGCAAACAACTGCTGACATATTGCCCAGATCTTACCAGGCCACAGATAGGTCGAGCATAAAAACACAGTGAGCATCCGCTGCTGAGACGCTTAAAACGATCCCGCCCACCCCACCCGTCCCTCTAACTGCACGCCATCAATTGCACCTTTAAAAACATGGAGCTGTTGAGGCGATAACCCAAAGGCGTGATCTCACATTCAGAGATGTGATTTTGCTGTCAAATTCTGGTCGTCACAGACTGACACAATGGGAGGATAATGGGAGGGAAATCGCCTCGTTTCCCCCTCAATCACAACAAAGTGCTTGTTCCAGGGTTGGCTGACAGGTAAACTGCTTCAAAGGAAACAATGTTGGGCTGTTGAGGAAAAGCACAACTGCAGATAAAATGGGACACTTTAGACAAAGAAACAAAGGGTAAAATTTGTGTGTGTCTGAGAAGAGAGACTTTATAATATATCAGGCAGGCAAATATAAATCTTATTTTTGTAATGTGCAGAGACTGCGTGAAATTACTGTAGATGCTCTTGCAAGTTGACTCAGCTTGATGTTTCACTACTTGTTGGCAAACACTCAAAACTTGAGTGTGTGAAGCAGCTTTAAGAAGAATCATTTCTGTAGGGCTACATGCAATGTTTGGAACTGCTAAAAGGGAAGGGCCATTACAGTTGGTCGCCAATAGAGCCCAGGACCACATATGGCCCTTTTCCATTAGCCCTAATCTACTCTACTCGCCTTATGCTGCTTTTCCATTAGCCCCAGTCGCCTGCCCAACAGGGTGCAGTGTCGCTGTAAACAGCTGAGCGGCACTGCGGTGACATCATTTTGAGTGCGACACAACAATCTGTGGCTTTTTATCACAAACCGAGTAAAAAGGGAAAGCAGAAGAAGGCTGCAGGTGGCAAGAAGAAATCCCCCTTGAGAAGCACAGGAGAGTTTTGGAAGCTTTACAACAGAATGAAGCCGAGGACAAGAGCAATCGAGCTACAAAAGAAAAGACGTATGAGGGTCAGCTAACGGTAGCTACCGCTAGCACGCTTGGTCGTCGCACTCATGATTCATCGATGACGACATTGTCTGACCAATCAGTAGCTGGCAGTTGGTGACGTCATCTTTCAGTATCGACTCAGCTCGGTTGGAAGCAGAGTGGAGTAGGTACTAAAACTAGCTTGCTTTAGGAGGTACCAGGCTAGTGGAAACACGCTGCAAATCGAGTCGGGCCAAGTACTGTAGGGCCAAGGCGTGCTAGTGGAAAAGGGCCAATAGAGAGGCGGACAACCATTAACACTCACACACACACTCCTAAGGGCAGTTTGGAGCCACCAATAAACCTAATCAGCATGTTTTATGAGTGTAGAGAAGTTTGTTTGCATTTTTAACGGTCCCATGTCCTGGTGTGATTTATGTCATGTCCCGGGTGTCCATTAAAGTTAAGATTTGATTTATAAAAAAGGAAACATTTTGGCTTTGTACAGGATCAGATGCAGCTCTTTTCCCTTCCTCTTTGGAAACTCTTCCTTCTGAGAGGATGAGGAGGCTAAAGGGGGCTATGATTTGCTTAATTTTTAATTTATTTATTTTTACACTGTTAAAGAAAGATAATACACATACAACATAGTCAAAAAAGCATGTGTGTGAGAGTAGGCTTATATAAACCACACCCAAGAGACAATGGAAGGTAAATACTGAACCACCAAGAATAAAATACTAAACATCAAAACAAAGTGCAACAAATTCATTACAAGAAACAGAAAAAGGAAAGTAACAATATAGAACAAGGAAGGAGCTCGGGAACAATAACTAAATTACAAGATAATGAGCTTTGCACTGATTGGCTGCCCAAGCGATGACTGATAGGAGGGAGAGGAGGGGTTATAGTTTGTGCTGCGGACTTTCAAAACAGTCATGTCTGCCACTGACAAGCAGAAAACACACATCTATTTGAAGGCTGTATACCTATTACAAAATTAACACCCAAGGAAGTAAGAACTGGAGCGATTTAAGGAAGTTTTCTTTAAAAACGACAGAGCATTACTCTTTGAACTGAGAGTTTAGTAAAGTGGGGTCGTTCTTCTGCTTCCCAAGCCCCTTCTAACAACATTAAAAGCAAATAAAACTGATTTTGCAGGACATGGGATCTAAAAGTAAAAAAAAAAAAATCACTCAATTTTCTGTTCTTTGACTATTTCTGTTGCTGTTGAAACAAAATGTTCTGGACAAGAATAATCTGATGATGAGAAGCTTTCTTGCTTTTCAGAATAATCCTTCATCACAAATACACAACAACAAAAAAAAGCAAGACAAAAATAAGTGAAACTATTTTTGTCTGAGGGGTTAGAATGTGGCAGATGGCTAAAAAACCTGCACCCTGCTGCTCAGAGTGCTGAGAGAGAGGGTGTGATCCAGCAGAGCTGATTACAGGCACCTGTGACCTGAGAATGAAGAGCTGACTCATGGAAGTCACATCAGAGAAAGCTGCAGGGAATGTTTTTGCCAAACAAAATTAAGATTCTTCGAACTAAGATCTGTCTGATGATTGGACACAAGGTGAAGGAAGAGTGCCCGACTATTTTTGTCTTTCTGCTCTGAAGATTTTTTTTTCTTCCTGGGAAAGTGTCGTGGGGAACCCTCACAGTGTTTAGAAACACTTAATGCCTCTGCTCTCCAAGATAATCCCTGTTCATCTGACAAAACCTGGACAGACCTCTTCATCATTCCACGATTCCCTGCTCTTCATACCGCAAGTTATCGCAACTCACACTCACACTCACACACTCATACACACAGACAGTCTTGACTTTTGTTTCTGTTAAATTAGTTTCTTTGAGGGGAGTACGTAAAGGACAGTAGGCTGAGTTTATGATGTTTTTTTTTGAGTAAATCATTTTGTGACCTTTGGGTTTGGAATAAATTTATAATTTTGTAAATTTTAAATTGTGACACTGGGGAACTTTATTGACATTTTCAATTAAATGACCTGCTCTGTGACACTCTGAAATTGTTCCTCAATTAACTGGTTACAACCTTGGAGATTTCATTTTTAATGAACTTTGATTTCTACTCACTTTGTGGTCTTTTTTCAGTGAACTCTTTGGGATTCTTTATATTAGACAATTTTATTTTTTATTGATTTAACTGTTTGTTGTTTTTTAAGTTTCACTGGTTGCAACTCTTTTAAATAGTCAGAATTATTGAGAAACAGTTTAAGATAAACTTTATTTAAAGATGCCATGAGGAGTTTTTAAGTAATTACAAAAAAGTCTCACTTTTAGATATATGCTTGATCAAAATACACACTTTAAGATGAGTTTTATAGCATCTAAATAGGTTATCTATAAATGCTATTCCTTAGCAATCCGGTCGGGTCAGACAGAGCTGGACTGACCTGGATACTCAACTTCGGGAACGAGACAATTAAAACTAGAGCAAATTTATATTATTTGGACATTTCTTAGAGCACCAGGCTGTAAGTAGCCATATATAGCCGGCTACAAAACTACGGTACTAAGTTTTACAAAAATTGGTTGTTGTCACACATCAAAAACAACCCCCATGTAACTAGAAAGAGATACATTACCTCGTCGCTTTGCATCCTGTAAGTTGTTGAAAAAAGAAGTTGTAAAGCAATGCAGAGTTCTGAGGAAGGTCCGAACTGCATTTTTTAGCATCACAACAAACACACGCTTTGGCTTGGGTCATGTCTTTACGACAGTCGCCGCGCGTGCTCATGGGTAGCAGAGTCTTTATGTCGCCGGATATGGATTCTCCTCAAAGCACCTTTAATTTTCTTTTGTGGCTGGGTTCTCATTTAGCAGTCGACATAAACCCTTATTAATAATGACAGATTTAGCTGTCTGTCTGGTGACTAATTCTGACCTTCAGTAATGCTACACAACATTGGCTGATTATCATTAGAGTAGTATCAAAGTTTAAAATCTGCTGTTGTGCCATCCTCACTCTGATGCAGGTAAAGTCGACCTGGGTATGCTGAGTCAGCGGTAAAGTTAAAGTGTGGAGGTCACTTACACATAATTGACCTCACAGGTCTTCACGTTGCCCCTGTCTTCCTCTGCGATGTCATCTTTACGCTTGACCTCCCGCTCTGCATTTGATCTGATCTGCTCTTCATTCAGGGACAAAAAAAGAGCAGAGAGGAAGGACAGTTTTGCATTAAATATCAATAAAGTTGAACCCCCTGAAGTGAGGTCACATATTCTCCCCTCCCAACTCAGGTCCCCGCAGGGATTGCATGCTAAAAAAAATAAAAGGATTAACATGCAAGCTTGCGGAAGAACACAATTTACACATCACCTTCACCATCTCGCCGTCCCCCGCTGTCTTGCTCTTGGCCACAATGTCCCCGCTGTCACTGTAGGAGATGAAACAGCTATTTGCTGCCAGGAGAGCCATTTTGCCCTGAGGCGGAACAGAGAGAGACACAGAAGAAGAGGTAACAGATTAGATAGAATTGCATTGGGATTGGCTGTTGTGACAGGCACGAAAGGTTGCCCGATATTTGATGTTAGAGTCTCAAGGTTGTGCCGGGCAGGTTCTTCAAAGGTTCAACCAAGCATCAAGGCGAGAAGTGTGCTGAAGTGATAAGGTGGATGCATTCTGCATAATGAATTAGTTGTTCCAGACTGAAGTGGAGCGTTATCTCTCCTGGGTTAAACTCCAATCAGCCATAAGGCCAGCCGTGAAAGGCAGCAGATGAAAGGTAAATATGAAAACAGCGGCAAAAATATCTAGAGGTGCAATTATTCAAGGCACTATTTGTTGTTTATAGAGGCATTAATGGGAATAACAGATTTTAACTAAGGTAAAAATAATCACCACGATATAAACGTTGACAAAAACAGCTCCCATCACATAGTCACTCATTTAATCTTTCCCCTCTTGTGCCCTGAGCTGTTTTTAAAATGCTTTTATACTTAACGAAACCCTGAGGGGAGGATTCATGTCAATGTTGTTGTTGAACTCACACTTATATATGGTACAGGGTTACACAAGCACGTCTTATCAGGACCTTTCAGATAACACTAACGACAGGTTAGCAGAGTAATGGGTCAGTATGTCTGCACCCAGAGCACTTTAAGGTTGAGCTGTGCTTGGCTCAAGGGCACCTTGTTGTTGATTGGGAAGTGGGCTGGCACCCCTTCAACAACCAGATTAAATTCCGATTTGGTCTGGCTGGGGCAGTCAGTTTCCTGCCCAGGTCCCCACAGACTAGTGTTAGCCCGCAAAGTGAGCTACTGCCTCTAAAAACAAAAAAAAATTCTATAAATGAATCCACAGAATCATTCGTCTCGTTTTTTTCATGAAATTTTCAGAAAAAGGGTAAAATGCCCAACCGGATAATCAAAAATCAAACTGTACACACTCAATATTATTGTTGACATCCAAATCTTTATATTACCAAGAAAAGAGCTACAGCAATTCAGAATGTAAATTAAAACCAGTTCAAGTTGATCGCAACTCCCTCTAGGAATCAACATCAATACTTTTTGCTTAACAATTCCCTCATTAATTCCTTCCTCTGTTTTTTCTGCATGCCTAACAAATCAAAGATGCAGCAACCAGTAATAATGATAACTAAGAAGTAAAAAATGTAATCATTGCATACAGGGAGCACAAGGTCAAAATTGTGACTTATTTTTTGACTAAATTAAGTTAACTGCATTTGATGTGTGGTTTTTATTTATGAAGCACAGCGATGAATATCAGGAGTGTTACATGTTGCTGCCCTCCTACATATGTATTTTAATCACTCGGAGAAGTGTAGATTGCATTCAAATGATCACTTGTTACTTTCTCTTCCATTTGCCCGCACAGAACTGGGAAAAAGGGCATTTGAATACTCTGCTCCTTCTGCATGGAACATGTTGCAAAAAGACTGAAAATTAACTAAGCTTATTTCTTTAAATGCATTTATATCCAGACTGAGAGCACTTGAAACAGCCTCCTCAAATTGTAAGTTTTTTGTAATTTTAATTGTTGGTTGTAAATTGCCGTAATTTTTCTGTGTATCTTTGCTGCCTATTGGCCAGGACTCCTTGAAAAAAAGAGGTTCTTGATCTCAATGGGATAAGATAAATTAAAAAAAACTGTGGAAAATGAAGACAGATGTGGGCCCACTTAACCACACAGATCATCAGAATTGATAATGCATTGGTATCAATGTTAAATTATTAATTCCCATCTCTAGAAATTAATTAATTATTTGATTGCATTTCCAACTGTATTGCTATTTAATAGACAGCCACCTGCGTTTGTCATCAGTTTATATTTTGATGGTTAAAAGAGTATAACAACTTTTCTTTCAAATGTTTTTGTCACTTCACTCTTCATATCCAATACAATCAAAATATTTTAAGTGTGATTTAAACAGAAACATTTTTAGAAAGTCTTTTTAAGCCTTGAAATTTCGAGAGGTGGTGGAGGGGCCTGAGAAGAGTGGTCTGCAGCCAGGGGCCTGAGGATGATGGAGGTGGGGGGGCTTGAGAGGGGTGGGGGGGCTTGAGAAGGGTGGTCTGCAGCCAGGGGCCTGAGAAGAGTGGTCTGCAGCCAGGGGCCTGAGGATGGTGGAGGTGGGGGGGCTTGAGAAGGGTGGTCTGCAGCCAGGGGCCTGAGGATGGTGGAGGTGAGAAGGGGGTTTGAGAGGGGTGGGGGGACTTGAGAGGGGTGGTCTGCAGCCAGGGGCCTGAGGATGGTGGAGGTGGAGGGGCTTGAGAGGGGTGGTCTGCAGCCAGGGGCCTGAGGATGGTGGAGGGGGGGGGGTTGGAGAGGGGTGGGGGGGGTTGAGAGGGGTGGTCTGCAGCCAGGGGCCTGAGGGCCGGTGGTGATGGGAGAGGTGGAGGGGCTTGAGAGGGGTGGTCTGCAGCTAGGGGCCTGAGGTAGTGGAGGTGGGAGAGAGGGGGGGGCTTGAGAAGAGTGGTCTGCAGACAGAAGGGGCTTGAGAGTGGTGGAGGGGCCTGAGAAGGGTGGGGGGGCTTCAGAGGGGAGGTCTGCAGCCAGGGGCCTGAGAAGGGTGGTGAAGGGGCCTGAGAAGGGTGGTCCGCAGCCAGGGGCCTGAGGAGAAGGAGGGTGGAGGTGGGGGGGCTTGAGAGGGGTGGTCTGCAGCCAGGGGCCTGAGAAGGGTGGTGGAGGGGCCTGGGAAGGGTTGTCTGCAGCCAGGGGCCTGAGGACGGTGGAGGTGGAGGGGCTTGAGAGGGGTGGGGGGGCTTGGGAGGGGTGGTCTGCAGCAAGGGGCCCGAGGATGGTGGAGGTGGGGGGGCTTGAGAGGGGTGGTCTGCAGCCAGAGGCCTGAGGACGGTGGAGGTGGGAGAGGTGGGGGGCTTGAGAGGGGTTGTTTGCAGCCAGGGGCCTGAGGACGGTGGAGGTGGGAGAGCTGGGGGGGGCTTCAGAGGGGTGGTCTGCAGCCAGGGGCCTGAGGACGGTGGAGGTGGGGGGGCTTGAGAAGAGTGGTCTCCAGCCAGAAGGGGCTTGAGAGTGGTGGAGGGGCCTCAGAAGAGTGGTCTGCAGCCAGGGGCCTGAGAAGGGTGGTCTGCAGCCAGACTGTCTTGGAAATTTCTGGATTTTTTCTTATAGTGATCAAGAGAACAGCTGAAAGAACAAATGAAGACCTCTTTTCCAAAATGCTATTAATCCATTTCCATTTAGAAAAATGACATTATGTACCCAGACCCACCATTGGACTGGCTGGGGAACTGAACTTTGAACTACAGTTTAAACAGGGATATATAGCTTTCTGGCATCAAATACTGATAGGGCAGGTAGTACAAAAGGTATACAATAGAATAGCACCGAGTGATACATATTTTTTGTAATTTTGGCTTTTATAGCATTTTGGAAAATAACTCTTCAAATAATAGGAAAGAATCATTCAATCAACAGTAAAAACTTTGACAAATCAACTTACATCTTGGAAGACAGCTTCCCATTGTTCCCTGGCACCAATGGCATCAGAGCGCCCCACCACCAAACCATCAGAGTTGATACCCAGGTACTTGCCATACCCGGACTTCAAGGCAACCCTGCAACAGTGAAAAATATTGAGCTCAAATGCTTTGTAGGGAAATTCATCACTTTGCCCCTGTGATGTTTTGGCTCCACTGTAAATCACGGCAATGGAAGGCCGGTTGACCACCACTTATTCATCTTAAATGTTAGTATCAGAGGCATAATCCTGGTTAGTGAGGACCAAGCAGACCCAGTGGGGGATAGTAGCACCAAATGAATATCACTGCATGTGTTTATATAAAACAGGTTCTCTTGCACTCTTCCAAAGCTGTAGCGCTCTGTGACTTGACACACCAAGTGCACATGGAGTTATTGTGAATCTCTTGAGGTGTAACAGTGATGCAGCTGAAAAGGGCTTTAAATGACAGCAAAGACACTGTAGTCACTGAAAGAACACAAAATCAACCAGTGAAGAAGGGACTGTTGCATGATGCAGATTTCAAAATTTGTTTACTCACCTTGAATCTGAGAGCTTGATGGCAGTAAACTGTTCTGGCGGGTCAGGTCCCTCATCAGCTGAAACAAACAACAGTGTTAACCCTACTATTAAGGCAGAAACGAAGCAAACATTTTACTATTGGGTACGGTAAAGTACTGACTGCTGTTTCAACACCACAGCACCCAAAATAAGGCTTTGGCATTCACTACTGAGTAATGTCTTGTTTGTTTTCTTTTATTAAAAACTGCTGTTCAAGTCCTGCACATCTTCCTGATGTGTTTGTGCAATTCTGATCACACCCCGAGACTTTGATAACAGCAGGATTTGGTTAAAGATAACTTAAGGTTGTTTTTTTCGAGCTTTGGTACAATATGACACTGTCAAAGATTTACATTGCACAAATGACACTAGTTTCGAACCCATATATATTCATGTTTCGATATGGGACCTTGATCTGGTTAACACTACACTCCAGCTAGGCCTCTCAGGTCATTTAATCAACTGCTTTTAGAAGTGCCTGAATTAAATCTGAGAACCAGAGATCAAGCCTTTGCAGCGGCTGCTCCAAAGCTCCCTCTCCATATAAGATCTGCTCAGTCCTTCATCACATTCAAGTCACAGCCACAATCCTATTCCTTCATAATGGCTTTCAATGAGACTGACCCACAGCCTTTTTGTTTGATTGCTCTTCACATCTTTTAGATAGTCTTGATTCTACTGTCAGGTTGGTTTTTATGGTTTTAGTTTTATGTTGTTTGCCCTAAGCTGTTGAGCTTTCTTTTCCCATTTTGCATTTATGTTGGTTTTTTTACATCTCATGGTGGTTCATATAGGTGTTTTCCTGTTTTGTTTGTCTCTTTGTGGTTGTACAGCACTTTGGTCAGCATATGTTGTTTTAAATGTGCTATATAAACATTTCTTTTACGTGACTTAAGCAATTTGCAAGCTAAACAAGTCAAGTTATATTCATGCTGTCGCTGGTCAACACCAGAAATACTGATCAGACTAATCCACATTGTTTTTTTTTTTTTTTTTTTTTCTATTTTCCTAATCAAACACCCTCTCTAATCTGTCAAACAGCCACTGGTTGCCACAACAGCTCAAGTAATAGTACTTAATTACTAATAGTCCCTTTTCCATCTTCACTGTGTTTAATCACTCTCAGCTCTTGTCATTTAAATACTTTTATTTCCTTTATCTTATGGTTTTTCTTTTTTTGTTAATTCACTGTATGCATTTTGCATTTTGATCTTGCCCCCTTGTTGGAATTTCCAAGTTATTTTGTTTATGACCTGTTTATTGCCATTATTACTGGTGCTATTTTTAAAACTATTGTACAGTTTTATATAGCCTGTGTCAGGTTATACTTAAGTATGACTAGAAAACCAAAGTAATGTGTACATTCAACTCTGGATTGTGTCCATTAACCTACAAGAAGCATGGCAAAGCTGCCTGCTAAAGTCAGTCACATTTGGAAACAAACTTTGCAGTGTTAGCTGGGATCCCATGTAAAATCAATCATGCTTAACCCCATTTTTGCATGACATTAGACACAAATAAAATGGGCATTTATAAAATATTCCAAATCAGTTTAAACATCTGGAAACACCTCGAGTTCATTCAGAGGACTAATTTTAGATTTGTTAACATAAATTGTAGCAGTAACCTAACATAGCTGACTTTAAGTCTGGGCTCCTCTTCACCTCTTAAAGGTTTATTTAACATGAAGAAATCAAAGAGTGGTGATCCAGTATCTTAGTCCATGTCAGAGTCTACAGGCTGCTGCTGGGCAGGTGGAGGTTTAAAAGAAAGGGTGCAGTAATGTTGAAGGGCAGAGCTGGTGAAGACAAGGCACAGAAAATAGACTGCAGATCTCGCTGCTTAGTCAGGGGATTGTATAATTATGGGTGTCAATGTGAAATCAATGCAACCCATTTGTGTGCCTGAACTAGCTTGAAAGCATCACTGCCTTTCATTTTTGCTTTTATCAGAAGGGTAATGTCTGAAATGTTATGCATTTATTTGATTGAACAATGAACAGAGTAGTAAAAATGGGAGAAAGAATGGACTACTGCATGATGGAAAGAAGCTACAGGTCAGACTTTAATGTGTGCCACCTCCTTTGAGAACATAAGAGTAGTGCAGGGATGACATTGCTTGGCTTTGGTATATGAACCCATTGGGATTATTGGATTTCTGCTTAAATTGGTCATAAAATATGTTCTGATCTTCATCTAAGTCACATCACAAGACAAACACAGTCTGCTTAAACCAATACTGCACAAAAAATTATAAGTTTTCATGTATTTATTCGACACAGTATGTAAACGGTCACAGTGTAGGCTGGAAAAAGTATGTGAACCCCAAGGCTAATTACTTCTCCAAGAGCCAATTGGAGCCAGGAGTCAGCCAACCTGGAGTCCAATCAATGATTAGATAGGATGTGTCGGTTAAATCTGCCCTGCCCTATAAAAAACACACACCAGCTGTGAGTTTGTTGTTCTCAAGAGGCATAGCCTGACGTGAACCATGCCTTGCACAGAAGAGCTCTCAGAAGATCTACGATCAAGAATTGTTGACCTGCATGAAGCTGGAAAGGGTTACAAAAGTATCTCTAAAAGCTTGATGTCCATGTGTGCACAAGACAGACTGTTGCTACTCTGCCAAGGTGTGGTCGTCCTGTAAAGATGACTGAGAGCACAGCGCAGAATGCTCAATGAGGTGAAGAAGAATCCTAGAGTGTCAGCTGAAGACTTACAGAAATCCCTGGCACAAGCTAACACTATTGCTGACAAATCTACAATACGTAAAACACTACACAAGAATGGATTTCATGGGAGGACACCACCAAGGAAGCCATTGCTGTCCAAAAAAACACTGCTTCATGTTTGAAGTTTGCAATAGAGCACCTGGGTGTTCAACAGCACAACTGGCAAAATATTCTGTGGACAGATGAAACCAAAATTGAGTTGTTTGGAAGGAGCACACAATGCTATGTGGGGAGAAAGAAAGGCACAGCACACCAGTATCAAAACCTCATCCCAACTGTGAAGTATGGTGGAGGGAGTATTATGGTTTGGGGCTGCTTTGCTGCCTCAAGGCCTGGACAGATTGCTGTAATCTATGGAAAAACAAATTCCCAAGTTTAACAAGACATTTTGCAGGAAAACTTTAGACCATCTGTCAGCCAACTGAAGCTCAACAGAGGATGGGTGATGCAACAGGACAACAACCCAAAGCATAGAAGTAAATCAACCATAGAATGGCCTCAACAGAAGGAAATACAGCTTCTGGAGTGGCCCAGTCAGAGTCCTGACCTCAACTCGATAAAGATGCTGTGGCATGACCTCAAAGGAGCGACTCACACCAGACATCCCAGGAATATTGCTGAAGTGAAACAGCTTTGTACAGAAGAATGGTCCAAAATTCCTCCAGACCATTGCGCCATTTTTGTAGCCCTTGTTAGCAGCTTATGAGCAGCTGTTGTTAAAAGACACAAGAACAATTTCTAATTCAAAAGCAGGCAATTCCAGATACAGAAACTAAAAAAGCTAAAATGCCAGCTCACTTTCACATTTTTAGACTCATTGCAGCATCTCTTTAACTTCTGAAAAATGGGCTACAGCAGGTCCTTTGTCAGTAAAGCAATGAAAAATCATTTTAGACTAGTCCATTCACAAACTGAAGTACATAAGCAAAGACAGGAAACAGATTTCGAACAGCTTTTGCCACACAGAAACAGCCATGAACTATTTAATCAATTACAGTGTCACAATCATGTGCCATTATTAAAACGAGCATACTTGCCTCTCATGAGTTTATCCCTGAGACCTGCTTCATGTTTAACTTATACAGTCTTTTAATCAATAATGCAAAGCCTCTGGCTATGCGGGGCTGTGCTGATCAGGGTTCACTTCAGCGGCACTTAGATGTTATGAATATTTGGAATCATTTTAATAAGATATGAAAGAAACTGTTGTGTTCTATTAACTGTTTGTTTTATACCAAGTGCACCTGAGGTCCTGGGGATTTATCAAAATGAAGTGCTTTGAAAAGGGCTCCTTTCTGACCTTCACAGTAAATCAAAGTTTTGCCCCAGCTGTAGTGCGTCATGCAGGGTTCAGGTCAAAATAGAGCACGGCCTGTGAGATGTAGAGGAAGGAGCATGAATAAACTCCAAGTAAAATGTGTCACAAGCTGATTTTTTAGAGGCTTATTAACTTTAGAGAATGTCAGGTGGTGTTTTCTTTGACCTGCAGGTGAATATGAATACATTTTACAGTTTTCTGAAAAGCTCGATCATTCAGAGTGGTGCTGGAGCAGAAAATCCAGTAAAGAGAAATAAATCTGTAATCTCTATTTCTAAACTTCTGGCTCTTTCATCTCTTAGAAATGAGCTTATGTGCATGCAGAGGATGAAGACCCACTGAGGGAATTGGGGTATTTCAATCTCCAAGCTGTTTTTGCTGGTTCTCACACAACGTGTGCTGAATTAACTGCTGGTGGTGTCTCCGTCTGAGCAGACTGTTTCAATAGGAGCCACTCCCCTCTGAGGTGCCTGGAGGCAGAAATGAGGGAGGACTTGGAGTTTGCTCCATCCTCACCCTCAGCTCAACCCCGGCTCAGCCTCTTCAGTCTGGTGTCTGGATTTACGACTCAAAATACTTACTGCTCTGTGGACTGAGGGCAAACACACCCTCTTCATCCTCCTCAGCCGCACAATACCTCAAGTTTACAATAACTGTGTGACCTCAAAATTCAATTTTATGTGCTTACAGTGAGCTCAACTGTAGGGTAGGTCAATGGGTGAAGGCTTACACACCAGACTTGCGGCTGATGCATTTTATACTTGTTTACCTTTTAGTGCAGTTTTCTTTAGAACAATACAATTACAGTATTTGATAGATGACTGATTAGTTTCAGGATGGGGCTGAGTTTAAAAATAACGAGCAGCAGCTAACTTTGCTACAATTTCAGTAAAGAAACAGGAAGGAGATATTAGAGGCTTGAACCATTTGGGGCTGAGGCCACAGTAA
This sequence comes from Scarus forsteni, assembly GCA_036419115.1. Taxonomy (NCBI): domain Eukaryota; kingdom Metazoa; phylum Chordata; class Actinopteri; order Labriformes; family Labridae; genus Scarus; species Scarus forsteni. Next base: position 12,750,251 of record JAZDUH010000098.1, on the reverse strand, counting down.
TGTTTTGCATGTTTGTTCAGGGATGAAGAATTATAAATTACATAATTTCTTGGCAAATTGATTAAATGAGCGACTAAACCCCAAAATAAAAACACTGTAAATAGAAACTTAGAAGTGATATAAAGCAGTTGTGGTCAAAACTCAACATTGTAGTCCAAAGGAATACAGCGCTACATATTGTAGAAAAATGTATTGTGACTAGCATCTAAATGAGGAAATAGGCTACTGAAGTTGGATTTTAAAATTGGTTTATCTCTGAGGGTAGCTAACATGTACCGCCAACCATTGGCACTTAAAAGCCCAACTGTGAATACTTCCTTTTTCCACAGCTTTTATCTTCAGAGGCAACAGTAGCAGACGCAAGACTGAAATTTGAAACCAAAAGCGGGTTCAGCTAATCAGAATGCTGCTGTGACAACCAAGGATTGTGGTTTGAGTAGTCTGTTAGTCTGAAATCACAAATCAACATATTCACTTTTATATTCACCATGTCCATATTTACCCATTTAAAGGCCCCATATTAAGCTTTTTTGAGTTCTAAATTCCATCCAGTGTGTCTAACTGTACGTTCACACCAGAAACGACAAAATTGCTTGTTGACGCTCAGGCCACTCCCACTGTGCTGCTTGGCAGTTGGAAACACACAGCAGCACACAGGCAGGGGACATGATGTGAGCGGCCGGAGGGGCGGGGCTTATAAGCTGCGGAGCAGATGTGCTCTGCATCACCATCTCCTGTCACTCTTGTTTTCAACCTTTAAATATAAAGACTGAACTAAAATAAGACAAGTAAACAGACATACACGCAGGCTTCTGACCTTTAAACAACAACTTATTTGATTGTTATGACTTTAACCCCCTTTTTATGAAACATTTGCACAAAGTGGCACGTGTATATGTGATGCACATGGGACTTTTGTTCCCTCTTTCACTGTGGATCACACTTGGGAGGCTGGAGACAACAGTGATAAGTTTTCCTCCCTCGTTTTCTCGTCCTCCCTCTCAAAGTCTTCCGCATGGGAATCCAGATCGGCCTGTGATTGGCTGACGCCTCGGTCGCTGCTGCTCATTTGCATAAAGTTGAGCTTCTCCCAACTTCAGCTCATCACTCACAATGCTTGCATTGCCACTCCACGCCACTTGTGACGCTCGCAACGTGCCGCTCATGATTGCTGCCGCCTCAATCGCCCCTCGACGCTAGCGATCATAGAAAATGAATGGCAGCTGGACACCGCAGACGCTTAGACCACTTCTGGTGTGAATGTACAGTAAGGCTCCATTTACACGGAGACGTTTTTCCTTTGCGTTTTCAAAAGCAATCCGTGTTCACACGGAGATGCAGTAACAACTGAAAACACTATGTGCATGCCAGTCCAGTAGATGGAGATGTAGGTTTGCAGAGAATCAGCGGTGTTGCAACATATGTAAGAGGAAGAAAAACTTTGCACATACAGTAATGGTGAGTGGACGCAAAAAGACGCAGGACTTTCTTATCTGGACAACATATCTGTCTGAATGGGTTATAGCTGTGCATTTACTTGGCAGCCTGGGTTTGAGTCAAGCCTGAGGCCCTTTTCCTCCCTGTATACCCCTACTCTCTCGCCCCCTTTCAAACTCTATCCACTGCCTCTCCACTATCAATATAAGGCAAAAAACTTTTCTTAAAAAATGTCTAAAAAAGATCATCACCCTTCAGACCCATGATAAAATGAGAAGACAACAATGTGAATTCTGCTGTACCTCTGAGTTTAAAATCTGATGAGCATGCACAGAGCAGACTTGGGTGTGTTGTAACTTTAACTTTGTACAATTCAAATGAGTTTGATTTATTTTGTTTACAAGCATAAAGAAATCCAATCTTTGTTGAACTAACTTGATAATATGACTGCACATAAATGTACTGACTGATGCATCCTCTTCCTGAGAGGGGACATTGATGGATTCCTGATGATTATTACAGTGTAGAGACCAAAAAAAACCAAAATAGAAAATACATAGGGAATACATTGAAATGAAAAATAAAAAATGGTGGGGGTGCTAGTTTGGCGAAGTGGTTGGCGGCCATGCACGTCCCATGTACATGCTCCTGCTGGTCCAGATTCGAGTCCAATCTGTTTGCAGAGTGTCTTCCCCTACTCTCTCACCTCTTTCACAAGCCTATCCACTGTCTCTCTCCTATCAATAAAGGCACGAAATGCCCCCAAAAATACAGTTTTTAAAAAATAATAAATAATGGTGTGATTATAAATTTAAACTTTATCACATGCTCAGGAATAACTGACTCATAGTTAAAAACCAGTTTCATAGGAAGTTAAGTATCCCCACCCCAATAAAGAGATGTTTCACTGTGCAGGCGGGGAATCATCAAAATGGGCGAAAGCCTCAGCAGGTGTTAGAAAGACCAGACTCTGAAATTACTTGGTCAAACCCTTAAGCCACCCAGACGTGACGTCTTACCTCTGTGTGGTGCACCAAGTGTGAAGAGGCCGCTATCCAGGGCATGGACGTATGAGTTGTTCTGCATCTCTATAGCAACCGTTCCAGTGATTTCCCCAAAGCTCCTGACGGCCCACCAACCAGCTGGTGAGCAGAGAGAGCAATGTCAAAAGGTGTAATAACATGACAACACTGTGTGCTTAAAAGCCAAAGTAATACAAAGGTGCAGCCTCCACTCAGAGGACAAAACTCCAACACAGTAATGTTTCACTTCTAGTCTGTGCTTCTAATATTTGTCCTATTTCTCAAGCCCAATACAGTATTAATCATCTGGGTTTGCAACGGTATATAGGTATTACAAGAGCTTAGCTTATGACAGTTTGCATCTTAAACACAGGCGTAAAAAAACAAAAAACCTGCTTAAAACTTGACTGAATTTATTAAACAAAATACAACAGCCACCAAACATGGTATGAAAAATAAATAATGTAAATGTGTTTCATATGTTAAAATCTCTTGAAGAAAGCTGCAACTGAAACAATAGACAAAGTTCATGTCTAAACTGTATTAAACACAACATTTGAAACTTGTACTTTTTATAATAACAAATTATCAAAACAAATTTGGTATGACCTATTAATGTTTTCCAGTTGATGTGTTCAATTTAAACATAAGATAATTTAGACATGGAAATGCAAATCAAAACTGAAATAGTTCCCATTCTATTGCAAATAGCCAAAAAATATAGCTATTTTTATTGATCTGAAGACCATATTTTCAAGAAATCACTCTTTATAAGAAGATGAATGTTGTGAACATGATGTTAGTAAAACAATAACAATAAATGAAATAAAAAAACATAATCTTCTACAATTCCAAAGCACCTGTAGTATGAAAACCTACCAATAACATCAGGCTTAATTTCATCATCCTCTGCTTTCCTCTTCTTGTCCTTATTCTTTTTCTTTTTCCTGTTAAAAAACATAGATGTAAGATTCATGATAGCTTTTAATTTCTGCCTGACTCTCTACATTTTTGAAGACATATTTGGACCTGCAAGCAAAATGACATTAGTTTTTCAAGGTGGTAAGGCTTTAAAATGTTATAAGTAACCTTAAGTATTGCAAGCACATCTCAGTTTTTGGTGATCATTTCTTTGTCAGTGCCTGTAACTCAACAGAGACATAAACTTAGAGCTGGACAAAACATCGATTCATTTAATTATTATCCGCAGAAGATTTAAAAAATTAAAAATCAAGATTTTTTGTTCTTGCCTTAGTCCAATTGTAAGTAGTTGCAATTTTTGAAAAAAAAAAAAAAAAAATTCACGATGGTCTGCCTTGTAGGGTTTGCACAAGCACTTTTATATCATATTTTATATTTGTTATTTAAGTAGATAAAATACTGATCAGAGAGTTTCATGCTAATACTGTTAAAATACTTCAGCCTTTTAGTGTAGACAAACCTGCCTACATTTATGCTACATAATCAATCTTTTATGACCCAGACTTTGACTTTAAGAAGGAAACATTTAGACAACATAAAGGCAAAACTTGAATTGTTTCATATTTATGTCACTGGGAGTTTTGTTTCTTTTAGGGAGGGAAAAATCGATTAAAATCGTAAATCGAGTGTTGTGGAAAAAAATCTGGGATTTTATTTCTAGGCCACATCGCCCAGCCTCATGTAAACTGTTCCCTAAAATACACCTTTACATTGCTTCAGAACTTTCTGCTGGAGGTCAACAAAATCGATAATTGAGGTGGAACTGCTAAGTTTTACTTGTCGCAAATATTACATTAGACATTTCTTTTTTTGTGTAGAAAGCACCTCGCTTGTCCATGATGAAGTTTACAGGAAAATGTACAAAACTTCAAGAACAAAACTTTCAGAATGTTATATTTCTGTCAGCTATGTTTGTTTCATTTTAAAGTTACATCACAGAGGGATAAATGCTGTTCTGAATTTCTTTACTACCATGAATCAGCAAAGAAGAGCAGCTACAGACCAAGTTCCAAAGGTACTGACCACTGTGAGTAAACATGCAGAACATCTAGACTTAGACTGTGATATTGATTTTATACATCAGCTGTGCATGTAGCAATAGACATGCAATTTACAACAGCACAAACATAACTTTCCACAAACATGTTGGGCAGCCCATTAATGGCAAAAACTAGCCATTTACAGGGTCCAGCAGCCTCTCTAATGAAAGCAAACAGATCAAGTGAATCAATTTGCCATCTAAACAACAGAGCAACATCATTTGTCAGAAGAGCGAACTGAGGCTTTGCATTGGTAGTAAGTCAAAATGCTAGAAAAATTCAAGAATAAGGATACCACATGAGTGTAAGTGTTTAACTATAGGAACAACTTCTAGGATTTAGGTAATTGATTTGATAAAAATTGCATTTTTCTAGCATTTTAAGTATACTCAAGCATCTGTTATAAATTTAACTATTTTAATAAAATCTCGTAAAAAGAACATGAATAAAACCCACTGACTTCTTCATTATAATGTTTTTACAGTTCATATATAATTACTTAAAGCTGGATGAAACTCTGGTGGATGAAGTTTGTACCCCAAACAGGAATCATACACTGTTTTAAATAACATGCTTAAAATATTCTCCATCTTCTTACAGACATAGCAACTCCTTGATTTTCTGAAATATCAACACGTGTGCCTACCTACAGATATAGTGGACGACAAGCTGAGTTCCTCTATTGCTCTCTATCTCTCCATAACTCTGTCACTTGTTTTCATGTTCTTGATCTGTTCCCTGATTTTGTCTGTAGGCAGCTCTAGCTCATTGGTGTGGACGCCCTGCTGTTCAGTTACTGATATTTCGCCTATTTTATTACCGATACATGTGCATTACAGTTCCTAGAACTAACTTCAGAATGATCTGTCAGTATGATGCATGTAACTTCCTGCAAATATCACATACATTACTATCATCATGACTACCAACATCACTCCTCTGCACTTCACTATCATTACAGCTGTTGATGACAATATCGGGGCAACCTCTCTTTTCAGTGTTGTTATTATCATACCACCATAATAACAACCTTTATAGTGCAGGGCTTTCTTGAAAACGTTATGCCTTTCCCCCTTAAGCCCCACTCTATAGATGGGATGTTGTTATTTTGTAATACTTACTGTCTCCAGCTCCTCTGAAAATGGACCACTGTTGATATACAATGTTAACAGCGTAACAAAGAGGAATCCGACGTTAAGATATTGCAGAAATCCGCCACCATCATGTACTCTGCCATCATGTTGATAGGCTGATTGAAAAGGATGCTTCAACACAGCGTTGCGTATTAGCTGATGTTAGCTTTAGCATAGTTTATAGGACACTTAATGTGCTTGATAAGACGTGGACAGCGCAGGCGTGTTAAAGGCTGAGTAAAATACATACGTACCCTTTATTTAATCCCTTTAAAACCAGTTTCGTGGATTTTACACGGGAATATTCAGCCATAGCTCAACCTAGCAGTTGTGCACTTTTCGTTATGAATCCCGTTTCCTGTCTGAGGGACAACAAGGACGGCAGGCGCGAAGGACCAAAAGCCTGAAACCTCCGCCAACAGCAGCAAGAAACTCGTAATTTCTTAACCTTGCGAAGAAATCAGAAATTTCCCCTGGTGGGGGACCACCGAAAATGCACTAAAATACGTTAGTCCCAACAAAAGAGAAGTTTGTTGTTAGAAGTGTTTATTTTCATCTTAATGTTACAACAATGTTATTACACAGGTAAGGTAAGGACGTTTTCCTCTTGTGCAATTTAAATGCTGTAGTATATCATCTCTAGAGAAACTGAAAGTGAAAACTGTTTCCAAAATGTTTACCTCTTTTTCAGTAATCAACTTCTTTTGTGACATTCAACAAAAACATTCCACAGTCTTCACAGAATTTTGCATCAGTTATAATTTGTAGGCTAAATTTGAAAGTATGGTGAGAAGTATTGCAGTACATTTAAAAATATAAAGCATGGGGCAAAGTTAGTGCACAATAAATCACATAATAACAAAAACTTCTGAAACTATAAGAGGTTCTCCCTACAGCAAATAAATTGAACAGACAGGTTTGAATGTTTTCAATAAGTAGGCGAAATTATACAGAACTGAAGTGTCTGCAACATTCAAAGGGTGGAACTGGCAAGGAGTGAGAGAATACCTGTGAATGTTTTCAAGTATAAGACTGAGTAAAAAAATAGTACAGTTATGTTAGAAACATTTCAAAATTAAGCAAATCAATTGAGAGAATATTATGATTCTTCCCTAAAATGCAAGCAACTATCCTGATCGATAAAATCGCTCTTAAAAGTCTGCTTTTTTTAATAATTTTTTTTCTTTTGCTTGTATATTTTAAAAAAAGCATTTTTGAACACTTCTCTCCGTTTTTCATCCAGATTGCTCTTTTGTAGTCATTGCTTTTCAATAAATTATTTTCTACTATATCGGTGAGCTCCTCTTGCTTAGCTGCCAAAACACTAAATTCCTCATTAGTTGAATTTGGATTTCTATCAATAATTTGTTGTAAATATTCAATCTCTTTATTTAAAACTTGTACTGTTTTTCTAAATTGTTTTTTTTTCCATGAGCAGTATGCTATGGCATATCTCCTAAAAGTGCATTTAAAGGCTTCCCAGACTGTTTGAGGATTTGCAGACTCTTCATTAAATTTATAAAAATCCCGAATAAATGATTTTGTTTTTTCAATAAATTCATTGTCCTGTTATAGCATTTGATTAAATTTCCAATATCCGGGTCCTTGTCTATTGTCTTCAATTGCTAAATTTAGCCCTATACAGTTATGGTCTGTGCGTAATTTATCCTCAATTAATGTTGCATTTACTTTATTTATCAATGAAAATGATTCCAAAAAGTAATCAATATGACTTGCCTGGTTTTGTCTTCTCAAAGTATATCGTACCAACTTTGGATTTTTCAATGTACAGATATCAATTAAATCAAAATGTATCCATCGTATCTTTTGCAAGGCTCGAGGGTGATAATTTATTGAAGTATTACCTTATATCCCGTTTCATAGCCAAAGCCACATTAAAGTCTCCAACTATGATAAGTTCTCCTTGTTGTTCTTGCAACCTATCCCAGATGTCGTCAAAAAAGGAGGGCTTGTCTGTGTTTGGCCCATACAAATTTAAAATACACATCTTTTGACCCTTAACTATTACATTTAATATCAACCAACTTCCCTGTGAATCCTTCTCCACTGAAAAGGCTGCAGTTTTGACAAGTGGGTAAAACTGAGTTGCACAAATACATGGCTACATTTAAAAAGTAGTTGCCATAGTAAAGATTGAGGGGATGGTCAAAACCTTTTCAAACTCTTTTAACCAAAGGGCACAGGAAAAGGTTGACAATATTGAGCAAAACCAATGAAATCTTAAAAAAAAGGGCAAAATAATTTAGAAATATCTCTTTATCACTGAGCTGCATGGTGGTGCAGTGGCATTACAGTGGTATTATTTTAAGGGTTGCTGTTTCATTGCATGTTCTCCCCTTGAATGCCTTATTGTGTGCTTTATTTTATGCTTTATTCAACAGTCTGGATTGTCTCTATATGTTATGTAATTCACAAACAGCCTATTCAGGGTGTGCCTCTCCCATATGACCCTACACAGAATAAGCAGAATATACAATGGATGAATAGTTGTAATCCTATAACCATATAGCAAGTAGGTCTTTCAACCTGGCAGCTGCACTCAGCCCTGTCTGTGTCCCTGTAAAGTTCAGTCCTTTCTTCATGTGACCACTCTGATCAATTTCCCCCATTAGTTAAATGATTAATTCTGTTCCTGCATACATAAGGTGGTGTCACACTCTGTCAGACTGCCTACAAATGACAAAACATAGCTGTCATTCAACACCATGACCATTACTGTGACTTCATTTGTCTTTAATGGACCATTTTTCATCATAGCAGTGCATAAATCACAAAGTACAAAGATACATGCACCCACTGTCTCACACACCAGAAAAGTTAAATGTTCTCCAAGTCAGCCCCATGAGACCTCTCCCTCAAACACGCTAATCACCAGGAACGGTAGGCAGGGTGGTCGACCTCCAGCACAGTGTCCTCGTATAACTTTTATGCTAATGAGGCTTCATTTAACGACAATGACCTAATCAGCAGCCACAGAGAGAAGGTAATAAATCATTAGTGGACAGTGTCAGGAAGTAAAATAAATTAGGCTGCAGGTTGTTTTATCTGCTCTCAGTGAAGCTCAACTGGTAAGAACTCAATCATCAGGCTGAATATTATGTGACAGCCTGGAGAAATAAAGTGAAAACAGCTGTCAAAAACCAGCCAGACTCACCAAAATAACTCTATTAGAGAACGAAAGCTTAACCACAGGCAGTTTCACCACAGGGCAGAGGTAGGGAGCTGCCTGGGGTCTTGAGCTTCAAGAGGCCTCCAGATATAACCATTATACAGTAGCTGAGTATCAAATATGTGTCTGGGGTTACTTTCAGGGCTGAAAATGTGTAAAAGAATCATGCTGTGCACAGTCTGAGCAGAACAAGTTATTGGTTATGTTTGGAAAAATGGGGGAAATAATGAGGGCCTCGCCAGTTTCATTCTTTTATTTAAACAGGAGATGGGCAACTGGTGGCTTGGTGGCCACATACGCCCTTTTGAATCTGACAAAACCTTCCATGAACATAACAATAGCATGACAACATACTGAAGAAAGTAGAGCTATATGACAATTTGCATACATGCAACAAAGAAGTGACTCCAATCTGTTGACATTAGAAGCACCACTGTTATCAAAGGGCTATAGCGTATTTAAGCCAAAAAATTACTGCAGAGATGATTTTTTCAGCCACATAAAGAGCCTAAAGTTTCACAAATTTAGAAGAAATATGTCATTTAATCTGTCGAATGAGTTAGGTCGCCTTAGTAAAACTCCCAAACAGAAAAAGAAGCTTCGACCAGGCTGAAAAGCTGCTTGTAACCCCCCAGTTACTCATAAGCAGGATAACAAAGAGAACAAAGAGAAAGAGAAAAAAAGTGAAGCTCTGCAAATGATATAATAAATAGTCTGGTGTGTAATATGCAGTGATGGGCAAGTTATTTGTAAACTTGATCAATAAACTAACAAAACTATTGAGGAGCTATTTGACTCAGAAAACTACAACAGTACCACAAACTCCTGGAAAATGTAATCAAACTTCTAACATCAGTGTTTATCATGACATTACTGTCGTTAGCCAACTTCACTCTCACCTTACCCACAATAACCTCTACGAGCCTTTCCAGTCTAACACTGAAACAGCACTACTCAAAATTGTACAATTGGACTCGAGTCATAGGGACTTGGACTCAAGGCGACTTGAGCCGCCAATGAGACAACTTGCAACTTGACTCGGACTCGGGAGGTAAAAACTCGAGACTCGACTTGGACTCGAGAGAAAATGTCTCCAGACTCGACCTGACTTGAGATAACATGATTTGGAAAATTGCACACAGTCAGGCTTTATATGAAGAGCCAGACAGGAGATATACGCCGCTCTTTCCTTTAAGGTTCACTGTATTGATGCTCCATTAACAGTACACTTGTCCGTCAGCTTTAATTGTCCCTCACACAACACAGTACTACACACATAGGTTCCTAACACACACCCGCTTCTGCTACAGTGATGATCAGTGGGCAGGATGCGCAGGACGCAGGTTTCAATTTGGCAACCGCTACGTCTTCTGTGCCCAAAGTTATTTTCTTTGCATATAAAGAATTTCAATCAGATGGAAAATGAGGACATGCCAAGTGCACGACCTGTAACGCTTCAATAAGAGAAAAAGAGGGCACAACATCAAACTTTATCTGCCACCTGAGGTCACATGAGGCCAAGTAAGTGAAACCTGCAAATGTTAGCCAGGTAGCTAACGTTAGCCAGGTAGCTAGCATTTCTGCCATAGGTTAATATGGCAGGAACGTTAGCCCGACCTGTGGTCAATATGAAGCTAGCAAAGCTAACATTGGTAAAGAGTAAAGAGGGTGCACGTGTGTTGTATGTGTGGGAAGATAAGGTTTCTCTCTTCAAGATAAAAATCTGAGTGCTTTGTGGTTGGACTGGTGAAAATTGGTGAGGGACTCGACCCGTCATAACCTGTGACTCGACTCGACTCCACTTGCCCACAACAGAAAAAACTTGGGACCTGCTTGAGACTCGGATCAAATGACTCAAGACTTGCTTGGGACTCGGATCAGAGGGCGTTGGGCAATTGTCTGCTCAAAATCACCAATGACCTCCTCATGGCAGCTGATTCTGGTTCACTCTCCATTCTCATACTCCTTGACCTGAGTGCGGCCTTTGACACCATCTCACACCCCATCCTCCTCAGTCGTCTCTCCTTCATTGGTATCACTCACACCCCCCTCAGCTGGTTCCAGTCCTATCTCAAAGGCCGCACTCAGTTCATAGGGCTCCGTCCTGGGGCTCCTCCTCTTCATCACTTACCTCCTCCCCCTCGGCCATATTTTCCACAAATTCAATATTACCTTCCACTGCTTCGCGGATGACACCCAGCTCTACCTTTCGTGTAATCCCAATTCCACACTCCCACCCCCCTCTCTCACCTCCTGCCTTTCTGAAATAAAATCCTGGTTCATCTCAAATTTCCTTAAATTAAACAGTGACAAATCAGAACTTCTTGTAATTAGCACTAAATCCACACTTTCAAAAGTTGATACCTTCTCTCTCACAATTGACAGCTCCTCTCCTCAGGTTTAAAGTCTGGGTGTCATCCTCGACAGCACACTCTCTTTCCAATCTCACATAAAAAACATCACCTGGTCCGCTTACTTCCACCTCCGTGATATCAACCGCCTCCGCCCCTCCCTCACTCCTCACAGCACCTCCATTCTTGTTCACAGCCTCGACACCTCCCATGTAGACTTCTGTAACTCACTCCTCTTCGGCCTTCACAAAAGTCCATCCATAAACTTCAACTGGTCCAGAATTCAGCTGCCCGCATCGTCACCAGAACCCCCTCCCACCATCACATCACCCCCATCCTGCAGCAGCTCCACTGGCTCCCGGTCAAGCATAGCAAACTGCTCCTGTACACCTATAAGGCCATCCACAACCTCGCCCCTCCATATCTGTCTGACCTCCTCCACATCGCCACTCCAGCCCGCTCCCTCAGATCCTCCTCCTCCCCCCACCTCACTGCGCCCACTGCTTGCCTCAGCACCATGGGGAGCAGGGCCTTCAGTCGTTCTGCTCCTCAGCTCTGGAACTCTCTACCACCAGACATCCAAAACCTGAACTCCCTGTCTCTTTTTAAATCCAGACTCAAAACCCACCTGTTCCGGACTGCGTACTCCTTACCATGGATATTCCACTCTCATCCACTTATCCATCACTGTCTGTTGCATTTTGCTGATTTTTTAGATGTATTGTTTTGATTTTATTGTTGTTGTTTTATCCTGTACAGTGTCCTTGGGTGTCTTGAAAGGCGCTTTTAAATAAAATGTGTTATTATTATTATTATAATTATTATCACTGCCTATCACTGGTAATGTGATATACTGAAATGTAACATTAGTGTTACTTAATGATTAATGTATTTTGTTTTATTACCTCCGCCAAGGAGGTTATGTTTTCGGGAGAGTTTGTTTGTCTGTCTGTCCGCCGTCTGTCTGTCCGTCCGTCCGTCTGTGAACAAAATAACCCAAAAAGTTATGGATGGATTTTGATGAAATTTTCAAGAAATGTTCAGCATGGGAAAAGGAAGAACTGATTTGATTTTGGTGTTGATCCTGATCAGCGTCTGGCCGCCATGGCGAAAAATGTGATTTCTGTGAATAACTACTGAACTAAAATAGATAGATCGATGAAATAAGGTAGGACTAATATTTATGGTAAAAATCACAATATGGGTGAGGACTGTGGCGCTGGTGGAGGTCTGCGCTCTCCGAGTGCTTTTCTAGTTGTGATAAGTTTCATTTTGAAAATTATTGAATTTGAGTTAAAGTGAAAATTTCAAAACAAAAGTCCATGTTTTAAAGATTTAAAGTAATAAAGAAAATTTCACACTTAAATTATTTGAAGGCTGTAACAAAAACAAATGTAAATAAAAAACAAATTAAACAAATTGAAGTTAATAGAAAAAAACAAATTCCAATTGAAGTATCAAATCATTAAACACAATAAAGAGAAAATGTTAAGGAAAATGTTAGGGTACACAAATTTCTAATCTAACAATATATAACCAGTTTGGGTTACACTTCACTCTCTATTGATTCAATCAGATACAATCAAACCAATGTCTCATCCTGCACAATGTGTTCACAAAGCCTGGAAGACTGACATTCCTGAGCAAGGTGAAACTTCAAGTCAAACATGTCTTCTGGAGGACTACACCAGAGGCAGCACACAGCATGATAACAAATAAGAGGAGCACAGCATGTTCACTGATGAACTGTTGGTGTCTGTTTCCTCCCAGTCCTCTGCCTCTGATATCCAGTGGCACGATGACATTAGTTTCTACAGAGTGATGGGATAGCATTGTTGAAATGTTTGGATGTGACACTGTAAATCAGTTACGTTTTTTTAACACTAAAGTACAGCTTTTGTAACTTAATTCAGAAAAAACTGGATGCCTTTATCACATCAGAAGAGTTATCTGCAGTTCTCCAGTAGGAAACAGGCTGGGCACGGTGTTTCCATCTATGCCCTGGTTGAATAAATGTTTTTTTGTTTTGTTTTAAAAAATATATATATTTTGAATTGTATGTATCAGAGTTGTAAAATCAGGAGTTCTTATCACACACAGTAACTAAAGGTTTTGTGGAAAGAAGGTGGATGGAGTTACACTAACTTACCCTGCCTCTCATTAGCTCTGTAAGAAAAAGGATGATCTTGCAGCCTGCTCCTCCTTTCAGGAGCTCGCCTCAGGAGCCTTCTTGACAGAATTTAAAGACGTGAGCCGCTGGGGTTTTGAGAAGTCATGAATCAACATTTTTCCTTCCTTAGCTGAATCCCACTTGTAGGCTCCTTCTGCCATTTGTCAAATTCAAAGAAACTCTGACAGCAATCCCTGTTGTTGATGGGATTAAACAGTCATAACTTGCTTTGAAAGAGCTGACTGGTTAAGCCCATAAGTATCTGAAAACAGCTGAAGGAAGACAGTGTCAGGGAAAGTGGCAACACAGGTACCAGGTCCTGCTACACCTGATACTTCAGGTTATTGGTGGAAAGGGGACATCTTTTATATAAGATCTGTGTGTAGTTTCTGATCCACTTCATACTCATAGGACAACTTAATGACTAGTTAAAACTCTTTTGAAATAAAAGGGAGTCTTTTGTTTGGTTTGACTGGAACAAATAATTGCCCTCACAAATTGATCAAAATAAGGCAAAGGTTTTGTTGTGTGGCTTCAAGTGTAACTTAATGCCAAGAATTTCATTTTTCCGCTGATAGCCTGCCTTATTAACATACTGCACACCTCTAGCCAATGAAGTTTTGACATTGTTTAAATCATAAATAAAAATAGAAAACAAGGCAAATATTTTGCAATCTATATAAAATTGAATACTCTACAATTACATAATGCATAGTTTTTTTTCACAAATATTCACACTTATTGAATTTAATGCCAGTGACTTGTTTGAAATGTAGCTGGGACGGGGCAAAAAAGACCGGGAAAGTTGAGGAATGAACAAAAAAACACCTGATTTTAATATGCCACAGGTCAACAGGTTATTTAAAGGTAGGTTACTGGCATGATTGGGTATAAAAGCAACTTCTCTGAAAGATTCAGTCACAACTGCATGGACAAATATTCTATCAGTTTAAAAATAATGTTTCTTAACCTTCAATTGTAAAGAAATTTAGGGATTTCATCATCTATAGCCCATGATATCTGTGTAGGTTCTGGTTATCCAAGTGATCCAAGTGTCACTTGGACTGGTTCAGATTATTATCTCTTCCCCAAAATTTCCAAGAGAGTTGACGTAGGAAGAGCTTTTCTTTCTGTGCCATTATAAGGTAAGTGCATCAGTGCAACCATTTAGCCAAACGAACATCCCAGCAAGACAGTTATTATACTGACTCCCTTGTCAGACTGGGCTTTTTGTTGGTGTTATCAGTTACTCATTAGGCAATGTCCGAAACTGGAAAAATGCAATGTTACTGTCTAGTTTATCCATGTTTAGAACATTGTAGTGGAAATAATCACAAGCTGGGTCTGATATTGCCCTTTCCTGAGAGGTGGATGCAGCCTCAGCTTTCCTGTGCTGTGCTCTAAAGTTTATTATAGATACTGAACATGTTCCCTTCAGCCAACTGAGCAAAAACCTGCATTCAGGGAGCTTTCCTCACTCTCCTTAATATCTTTTCCCCCCAAGTAGACTGAGGAAACATTTTTTTCAGAGCTAGAGAAAGAGAGGTGAATTTTCTCATGCTGGGTGATTTACAGACAGGCATGGACACATATTAATTGGATAAAAAAATACAAAAAATGCGTCACTTTAAAATGACATTCCAAGTTTCTGCAAAGAAAACCATTTATGTAAAGTGACTGACAATAAGGCATCGTGTTGTTGATTTTTTCCACATTACAGCCCTGATAAGACTGACATTAAACTGGCAGCCTAAATCAAACAAACCTTGATAACATTCCAGAAAACTAATATTTGGATTAGTTTATATCAAGGGTTTCTTCTCCTGTCATCTGCACCTTCCAGACACATTAAATATTTGTTGTAGTATTTTACCAGCACAGAGATGAGTCTGATGATTGATTGAAAATCTTCCTTTGCAACATGTAAGACGATACAACACAAACAAACCAACAACAATGTGACACCTCCCAGTGTTAACATGCTGGATCTGTCATCTGGTGAAGGATGAGTTAATTCAGAAACACTCTCATGTCCTTTGTGTCTTTTTCATGTCCTTGTTAAAGTGCCTTTTGTCTAACAAGTCTGCCTGCTCCATTAGCTGCCTTTCAGCTGTGAAAAAGCACATTTATCATCCTTTATACACACTGTAAGAACCTACAACAGCACTGACAAGGCATTAACTGCCTTCTGCTGGGGGTGAAATCTCATTCTTGTTTGTTTTTGTTTACAATTTTCCATCTTAGATGCTTCCAGTTGACTACCCCCTTTGATTCAGGCAGGAATATCTCAACAAACAAAAAACATGGACAGCCAAAAAAAACTGTCCATAAAGACTTTTTCACTCCCAAGAATAGATGCTGATAAATTCCCCTGTTTCTTCCTATAGATGGTCTTTAAAAGCCAAGCACTGAACTATCAAGAAACTTGCAACATGAGCCGCAATCACAGATGAGAGATTAGGACACAAATACATCTTACAGCAGCATATTCCCATCAGCAATTGAAATTGTACAAGGGGGAAAATTGTAACCTTCAACTTCTGATGATCATGTTTGTCCCTGATGCTTTGTTATGAAACCCTGCTTGACAGACATGAAGATAGGTACTGTTGGGGTACCATGGCAGCGAGAGCAAGTAAATATTCATTACTCTATTATTATGGATTTACAGTGGTACATAGATCTTGTGGATCTAATCTTTCTGTAGACGATTTGATCAAGAAAAATCTAAGTTTAAAGTTTATTATTATTTTTTTTCAAGTAAGAAAAAGTACAGACTCAATAATAATTGCCACACAGTAACAATAAAAACAAATGGACACACATGAAGACAAATCCAAGCAAAAATTGTTGCAATTTTGAAAATTAATATATATATACATATATGTGTATATATATATATATATATATATATATATATATATATATATATATATATATATATATATATATATATATATATATATATATATATATATATATATATATATATATATATATATATATATATATTTAACCCAAATAAATGTAAGATTTATTTTCACTTTGAATACACTTTTGATTCTCTGTAACTATTTTAATAAATATTTTTCTTGTAATATATAGTCCGAAACATGTTTCAATATGTGATGTGTCATTTTTTCAGTTAAAAGATTATTATTTTCTGCTTCAAATCCATTGTTTTCATTAAGTTTTTTTTAAGTAACAAAAAGTACAACCACAGCAATAACTGCCATGACATGTGGTAACAAAATAAAAACAAATGGACATTTATGGGGACAAATCCTGGCCAAAGTGTTGTAATTTTGAAATAAAACATGAAATAAAATTTGACACTGAAGTTTCAAGGTTTGTTTTTGAATAAAGAAAAAAAAATCTATTTCAAAATAAGTGTAAGAAATTTGTTTGTATGGTTAAATATACTTTTGATTTTCGCACTGTAATTGTTTTAATGAAGTGTTTTATTTTCATTTTTTACTCCAAAATAAATTTTAACAAGAGATGTTGTGATTTTTCAGTTGCAGGATTAAAATTTTTGTATTCAAGTATTATCTTTTGGGTTTCAGATTTCTTTCTTCCAAACTATCAGATCTTATTTTATTAATTTTTAACTTCTGGCCGTGTTCCTGCGTGGGGGGCGTGGCCTTGACTGAGTAAGGCGTGAGTGACAGCACAGCAAAGCATCCTCAAATTATGCTGCCTTCAGGAAACGTGGGCTTCGATAGATACTCAACTCTTTCTCTACACTGTATTCTCTTCATATCTGCCAATAACGTGACGCTAAGGACAACGGTAAATTCTACAAGAAATTCTAGGCAGCTGGTGTTAATCACTGGTAAATTATTGAAAAATAAAAACTTGAAAATGTGCCCGACACTCATACCTGAGAAACCATGTGTCCAAGTTCCATAGGCGGCTATGAACGCATCGCTGCATCGGCGTGATGAATCACAATGGCGTCCTCCTCACCGGGCCAAACTTCAGGTGCAGGCACACAGGTAAGAAAAGCTCTTTATAGATAAAGTGCAGTGGAAATTATCCTTAATATCATGACACTGCGTAACTTTTGAAACGTAGGGTCATCCAGAAAGACGTTTTTATGTGTCTATCCATAAATAGGCATAAAGTTATCATTAACTACTGCAGTGGTGGCTGCTTTTTGGCCTGAATCTAGCTCCATGATGGGCAGCAGTTGCCTAGTGACTGGCCAGAAAAGTGTGTTACCACAGTTTATTTCAATGCATTGAAGGAAAGTTGTTATCTGAATGAGAGACTTCAACATTGATTTTTTCAAAGAAAGCTTATCTATAATAAAAGGTAAGAGAAAACATTTCAATACTTGGTCTTACAGGACTATTTAGTGGACATAAGTATTGTGTTAATGTGAACAGTCAGTGTTCTTTTTTAGAAGATTAAAAATGATTTTAAGTTTCTTCATACATCCTTCTTCCTTTTTGTTTTTTGTCTTTTCACTTGGGGCCCAATTTAAAAACAAATCAGTATAATGAAACAGTTAACCCTCCAAAAACTGCCATAGAAATGGTTTGTCAGTGCATACAGTTGTATTTGTGCTTATTTTGTGGAGATCTTCAAATGCTCTATATGCATAGAATCTGCGGAACCTAATATAAAAGTGGATGAAAGTCAATAAATCAAAACTATTGATAAAAGTATTGAAAATGCCTTAGAAATACGAAGAACCACTGAAATAGAACTGTTATAAAACAAAGTCTTATTAAATATACAACAAAGACATTGAACCAGAAGATTTCTGATCATAGAAACTTAGACAAACTATTTGTGAACACCCCAGAGGTTTTTTTTTTAACTAATTACCATTCAGGTCTTTGAGACATAACCATTGTTATGAGTAGAGATCAAATCATTTTTATCATCTACAATAGAAATATTTCTATCAGAAACAAAGGCATATCTAAAATATTAGAT
The DNA here is from genome assembly GCA_036419115.1 of Scarus forsteni. NCBI lineage: Eukaryota > Metazoa > Chordata > Actinopteri > Labriformes > Labridae > Scarus > Scarus forsteni. The sequence continues at coordinate 12,731,980 of JAZDUH010000098.1, read as the reverse complement.
TTATATCAATAAAATATGATATAATTATACCAATACATGTATAATTAGAATGGTTCATTTTTGACACACACTGGCAGATAAAGATGATACACAGAGAGAGAACATACATATTATGCATGGAGTTAGAGTATTGTTCACTGGCATCGTCCGATGCATCTGTCACTTATTCAGATTCACTTGTGCACACACACACATAGACAACACACTGTGTAAGAGAAAATATATACACACGCAGAGGAAGAGAGAGCAAATGGAAGGGAGAGCGAGCATGAGAGTGGGAGCTTATTCTGTGGTGCTCCTCTACGTCGTCACCTTGCGAAGACACAACGTTTTGCGCAGGTTTTCCCTGTACATATAACGTACTGACAACAAGACCTGAGTACATCATGATAACACCAAAGATGGACATCTTGGCTTTCAGTTGCAAAATGAAGGAATAGTCTAGCTTCTATAGTTTTTGTTCTAGAGAGATTTAAACTTAAAGTAGCAAACAGCGCAGTGCTTATAAAAAAAGTGAGTTGTTTTCAGTAGTTTCAAATTGAAAGGGGAGGCTAACAACAGATTTTTCAAACCAAGTTACAATTACTAAGGATGCTGGCTCTTGATAGAAACTAATTTCCTGTAAAAGGCAGGGCTTGACAAAGAGTCAGTTGCTTAAAAGCCAAACACAGGAAAATTCTCTCCAACATGTATTTTTGGACGACATTTTGGCCCTACAAACTGGCAGCATATTCCTCTGACAGATTTGTGTTGATAATTATGTTATCCAGTATTATTCAATCCAAAGTTTAGAACTCAGACATTTTGTTCAGCGCAGATTTTGATTAAGAGCTACACCTCATGACATTAATACAGAGAATAACAATGAACTTTTCTCTGGAAAATGTCGGGTTCCTGCTCCTTGTCTGACAAGAACTACTGACCTAAAAGGAGAAGCTCAAGCAGCTTTGGGTCTTGACGGTCAAGTGCAGCATCAGCAGTAATTGAGGTGAAAACTGAAGCGCTGTGGTGGAGAGAGAGCTGAACTTGAAGGCGAAGCTTTCAATTCTCTGGTCGATATTTGTTCCCTTTGGATGGGTGAATGGACTTTTAATGCCTCTCACTTCACATTGTACTGAACAAGCTAATGAAGTCCCTCATCATTTTAACACTTCACCTCTCTAGCTCTTCCTTTGTTGTGTGTCTTATTTTGCTTTTCAGTTCTTTTCCTAAAAAAACTTTGTTCTCAAGTCCCTCCTGTCACCCCATCCTGTCACCCCTGCCCCTCCTCGCCCCCCTCCCGTCCTACATCTGTCACATGTAATCCTCAGGTGGGGATTTAGGTGATGGAAGGTTAAGTTGCTGACAGTGTGGAGCAGGTGTTTTTGTAAGTGGCAGCGTGCTGTTACACCACAGTATGGCCGCCCTCTCACTTTGTCAATGTCACTGCTTCTTCGCACCGTGTTCCCTTGGCTTCCTCTCTGTGCATGTGTGTATTTGTTTTGCTCGGTTTATGACGAGGACGTCGTCTGAGAGAGGGAGACAGAGGAAGATGGATCAAGCAGCTCAGTGCCCCTGGGCCTGCTTAGTTAAAAATGGTGTAATGATGTAATTTCCTGTGAGACACACTGGAGATGTCCGACAGGTGCAGAATTTAAATGTATGGCCTATTTAAGTCACTCAGAGTGGGTAATGTGTGGGTTTTTTCCTGCTGTATTTCAGTGGAATGAGAAATAAATCACAGCTCAAATAGGCCTGTGTAAGAGCTCAATTAATAACCGTTATTAAAATAAATTTATCACCCTGTTGTGGCAGTTTTTAATAAACCCATGACGGTTTCTGCTGTGTACTCAGGCCTCGCTTGACTAAAATTACCTGTCATAAGGTAATTACATGATGGAATATTGCATCCTAGATTATGATTGAACAAAAGAGTGAGAAGAAAGGGACCCTGTATGTCTAATTATTCTTGTATTATGAAATGAAGGGCACAAAACAACATTGATTAACAAAAGACTCGCATTAAAAAGATTAACTGGAGGAGTGCAAAGGAGGACTATTTATCCTCGGCTGAATGGAGAGCTTGTCTTAATTCTCTTCATGCTGGACTGGACTACAGGATTACTTAACTTCATGGAGCTCTGGCTCTGGAAATTGACTAAAGTCTACAGTCATTTGGAGGTCTTATGGCAATTTCACTGCCGGTTATGGAAGAGAGGAGTTCAACGAATGGATAAACACCTGTGACATTTCCTGTCAGTTCTTTGTTCAAGGTTCACACTGTTTGAACATTGTTTAACCATGTTCAGAAGCCCAATTTTATAATCCAAAACCTGACATCACATGGAATTTCTATAGTTTATAATCATTTTACAGAGCTAAAATAAAAGTTAAATAATTTATTATCAAACCAGAAATCTTTCATGATGACTTATTGTTAACATTCTGATTTATGTTGAATTGTTGAGTGTTTTGGTCTTTTTTATAGGTGGAAGAAATACATACCTTTTGTTTTTTGGGTCAAATATCACCTCAATAGAAATTAAATTATTCCTGATAATAATTAAACTACTGGAATACCCACTTGAAATGTATTTAATTTTATGAAAAGACCATATTTTGACTTAAATCAGGTTCATGCTCTTTTGTAATGACTGTTATAAATCGTTTACTATCACGAGAAAAACCTCTTAGTTTTGTTATACTGAGAACCCCTAATTCAGACTGTATTCCCAGTCTGTTTGAGACTCTCTGTTAGATCTCCTGACACTTCATTGCCCCCCACTGTGGAGGAGGGAGCCATAAAACGTGCCCAGTTTGCTCTGACTGGTTGACCAGTCTACTTTGTGGTCTTCATAGCCTGTGGCATGTTTTGAAATAGTGTCTAATCAAGGAAAACTGCTATTAACGTGAAATGACCCCTTGCTGTTTTTGTGGTGTGATTTCTCCCACGTTTTATTAATTAAGCAGGTAACTTGGCACCAGCAATGTCCAGCACTGGCGTCTGTCCCGAGTATTTCTGTAAAGAGAGAGAACTGAGCTGTGACACTGTGACACATGTTCAGGCTCATACCATTTACCTCAAACAATCCCACCTAAAAAACCTGAACTATACCTTTAGGATTGCGGTTTTCCTGCTTTTATCATGATATGTTAAAATGAATGGTTCAGAAGAGACAAAAAGAAATAAAAAAGGCAATGTAGTCAGTGCTAGCTGGACTGTCTTTGCCCTTAAGCCCTCAATCATGGTAACAATACTTAATGTTATGAATAAACTTTTTGATCGGATAAGGAAAGGAAAAGAAAATTTAACAGTCAACTTCAGTAAAAGTGGGGAGTATTGAGAACAGTCATTGCAATGTAGTGTTCAGTGGAGTAAAAGTAATAAATAAAATCACAGTCCAAAGTAATAGCCTGCATTACTGTCCTTTACTGGTTTTTGTAAACTTGACACAGCAGATGAATTGTTCAGTATATTTCACTAATCCATCTGTGACAGAGCCCATAGAATGTGTTTGAGATTGGGTGGAACCTTTCCATAGCATATCTGACAGGTGATTGGATGATCTTTCTGTCGATCACAATGAAAGATAACGTACTGTAGGCTGATGCTACTGCTGTGGTGTACAGAACAGTGGAGCATAACAAGTCCCTCTTTAGAGAAGTTTCTAGTGTTGTTTTTTGAGTAGTAAAGACATGTTGATCAGATCTAATAAAACTGCTGCTGAAGGTGGTAGCATCTATGCTAATCTCTGGACAAACTGTCACTTCCTGCTGTTGTCTTGCTTGTGGGACTCACCTCTTCCTGCTTTATGGGACACTGATTGGTAGGGCTGGGATGATACCCTTTTCTCCTAATTTGATTTTTTTAGGTGCCAATTCGATTTAAATTGCTATTCGACAATATTTATTATCTTCAGTTAGCTTTTTTAACACAAAAAAGATGAACAATGATGATGCCTACAGACTATATCAGGAAAAATACACATCACATGTGAGTCAGTTTTTAGTATTTATTTAGCAGTATATTTTAACCAGCTGTTTATACTCTCTTCAAAAGCCTGTATTGCATGTAAAAGTGGCTTATTAACACAGACTAAAATGAAGCATTTCACTTTGGAAAAAATCTATTTTTGAACACAAAATCGACTTAAAAATTGTCAAACAAAAAAATCCCGATACTTATGTTAATTGATTTTTTTCGCCCACCCCTACTGAATGGGCTGTGCCACTTTTGACCACTCATAATCATTTTAGATTTGGAGCTTGGCAAGATGGATCCATCTGATTACAAACATTGAATCAAGGGGATCCAGCTGCAGTGCAAAGTCAGATTTTAGTGTGTTGATTCACTAACAAATATGTCCATTGTAGGAGGATATAGCTTCAAATCTTTATATGAAACCAGTGCACAAACTTGATGCATGAACTGCTTAAGTGATCTTGGTCCCCACAGTCAAACAGTCTGGATCAGCTTCTTGGAAAGGGCCGATAAAAACCTTAAGCAGAACCAGACTTAGTGATTAAGCATCCAGACATCATCTAACTCGATGCTGTGGATGCTCCTCACTTATTTAGGAGAAGGGGCTGAATACCAAGCAGGCGAAATACCAGACAGTATACTGAATGATGCAAAGTGAAATGAAATGTGCTCTCCCTGCCGCCTAAACTGAACTTTAAAGTCCATAAAACAAAAAAGTGCCCCACTATCAGTGACCTCTTTCAAACATATGTTACTCATCAAGGTTATAGAGGAAATAAAAAATGTTGAAACTTTTACAGCCTTTTACAGCCCACTCGCCCTTGGGGAATCTGTTCAGTGCCAGGTTTTATACAAAAAGTGCTCTGGCTTCTGTCTAATTATAAACCCTCTGAAACTAGTAATCATGTTAGCCACTGGAAATAAACCTCAACTCCCAGGATTATTTTTCTTGACTACTAGAAATAACATTGCCTGGTGTATTTATCCAAAGCTCGAAATGATGACCTGCATGATTCTTTCTGTCTCTGTCCTGCTGATGACTGCTGTGTTTTCTGCACAGAGCAGTGAGTCCTCGCCGTCTGTGTCCTCCTTTTGCTTACTCAGTCTTGTTCCAGCTTCAGAGCCTCCAAATCCCTGCCTCGCCTCCGTCTGTCACTCCCCCCCTTCCTCCGTCCTCTGCTCACCGTCTGCACCCTCCTTTCAACCCACATCCTCATAGACCTTGAGAATGCTTTCCATCAGTTGTGAATGTTAAAAGAGACTAATTTATTACCCAGCTCGGGCTCTCCATGCAGCAGGGGCCGGGGACGGAGCCCGGGCTCTACAGAATGACTCATCCTGAGGCTTGTAGTTCTGCTTAAACCCACTGGGTGGCAGTATGCACGCACGGCTCTGTGCTCAAGCATGAGGCACCTGATAGCCCAGCATGGCACGCTCCCCACGGAGCACAATTTGCCACTGTGAATTTTGAGGCAGCATCCAATAATGACTCAAGATATGGTATTTTTTAGTCATGAATATGTATGACTTACATGAGCAGAGAGGATGTTGTGTTGCTTTAATTTTTTTTTTCAAATGAAAGTAAACAAGAAGTGCAGTTAAATGCTCAACAAGAAAAAAAATCAATTGAAAACCATTTAATATGTTTTATTAACTGACTAATCATATGTTACAGTTGCTTGTAGAGGGGCTGTTAAATCAATCGATCAGGTTTAAATCCAGAAAATTCTCATATTTTCATGACTGCAATAGTCTTTCTGAGTTATTGTGGTGGCTACTGTCAAGGGACCACCATGGCACGACGTGGCATGTATATCGATATTGTCCTGTAGACACTGTTTAGGAATGAGCAGAACCTTTCTGGGGTATATTCGGCAGGTAACTGAACGATGGTTCTTCCAATCACATTTATTATGGGCCAATCAGGTGTTGTAGTGGTAAGGAGCTACTGCGGTGATCTACAGTATGAGACGTGAGGCATGGTGTAGAACAGACTCTTGCTTAAACATGCTGGAAGTAAAAATTTCCTTTCTATAGAGAAATGCTTTTAGTGGCATTGGTGGTGCAGTTGGATAGTGCGTTTGGTAAGCAGTCGCGAGGTTGCAGGTTCGAGCCCAGCTCTGGGCGACACATGGTGATGCGTCCTTGGCCAAGACAATTAGGGGCCGTTGCTCCACATGGCGCGTCAGTGATCGATTGCATAAACATTTCGTTGCGTTTTGGCCTGCCGTTTAGATGAGACCATGTTGCGTTTCCAGTGAAAACGGAAACTTTTGACACCGCTCCCCAGAGCGGAAAGATTTGATTCCGCTCCTCTATCCGGCCTCGTGTAAACACAGAGCAGACCGTTTCAGGGGGAAACGTTGACGTCACCGCATGCGCAGTACTCTTTCACATGGAGAACACAGACAGATTTGTTGTCCGAACTGATTTGTTGTCCAAAAAAGAAACTCCTGCTTCTCTGTGCGTCTGTTCGCCATTGTTGTTTGTGAAAGGTTTTCTTCTTCGTTCGTGTGTTGTAGCAGCGCTGCATCTCTGCAGACCTACACCGCCATCTACTGAACTGGCATGCACACTACAGCGGATTTACAGGGGATTAACTCGTCTCCGAGCGTTGTCATGTAAAAGCAGAAGAATTTGAAAACGGAAAGGGAGAATCTTTGCGGCTTCAAGTCAGGAGTTTCCATGTAAACGGCCCCTTAACAAATTGCTCCCACTGCTGCGTCAGTGGGAGCAGTAAATGGGCATGTGTGTAAATGGGCATGGAAGGGTATGAATGTGTTCGTTGATACTGGTGGATAACTAACATAGAAACTCCGAAGTCCGCACCACCAGTGAGTGAATGTGAGCGCAAATGGGTGTGAATGGGTAGGTGTGACCTGTGGTGTAAAGCAGCTTTAGGTAGTCAAACACTTGAAAAGCTCTATATATTAGCTCAAGTCCATTTACCATTTAGTGTAGTTATTTTTTTTTTCATTTAATAGACAATGTGGTCCAAAACTGATAAAACTGCTCCTGAAGCTGTTAGTAGACCTGTCACGATAATCAATAAATCAATTAACTGAACGATAAATAAAAACGTCCTTGGTATGTTTGCTGGCCTCGATAAACTGACACGTGCATGCGTGTTTGTTTTCCTCCTCTCTCTCTACCAAAGTGGTTGAATGAGAATATGGCTCACTCTGTCCATCCTTCTCAACGCCGGGGTGCATTGGTTCCATAGCGGATTTATAGCTGAGTGAGCATCTGTCAGACATGCAATCTTTGGGGTGCGGGGGCGGGGGGGCTCGCGAGTGAGCTGAAGTGAGCATCCTGAGGAGTAATGAGGAAACAAACGCCAATATGAATGATAGCATGAAAGATACGGTTCTTAAGCCGGCTGCCACAGCCTCGGTGTGGCAATGTTTTGGTTTTAAACAGAATGAACAAGGTGTGAGCTCATGAACACTGACGAGCTGGTATGTTGCATGTGTTTGAAAGTAGTGGCGACGAAGAAGAAGAAGGGGAGGTGTAGCGGAGCCTTCTTCAGTCCGGGCTTACTGAGGCGTTTGGTCAGCAAAGTAAATATAAATAAAAGCCCAAAATGGTGTGCGCTCACGACAGTGTCGTTCACTACATTGCAAAATAAATGCAGCCCTTCAGTACGGTTGAAAAGCCAGCAATGTTACAAACGTTTGACTGACAGTACGGATTGACTGGGAGAAAGTACATGTCACAAACAATTCAGAAACTGGATAAACTACATTTTATTTAATGTTTTTATTTTTGTGTATGTTTTTAATTGAAGTTTCATTATTTCTTTATAGAGACAGGGTCTATTTTTTATTGTTTTTGATTAGTGTAATTAGTTTTATTTACATGCACATGCAATTTTTCCTGAAAGATAGTCTATTTCATTTTCATTGTTTTTTTTCTTCTTTTTGTTGAATTTATTAAATTGTTTGTTTATTTTATTTAAAAGATCTTGACCTTTCAATTACAATAAATACTCTTAAGAAATTAAAGTTTATGACCTTTGATATGGTGTACTATATTATGACATGTATTATAATTACATAAATGAAAAAATGAAAAAAAAATCAAAATAATATAGACAATATTGTTTATTGTCAATAATTTTTTGGACAATTATCATCCAGCAAAATTTGTTATTGTGACAGGCCTAGCTGTTAGCATCTATGCTAATCTCTGTACGAGCAGTCACTTCCTGCTGTGATCACGCTCGTAGCTCCCACCTCCTCCTGCTTTAAAAGATTTCGTGATTTTGTCTTTTCTATGTATTTATTTTTTCTCTTTTAGCTGTCCTCTATCCACCCTCTCCTTTTCCATCTCCCTGATGTGATATCAACTTTCAACTGTTGTCAATTCACCTTTATATCTACAAACCTATCATCTATTTATTGTCTTATAGTCTCCATATCATTATATATAAAACAGAATACTTTCTTCACTGATTTTCTTCATATGCACATGTTAACATAATAAGCTGTACTATTTTAGTATATTCCTATAATACTTCAATACATCAGTTTTTGGCTTACCAAATGACCTTTTTCTTTCCTTTAGTTTCTTTAGTTAACATGACCCTCCGCGCCTTTTCCTTGGACTTGTTTGGCCTGTTTGACCTGACGTTGATTTTATTGTACCTGCCTTTTTTGCCTTTGCTCTGTCTGCACTTTGTAAACATCTATTTTTTAAAGGTGCCATATATAAAAAAAAAATCATAGTTATATTAAAAATGCTGATGGGGACATGCCACTGTGGTCCTAGCATAGTCAGTGTAGACTGGAACTTGGTAAGATGGATCCATCTGATTGCAGATGTTGAATCAGGTAGATCTAGCTGCAATGCAGGGTCAAAGACTGCCTCATAAGGAAACGGGAGGCTTCTTCTTTATTTCTTTGTCTTCATATTTTGTGCTACATTCTTGTGATGGACCCATTGGCTATAGAAAAAATTGGTTTAAGCAGGACAGACATCAGCTGTTTGGTTATCAAAGGGTCTTCTGAGTCCAGTGTTGGATGGCATTAGAAACAGGTAAAGTTGCTAAGTCTATTGTGTGCTTGTTGCTGCAGATCAGTAGTGGTCATGCCTACCATGCAGAACCTTTGAGGTCACGTTTTTTAATTTCTTTTTAGAAAGTTGATGCTGGTTCCAGATGTCCTCTGCACAGATTTCTTGAAGTGTCTTGTTGTAAAAGCCACTCAGATGTTGGATATACATCTCTTTTTCAGCCCTGTCCAGAACAGGTTGTTTAGGGGAAATGTTCATGCGCTGTTTCGGATCAAACCCCTTTTCAAAATCAAATGCTTTTTACGGATGCACTGTCATGTTTGCTTTGGATCTGAAGTCTTTCCGACTGAATTTCTTTAGGTATTTCCTTATTATCTGGATGCTTTAGTGAAAAAAACCCTTGAACATAAGCAATATCATATTTCATCCAGTGTTCAGTGTGTTCTTTACGTGTAGTGACACAATGAAAGGAGATCAATAAACTCATCTGAAATTTTGACTTTAAACCTGTTGTTTAAACAGTGAAATGCCAGCCACCCTCACACTGCTTTTAAAGGAATGAGAGCTGACATTTTGATTGGTCTGATCCATGCTATGCTCAAAGCATTCATGTTTGGGTGTATCTTATCTATCCATTTTTTGCCCTACGCTGAGAACATGCATCCTTAAAAAGGCAAAACATACAGTAGACAGACAAACCACAAAACCACCAGCCCACACTCATTAGAAAACATGCTTCATGCCATCAAATGAAGGCCCTTTTATGCTTACGTTCAAGAGTTTTGTTCTGAATTAGGCTGCAGAACTTGAAACATGCAAAAGTAACTTCAAATCCACTTATTATTCATTATTATTTTTACTTTATCACACTGATGGATAGACTGTATCTACTTGTTTAAATGTGGCTAAAATTAAAAGTGATAATTGAAAATTGGCTCTTGTTTATGGTTCTCAGTTAAGCTGTAACGGTGAATCTAGCTTTCTCTGACAGCGTCACAGGGTTAAGTTGAAGAAGGTTGGTGTTCCCTGCCCTAAACTGTATGTTGAAAAGTATCTATAAATGTCAAGTTGTACCTCTTTGTATTTTTCATATAATAAAGAGCAATATTTTAAAGAATTTTCATTTCAGACACTTTTAATAGGCCTTTACTTCCTTTGAATCATTAATTTGACAGAATACACCAGAGGAAGTTTCGCTGCATGGGAGCAAATAATTGTCTAATTAACACACACTATGGGTGGTGCATTCTCCCTCCAAAATGATTCCACCTCTCCTAATAAACTAATTGCACCCTTTCCTGTGTTTGAATAAATTGTGCGGAAGATTTTGCAGCACTTGAACGCTACATAAATTTCTGTTCTGCAATCACATGACCTCCAATTTCAAATGTCTCCTCGGTTATATGCCACATTATTCACTGCAGCATTAAGTCAGAGTGTGTGAAAGGGGCATCGGCTGAATAATTCACAGTCTTGTGTATTTTTAAACTCATCTTCACATTTATAATTCAGGGAAATTTAGATCATATGACACTGACACGTTGTTAATCTTTCAGAGGCTTCACATCCTCGGATTCTATCTGTGAATCACTGCTGGTTTGCAAATGCACAAAATGCAACCGCACACGTTGAAAAGCACACATACATTTACGCAAAGTGAGATTTGTAGGGCTGCGTTTATTTCCCTTGGAAGCTGCTCGAGCACAGATGGCTGCCGGTTTTACTTTTCAAGCAGAAAGGACTTACTCGTTTTGACATCACCTGCTACAACCTGGCAGGAGTCCATCGCCCACTTTGAGTCGGTTCCAGAAATGACCAGTGAAGAGGAAACATTTCCTTCATCATCATTCATCCTAAACTATTTGGAAGCTCCGCAGGCCGTCCCCTCCGTCTCTATAATGGCAGCCTGCTCTGTTTATTATGCAGGGTACTGTATACAGAGCACACAGTGGATTGAGGGGAGACGGGATGAGATGGGACATGAATCACCAGCTGGATCTGAACCAGGTTTGAACCCACAGTCTCGCAAGCATATGGTAATCATGCAATAATGAACTGTTGTCTGCTGTGCACTCTGCAAGGTGTTCTGCACAACATATTGCAAAGGGTCTGTTCATAGTATGATGGCATTTGCAGCCTCAAACACACTTGTATAGAGTATATTCTCACTTTACATCCTGTAAAAGTAGACAAAAACTGTTGTAATTAAGTCTTTCTAGCACATAGATGTGAGCTTTATTAGATCAAGATTAAATGTATTTTTAATAACTTTTAGGAAAAGCAAGGTGTGTTTATTGGTGGAACATTATTTAAATAAACAACAAAAAATAAAATGGCAAAAAAATTAAGAAGATAACCCTCATAAGGTCTATAACTGCCAGATATTAAAAAGACCTTCTAATGCTTTTTCTGATTTATATGCCTTTTTCCTGCATTGTCCACATTGTTTACCTGCGTACCATCCTGCCCCACTGCAGCTTTGCTCTGACCAATAGTGCATGTCCCTGCCCACTGAAGCACTGCTTGAAACACGGGTCAATCAACAAGTTAACAGTGAGCACAAAATAATAAAAGAAGCAACGTGTAAACGACAGGCCATACTGCCGACATGAAGTTGATTTGATGTATGCAGAAGTGTAATTCCATAAAGTTCTACATTTTGAAATTACACAAAAGTTCTGAGCACTTTTTTGCCTTTACAGGTAGAACTGCTTGCTCAAGATTGACCCAGGGTGGAAGCAGTGCCATCAAAACAACCTGCGAACCTGCAAAACTGTGCTACTGGAGACAATCGAGACACAGTTTTATCTTGGCTACCCTTTCTTGTCTCATTTTAGCCATTTTGGTTTATTTTATTCCATATGATGGAGCTTGCTGATATTATTATCTGCGCCAAGGAGGTTATGATGTTTGCCAGTGCAAGTTTGTTTGTTTGTTAGAAAGATTACGCAAAAACTACCAGATGGATTTTGCCGAAGTTTTCAGGAGACGGTAATGGTCTAACATATAAGTGATTAGATTTTGTTGGTGACCCAGATAACCGCCATTAGCAAACAATCATTTTTGCACAATAACTGTCTAACAAATGATGATATTAACATGATTCTGAGTGCTAGGTGTGGGCTTACAGGGTCAAGGAATCATATTCTGATGGCACCTTTTTCCTGTAGATATTGCTTATTGTTGTAACAGCAATATGTGAGCAACCTTGGCGAAGGATTGCACTCCCTCAGTGCTTTCCAGTTACACCTTTTACCTTTTCTTTGTCTCCTTTGGGGTTGTACAGCACTCCACATATAATCCTCAAAAAAGTTAATTTGGTTCCTTTTATTCCCTTTTATAATACCGATAACCATTGTATTTTATTTTATCGAAAAGGGCTGATTAGTTTCTTTAAAGTGAGGTACAACTGATTGGATCATGCATTTGTGGAATGAGCAACACAGTTAAATGTGTGTGAAGCACTCCTGTGAAGGCCTTGCTAACTACAAGGGGTGCAATTCACGGTTCGATTTGGTTTGATACGTTTCTGTCACGGTTCGATCCTTTTTTGATGCAAAATATGAGAAATTTCAATGCCTTTTTTACTTGTGGTTTATCAAAATAACCAGCATTTGTTTCAACTCGGAGTACATTTTCATTCAATCAAATTAAATGTAACTCTTGCAGCTAAACCAGGCAATTCTTCAGTGCATACTTAATATCATAAAAAACAAAAACATCACCATGTGAAAATAAGAATAAATAAAAAAATAAATGTTTCTAATAGAGAACTCACCCATCTTATGTGGTGCATTCTTAGCAGCAGAGTAAATATTACAAAGAACTAGATATAAGTGCATCAAGTGTCCGTACCATGTCCTAAAAACCGGTGTTATCCACAACAGAAAAGGGTCTCATGTCGACAGCAATAGCTATCGCCCGGTCGATTTCCTTTCCCCTCTTTGAATCATGTGCTAATGACTGTCTTAATGACCCAGGTAAAGTCTGTAGCATGTGTGCTGCTTGTTGTTTCTGTCTGGTTCCACTTGTTTTAACACCGGGATGATGTCGACGTTTGTTGTATTTCCCCCAACGTAGTTTAGCATCGTGTTGCACTTCCGACATACTGTTGTGTTTCTGTCCATGACACGCTTACCATCAGGTCATACTTAACATGGAAGCCAAGTTAGTCCCAAATGCCAGATCTGAATGATAGTGGAGGGTCTTCAATTTCAGCTGAAGGTAAAGCACTCGCGATGTTGCAGCGCCCTAGCGTATGTAGCTTCTTCTGTCTCAGCAGCTTGGCCGAATGAAAGGGGAGGTGCTGCGCGCGCAGCTCAGCGGATCTGTGCTTGACGATGCAGCCCGGAGTAGTCGAACGCAGATTCACTGAACTTTCAGTGCATAGCACCTCGTCAGAAATTAATCAAATAAACAAATACAAAATTGTGTATTGTTCGGTTCAAAGGGTTCAAAGGGTGTACCAAACCGAGGCCACTGTATCAAACAGTTCAATACAGAGACATGTATTGTTGCACCCCTACTATCTATCCATGCTAGCTATCTGACCAGCGCCCTTGAACTCCACAACAAGAATTTGCAAAAAGGGATTTTTCCAGTTGTGAAACTGCAAGCAATGCAAAATGGCTCAACAAATACTTGACAAGTACAGATATGATGTTTAATATCTTCAACAATGTAACAGACTACCACAAGATGGTACCATTGCATTTGAAACAAGGAAAATTACCATTCACAAAACATTGTGAGGGCAGTGCCAGCCACCCTCATGAAAGTGCCAAGATCCCCTGGAGGAAAGTCTATGGTCCCTCAGTGAAGCAAGGGTGAGGTACTGGTCTTCTGGGGGTCTTTTATTGATAACTTTACATGAAGCTTCAAACTAAAGTCTGACTGTTTAAACAAAACTTTTTCTATCATACCGTATTTTGTGATCATGTACTGTAACAGAGTTATAGTAAAAGGCAGTACATGTTGTTAATGTAGTGGGCAGCATAGGAGTCATTTGAAATGTAAGGTCATTCCTTTTTAGTGCCCCTTATGTTATTTGACCTATACCACCCCTTTCCTTTTTTAGTGTATGTGCATTTGGGAATGATTGCATTTTTCAATCACAGCACAAGTTTCCTTCCAGAATATATAGCCTCATTCAGAAATAATTACATCCTTTTATGTAAATGGGGGCTGAATTTCTTTTATTATAGAAAACAGAGGTTAAAATTGTTGTTGAGTTGAACAAGTACACTTGTTCATGAATTAATAATTATTTAATTTGCTACGAATATACAAATATTTTCTTGTGTTGTGGGCCGAGTGCATTTTGAGTTTCCTCCCTTTTGTTAGCTCTTTTTCTTGTATTCTGGCTCTGAATTTTGCTGCAAAACATACATTTAAATTCCACTGAACAGAACCCTTTATAATATTGGGTGCCCAAATGATTATATAACAACTGAAGAACAATCTAGGTAAGTATGATAGTTACAAAGTATGGTTGCTCCCTACAATCATTTATAAAATTGCCTTCCCAGGTGTTGTCATTTACTCATATATCAACATAAAAAGTGTATCACAGCATACTGTGAGGCTGCATGCTCTCATTTTTCATAAGTTAATGTTTATTCAATCTCACATGCAGCTGTGGAAACCACTGGTTTCACAACAGGCACTTATGTTGATAGGAAGGAAACTGTGTGAAGTGTGGTTGAGATGTGGCGTGGTTAAATTATTCAGCTAATTCAAAGCAGGAGACAGGAAGACAATACCTGCCCTGCTGTGTTGAGGTATCTCAGATTGCCATCCGTCACTCCTTTGGATCCTGTTGTTTTAGTGGAGACGAAACAGCACACTTTTTTTGTATTTTCGCTTATAATACAAGCTCAAGCTGCAGTAAAAGTGTATTTAAATATTTAAGAAACGATCAATAAAGAGGAAGAACTTTGAAAGAAGTAATTCTAAGTTATGTGAAACTGAGGCCTGGATATGGAAAAAGAAATAACATACAAGTAACACTGCTTCTCTCTCTTCCTTTTATTGTTACAGATTTAACATAATGTCGTGTAGCTGGGCACCTTCTTGTATCTACCTCTACTCTGGTCATCTGATCTGACATTAGTCCAGAGGTATAATTGGTGTGTGTGCCTCTCTCACTTTCTCTATCTCTGTCTCTCTCTCCCTCTCTCTGTTTCTCTTAAAAGTTCATATGGACATTCCACTACTTGAGAACAAAAGAGGAGAAGGTCTAGCTCAGGGGTCCCCAACTAAATTGGCGAGAGGTCCACAAACCCGAGCAGCCCAGTAGACCAGGGTCCGAACATACAAAAACACCTAACAATAATTGATAGTTTTTTGCCCTTTTATTTTATCGTTATCGATGAATTGACAAGAAAACTATCATTTAATTCATTCAAGTGATTTAGAAGAATATAATTCAAGTACTCATCTCATCTAATTTGACTGCAAATGGCTTTTAAATAATGCAATAACAACAAAAATTAAATAAAAAGTCAAAACAAAAACTTAATACATTAGGTGCAGATTAATCACCTTCATCACTATTCATATTTAGTTCAGTTGTGCAATATATGAACAGGAACTCTGCACATACACCTTTTCAAAACTAAAGTGCAAAAACATTCAAAAGTACAATAGAGAACAAACAAAACACCAGTAAAGGCATTCTGGGTAAACAGTTTGAACACTGGTTTCGAAGTACATTTTTGTAAACAAAAAGTTTGTAATATTTCAAATGCTGCAATGAATATCAAACAAGTGCAATTCCCTTTTAAACAAAGGCAATAGAAACAAAAATAAGCATAATAAAAAAACTCAGTGTGAGAAGTTTGCATGAGTACTGGCTGCCAATCTCTTAAATCTGGGTAGGAATGGAGTCAAAGCAATTCTCAGACATGCATGCACATGTTCATTGGTCAGTTGTGAGCGGTATTTGTTCTTAATAATGTTAAGAGTTGAGAAGGCTGACTCACAACTGTAGGTAGAGCCAAACATTGTTAATGTGTACAATGCAACTTTGGTAAGTACAGGAAACTTTCCCTTTGGCACTATCTGCAACCAGAAGGTGGCTGGATCAGAGGATTCACATTGCTCCCTTAACACTACATCAGCCTGCAAATCTAAAAGCTGCATTTGCAGGGCCCGTGTATTTGCCCATTTGTACACATGTGTTGCCTCCTTTGAGAAAGTGATAACATTCTTGACCAAAAAGTGGTTCTTAACAAAGAGCAAAAGCTGGTCTCCCAATGTAAAGCCACCAAAGCGTGCCTTAAAGTTTTCAATCAACTTCTGGATAAAGTTAGCATGGGCAGTAACATTGATCTTTGGATCTCCTTTAGTGAAGGAAAGTGTGTGCAGTCCTACTCAAGGTCCATTTTCAGAATTTCCAGTTTCTTCTGAAAAGACTGGACAGCAGCCACCAAGTCACACACAGAATTGTCTTTTCCCTGAAGCTTCATATTGAGGTCATTTAAGTGTCCTGTGATGTCAACCAGAAAGGCCAGTGTGTCCATGTTACTCTCCTCCAAAAAGTGCAAAAACATCTGAGCTTTGGGACTTTTTTGTTGTGCCAGGAAATCTTTAATTTAATTTCTTATCTTCCAAAAACGTCCCAACACTTTTCCTTTACTCAGCCAACGGACATTGGAGTGCAAAAGTAGGTCATTGACAAGTGCATCTACTTCAGCTAAAAACTCTCTGAGCAGACGATGCTGGTGAGATGATGAAGCCCTGAGAAAGTTAACGAGCTTAGTGATGCTGTTCATTGCTTCCCCATAGTGCTCTGAAAGTGTGTAGCAGAGAACAGACATGTGGATAATGCAGTGATATGACAGGAGTTCTGGGTTGTCCTCTTTCAGTCTTGTAACTGCACCCTTTTCTCTTCCCATCATGGAAGGAGCACCATCAGTGGTGATGGAGACAACATTTTTCACATCAATCCCCCTCTCTTTCAGCATTTCCTTTATGCTGCCAAATATATGTCCTCTCCTCTTGTATGAGTTTTCAAAGATGTGATGCCTAAAAGGTCCTCTACAAATGTTTTAGTCTCTTCGTGGTAGAATCGGACATACACCAAAAGCTGAGCGTTGTCACATCAGTTGATTCATCAGCAGCTAAGGCGATACACGGGGCACTTTGGATGGCGCTGTCCGGCTGGGAGTGGACATCCTCCGACAGCTGCTCTGCTCTTCTTGTTGTTGTTGTGGTTGATAGGGGAATCTGATGGACTTTTTGTTTGAGTTGCTGTCCTTTTTTCCCCTCAAATAGCGTCTCTGCCATCGCCTCCATACATTCCTTGACCATCCCGTCAGTCAGTGAAAGGCTTTTTGTGTTTGCCCAAAATCCACTGCTAGCGTAGTGAGCACTCGTAGGCTCGTTGTTGTGCTGTGAGTGTCTGTGTTATCACCCGCGTAGCCCGCTCATACTGTCCTTTTAGTTCACTTATTTTCCTCGTCCTTGCGAGTGATCCTGGCGGGTAATTTGCGTCGAATGTTTTGTGTCTTGTCTCGAAATGCCGCTTGATGTTTCCACTTTTAACAAGCGCGACAGACTCTGAACAAATAAGACACACGGGCCTCGTAGAACTTGATGCCGGCAAAATGAAGGCATACGCCTCCGTCCACTCATCCCGAAATACCCCGTTTTCAGAGTCTACTTTTCTGACTTTTGAGAGTGCCATAATTTATCGTGTTTGCCATGGAAACATGTGTACCCCGAGCTACAAGCTAATGTTTGTGACTCCTCTCAGGACCCCGGCTCTGGTTAAGGACCCTGTGTCACACATAGCTGCCCTTGCGTGCGCCTATTCAGAAATCCCATATCGGTGAAAATGAATACATTTTTCTATTTCAGTACTTTTTACTAAATATGCTCGGGGGTCCGGATGAAAGGGTCTCGGGGTCCGGACGTGGACCCAGGTCCGCCAGTTGTGGACCCCTGGTCTAGCCAGTGCTTTAATCCATGCTGAAATGGGAGCATCAGGCGTCTTCAACTAGTATAGACCTGGATGATGGATTCCAGGTAGTCAGTAGCCATTCTTGTCAACAACTTGTAAGCCAGAAGTAGAGCTTGAATCTGATTTGAGCTGGAACTGGAAGCAAATGAATGTAGAGAGAACGTCCATGACGTTTGCTGTTCTGGGCTGGTTAAAGACCAGACATGCTGCTGCATACTTGATCATCTGCAGAAGTTTAAATGTGCATGCAGGGAGACCTGTTAGTTGGAATTACAGTAGTTAATGCATGACATTACCAGAGCCTGTACCAGAAGCTGTGTTGCCTTTGCTGTCAGCTAGGGCCTGATCCTCCTGATGCTATAGAGGGCATATTGACAAGACTAAGCAATCGAGGCCACATGAACCTTAAAAGTCAGCCGGTCATCAAATATAACACACAGATTTCAGGCAGAGATTGTGGGCATGAGTGTGTTGGATGCAAGCTGGATACTGGTCTGTGGTTAAATGGAGGGATGAGCTGGGATGATAGTAAGCTCAGTCTTGGACAGATTTAGTTGAAGGTGGTGTACTTCCATCCATGTGGCAATATCAACAAGGCTTGATGAAGTCTGAGCTGAGACAATTGTGTCATCAGGTGGAAAAGATAGAAATAGCTGAGTATCATCAGCATAGCAGTGGTAAGAGAAACCTTGGGAATGAATAGGTGCACTGATTCCTGAGGTACCCCTGTCGAGAAGTCATGAGCATCAGACACTCCTCACCATGATACTCTAAAGGATCTTCCTGTGAGGTTGGATTTGAATCTCGACAGTACAGATCCTGAAATACATACTGTGAGAGGAGGGTTTGATGGTTTACTGTGTCAAAGGCAGCAGACAGGTCTAGCAGCACAAGGACTGAGGACTGACCCGCAGGTCAAGAAAAATGACTCTGTGACTGACAGACCAGTCATCAGTAATGTATCCTGCAGTTGCAAGGACTCACATCATCAGTTCAATTTTAAACACATTGACATTACATCATAAGATATAAGATAGTCTTTTTGGCATTTTTTAGCAGACAAGTGATTTTATAGTGTAACATTTTATCTTACTTTGTGATTGATATGAAATTAATGGACTGCCTCCTAATATTAAACATTTTATAAAGATGGTAAATAAAACAAGAATGGAACACCTCCAAAAAAAACCCTTCCAGCTGATTTAAAGAAGTTACTGATTAAACTTTTATGCCATCAGTTTACTTTTTCACATAAACAATTTGTGGCTACTTTATAGACTAAATGCACTAAATATTGGACTTGGCAACCTCTGCCATCTCTGCTGATGTCTGTTGAACTCCTACAGGCTTGTTTAAAGAGTAAACTGAAGTATCATTAGAACAGTACTGTCACGTTGTTCAGACAATCAGGCACCCACTGTCACAGTTCAAGTGGAAAATCACTTGCAAAGTGACTTGGTGATTTCTCAGTTTTATTGACCACGGTTTTCTGTGCCAAACATTGAAAGTCTGACTCTGATTAGGACTCGGTTCTTTGAAATTATAGTCCACCCTCATTGTTTATTGCCATGGCCACAGGCAGCATTATTCAAAGAATTTTTTTCAGACTTTGCACAAATGTTCACTCTGACTCTAGGATGATGCAATTAATTTTTGTAAATAAAGGGCCAAGGATGAACTGATCACATTTTGAGTTCAAATGTATTGAATGTGAAAATGTAAAAGTATTGTATTACCATTTGGTCCTTCACTGGCATCTCTGTCATTAAACCTATTAAATCATGCTACAAAAGGGCACTGAAAATTTTAGACATGAAACCTTTTTCTCACCATCATTGCCAAATACTCGACAGATATAATCTATTAAATTTCTCAAATTTTTAATTATTTAAATAACGGTCAGAGGAGACTGTGAACTTCCACTAAGATGAACAGCGTTCTCTCAAAACGTCCTGTCAGTGCAGGGTGCAAAGATTTGGAACAGTCTTCCTTTATCAGTGTGGGACTGTCCAAGTCTCCAAGCATTTAAGAAACAGCTAAAACTGTGGCTGAGAGAAACGCAGTCATGTGAGCATGTGTGACCTATAAGTTGCTCATGTTGGTGCAATAGGGATTTGTGCAATATAAAATGGTGCAATAATATTCAGTGCAAAAGGGATTGTGCAATATAAACTGGGTCTGTGTAATATAAATCTACACAATAACATTCAGTGCAATAGGGGTTAGTGCAATAGAAGTTGCATTTTCTAAAAGTTTGATGGACTCTGTGTGATGGGTAGGGATGTATACTGTGGACCGGTACTTTCATGTACCGGTCAACAATTGGGTCAGTACCCGAACACCGTTAAGAATCTGAAAAAACGGTTCCGTTATCGGTACTTAAACGTCTCTTCAACTGTCACGTAGTTATGACACTACCGCTGTCCGGCTCAAGCATGTCGGTGAGGGCTAAGCGCTCGAAGGTTTGGGCTCACTTTAGCAAAGTTAATGAAAACTCAGCCCGATGCAATCTTTGTCAGAGAGAAGTTGCGTCCAAGGGGGGAAATACTAGCAACATCACCAAACACTTGGAGCGCCCACATAGTATAAAGCTATTGGAGTGCGGGCTGTTTGATTGCTGTTGCAACATGAGTAGAGTTAGCAGCCCGGCTTACACTAAAGACTGCAGCACCAACAGAGACTCTATTATCCGCCCCTTCTGTAAAAGCCCTGCCGAAATCAACACAGTCACACGGGGTTAAAGTCTTGACGAAGCGCCGCTGCACTCGGCCATATAACTTGGATGAAAAGTCGACGGTACAGCTCTCTTCAGATCAATCAGAGCTGTTAATGCCCGCTCGGAGAGGAAACTCTTTGTTTACTGAGGTCAAGAGCGCACCGGATATGACTGACAGTCAGGCTGGGCTCACAGCGCCCTCTGCTGGATGAAATGGTCCACTGCTCCAGGCGCCCTGATGTGCTGCTACACTCAATATTTTACATTCAAATATTTATTTACTATTCAGTTATGGATATTTTTCCCCATATTCGAACGGTTATACGACTATCTAATATAAAGTGAGAGCCCTAGTAGTCTTCATTACAGCATCAGTTTTAGCAGCACAAGATAAATGGGTCTGCCTTTACATGCAGTCTGTTGGGCGGCATGAAGGGGTTTTGTCATATCCTGAGCTTTCTTTTTGCCACTGGGAAGCATTTCTAATGCATTACTTATATTCTGTTGAAGCTTTATTATTACCTTGTGGTAATAAAAAAAAGGCTGAATCTTATAATATCTTGTAAAGTCTTTTTTTAGTAAATTAAAAATAAATGTTAAGGGGGAAGTCTTCCAGGCTGTTGTGTTCTTTATTTACTCGTAAATAGGATATCTTAAAAACACTGAGGGGCTCTTCTCAAATTTTATGAAAATATTCGACCTTGATTAAAAGATGATTTAATTACATGACTAAGGGGTGAAAGGTCAAAGTTATAATATATTATGGTCATTTCTTGTCAACACAAAATTTTAAAAAAGCCCTAAATGAGTTTTGTTCATTCTTGCTAGTGTGTGAGTTTATGATAAACTACTGTGACAGTTTTAGATTTCAGAGTTTAAATGTTAAAGTCGTTTGCTTTAAAATCACCCCTTAATTGTAAAAGTGACCCCTGAAGAACTCAATGAGAGGTTCCCTCACTGCAAGGATAAACTGCTTAGATTTTGGCATAAAAGATCATTTTATATCAGAACTATTCCTTGCCATTTATTAATTAACTGATTAATCCGACCTAGGATGACATGATTAGGTTTTTTTTTTAGGAAAAATACATGCTCAGTTTTCCTCAAATCAAAGTAAAAATATTAAGTGCTGTGCTTTTTATGTCATAGTTTCATCCTGTATGATCATTATGTGTGCCTCTAGGATTAATTTCTACATTATTTTTAAATAGAAAGCTGATCCTGGCACTGTGTAGGCAACAAGTCCTTTTCTTACCCCATTGGAATGCCATAGAAGCTGCATTGGGATTTGCACAAAAGGCACTTTTTGGACACAGCTTTGCATGTTAGGATCAGTAAAACCCTGTAATGTAGGCCTGCTGAAAGCTGCCATCTTGTTCCGACGCACATTGAACCGGGTGCACACTTGTTTTCCCTTTTAACCAGAAAACATTACTCATCTGTCCTTTTGCCAGCTCACATAATTTCTCTCTGGGAGAAAATTTGTTCTCTAGCTTTCAAGTGTGGGAAGCAGAGGAAAGAGCCCCGTACCCACAACCCTTCCTTTCATTATCAACCTCAGTACCCTCTACAGTGTCTACTGAACAACAGCCACTGGATCAAATACGCTTATTTGCATCTAAGACGTCCAGAAAATTGAGTGAGTGACTCATGGTGCACCCTGTACTGACACCAAGCCCAATTTTAAGACATTTTAAACCCAATTTACATGAGTGAGTGGAGGAAAATACAAATAATCCTACACTTCCTGTTATGATCGCTTTTCAAGATCACGTTTCAGTTGCTTTAACACAACTTTGAAAAGGAGAGACGTGGTTTCTGATGGGATTCTGTGTTATATTTATACCCATTTGTTCTTGCTGGAGGGCTCCGCTGTGAGCTTGTTAAAGTAACACTTTTTAGGTACACCAAATGAAAACTTTAAATATCTCCACGTTCTCATTTCTCTGTTTCTCTGCATACTACCTGTTTCAACTTCACTTTTCAAGAACATAACGTGTAGTATTAATAAGCACATGTATTTCCTGAATAAACACTTAAACAATCTTAAAGCCTGCAGCTTTGTCCTCACATAGCGGGCATTTTTTAAAATGCTGCTTTTCTGTGTGTTTTTACTTTCTGTTCACAGGCTCAGGACAACCGTAGTTTCATGGCCAAATCGGGAGACTTAACAGCTATGTGGAGAATGGCAGAGGAACTACCTATAACTGATCAACATCGGGTTGTGAGTACTAACTAACTTTCCATATTTATTTATTATTATTATTTTTTTTCACTTTACTATGATAATGTTTTGGTGTTTTCTTCCCACTGATTGAGACAGGACTTGGTGTTGTGTAAAACAAAATCGTTGTGCTGGGGGTTTGGAGTTGAATCAGTCTTGCATGTGAGCGGGGGGGGGGGGTATTTTGGAGGAGGGGTGGGAGGGGTTAGATGGAGCCCCGAGGAGATGCTACTTTCAAATTCATGCTAGTTTTCCAAAATTACAGACCCTAGCTTTAATGGCAAGTAGTATTTATTTTACTGGAAGTCTGAAGGATAAACTTCAGTGTGTAAACATTCTTACATTATTCAAGAGAAGTTTAACAGTTGGTTAAATATAATCAGTCCTTTACCCACCCCATTTACCCCTCTGTTTCTGTTCAAATAACATTAGCCTGGAAGTTAGGCTAAGGTGCAACTGCCCCACTGCAGTGGGTAGATCGAAGTTGGCATGTTGTGCATTAGCTTGCGATGTTTTGAGGAAACAAGCGTTGCTATTGTCCGGTGATAAATATGTGGTTTGTGTGCGTTCAGGACTGTTGAGTGGCGTGTGGCTGGGGTGGCAGTGCACTCCCCTTCACTCGAGATACACTGCAGGTCTATCGTTAAGTCCCTGTATGTACTGTGTTGGCCGCGGCTCTGCTCTGGCTCATTAATATATGAAGGTTAATGGCCTCAAAACCAGCCGTTCTGAACAGAGAGGTTACATGAGCATGGAGAGAATGTAGCTGTGCTTGATTCAGGTTTTCTTGACCAAAGCATGTAATGGACTAATGAAGACATGAAGGATCCATGTTGAACTGCAGAAAAGGAGGAAAATATGGCACCTTTAAAACTTTGCACTGTGAATGTGCTGATTTTTGAAAACAGTAGGAAATACTGTCGTTCATGTGGATATAGTCTGAGAAAGTGATGAGCCCGTGCTAGGCCGTGATTCTCCCCCGGCTCATTTTAGAATACAATTCAGGGTCTGTTAAGTGCTTGCAGTGGTGCGATGATCAGAAATATTAACAATATAACCTAAAGCCATATTGCAGAGTTCTGATGTGACATAGTGAGTCCATATAAGATCAATTTTCATCAAAAATCCCTGCTCCAAATCATGTGTTGATGATCCTGAACAGCATGCTGTCTGTTATATCATACAAGCTTCAGTGTGTTCTCATTAGGATCCTCTCTGAACAGATTTTTCATTTGAAGAAGTTGCCGCAAAACTTCTTCATTTCCTGTCTCGTCAGGTCTTAACTCCTGTTGACACACTTGGCTGAAATGACCGAGGTTGTCATGTGATGCAACGGTCTGTAACATGGGATGGAAACACTGAAAATTCAGCGCTGCTGTGTAAAACAATAGTGCCAAGTATGAAGGACTTCCAAGCAATTAGAAATCAGGGGTTGGCTGTGATTCAGAGCTGCAGTAATTCTTTTTTTGTCTTCTGTCTGCTGAAGAGAAATCTGTAATACCACACTGACATTAAACGAGTGATAAATTGTTTTTAGTGGTGACTAAAAGGCAATGACAATGCTGTTTTATTACTGTTGTTTGTCTGTGTGTTATTTTTATTCTGCAGTTGTCATAAAGAGCTATATGAAAGGGCAATATTTTCTTCTGGCTCCTATAAACATCTTATAGCTTTGTAAAAGAAAAAAACTCTGCATTCTGCTGTGACTATAACTCCAAGTCTTGTTGTCCAGGGCCAGTTTATCCATATTATCAGTATTGGCTGATAATTCCTTTAAAGGCTAAATATATGTAACAGCAGATATGAAATGTTCTGACAACATTAACTGCAGATACATCGCCTTATTTTATCAGCTTTATGTTTCCAGAACTTTTGCCAATACATTTAATATGAAAGAAGAAAATCCTGAGATAATTGACCAAGTTTCTTTCAGCAGGTTGGTTTTTAAAAACAGAAAATGCAAACGAATCATCCCCTCGATACAAAAATTCATTTCTTCATAACTATACAGATGATATACAGATATGTAAATGCATTAACATTTGGAACTAAGGCTGCCATGTTATTGGATTTTCACCTCATGATTATCATGGACAAAAAAGTGATAACAATATGAACACAATATTTGTAAAATTGAACAAATCTATATGTGAAATTATTCCAAAGCCTTATATCTTGTGTCTTTGGCAAAATAATCTTAAAATGGCCCAAAGGGAGGTGGAGAGACTGCTAGCAACCATAACTTCATTAAAATTTGATAGAAATTGATTTTTTTGGAGAAGAAAAATTAAATATCATATTTTTCTTGACTTGCACTTACTCCAGTTATAAGTTGTTGCATTGTTTGAAAATATAAATACTGAAAAATACATTTTTTTATGATGGTAGACCTCTTCAGGTTTTGCCCAAGCACATGTTTTGGCATGTTTTTGTTTTTTATATTAGATTAAACACTGATCAGAGAGTTCATGTTTCAATACCATGAAAATAGCTCAGATTTCAGTGTTAATATAGGTAAACCTGCCCACGTTCAAACTACATTATCAACATTTTATGAAATTAAAAAAACAGCAATAAAGTTGAACTATTAGGGAGGTTCTGGCCATTTTTGGAATACGTTTTTCTTAACATAAAGGCAAAACTTGATTCATGTAATTTTAATGTCACTTTGAGGGTTTTTGTTTGAGATGAAAAAAGAATAAAAGATGAAAAAAATAAATTCAAATCATAAGTCTACTTTTGTGGAAAAAATCGATTGTGGATTTAATTTCATGACATCACCCAGCCCTAGTCATCGATGTCAGTCATAATCTTTTGTATCTGTAACTGTAACTTTATTCATCTGATATATTTTTTATGACTTTTTTTGGAAAATGAACAATTCTCTTTTTAGGTTGCTCTTGGTTCAATATGAAAATGAACTAAAAACTGAAAGACAGCTATCATCAACACCAGGATACTGTGGCAGCCCTATTGTGACATCAGTGTTTTCTTTAGATTTGTCAAATTGTTTCTGACACTGACATCGCTGTAATAAGATATTTATCTATTATTTGTAATGTACAGACCTGGTTGATCTGCAAGTCGACTTAATTTATACTCATAAATTGTTAAAACATTTCAGTAGTAGTACAAGACTAGAAAAATGAGACCTAAATGGCTGGGTATTAAATCTATAAAAAGAATCTCAAATAGCTGGCATGCTTAATATAGGATTTTAACCCTTATTTACCATGAAACATTGATTACAGCCTTGATAAATACTTTAAGTACCATCTTCTGTATTGGGACTCTTTAATATTTTTTCTACTCACAAGCAGCCCTTTATCCATATTACAGCATTAATTTCCAGTTATTAGAGCACCAAAATGCCACCATTACACATGCCTCCACTAATTAACAGATACATATTAAAAAGCAAACAGAGTGCATTAAATGAGCTTAGAGCAATTCCCTCCAAACGATTAACCTCCTCATCACACAGGTGGTGTCACATTACCATACCAGCCTTTTTAATTTTGCCTCCATTCAAAACAAAGGCCAAAAATACGCCTCTGAAATGAGTCGAGGTGGATTCACATGGGTATTGACAAGCTGTCAGGATGGGGTTGTGTGCAGAACCATATGGCTCTGTTTACACAAATCACCTCAGCAGCATGGCGTTATATCACCAGTCAAATGATGCTGTGAAGGTTATTGTGCTTCAGATTGCTTTACAGAGATGGTGGCTCTGAAACAGCAACAAGATCAACAGTTCTTCTCAGAGATTTTAGGCAGTCTTTGTTTAACTTAGGTGGGATGGTAGACATTATTGGACTGCTGTGGTTTCCTGCATACTGTCTGAATTGAACTATGTAGATGCCATGTGATTTAAAACTATGAAATCTCAATTATTTAAAAATGATTCTAGCTGTGCCAAAGCATTATGTAAAGCGCCTTCAGGAGATAAAAAAATGAGAGATTAATTAATTATGACCTGTAATAAATTAATCTAACTAATCACATTTTTAATCTCACTTTAAAAAATGGTGAAAAAAGACTTAACTTGAGGTATTTTCATTGAAATTCATTAGATTATTGTGGCAGATCAAAAGATTGTTCTCCACCCCACAAAACTGAAGCACAAGAAGCCCAATGCAAAAAACAAGTAGTACTCATGGTTACCCTACTTCAGTGGTTCCCAAACTTTTTCTGCAGGGCCCCCCTTTGGCCAATCAAAATTGCCTCAGGCCCCCCTAACCCTGACCATACGCATCAATATGTAAAATGTATAACAAACCCACTGCCAGTCACAAACTGCTATTGTTTATGAACCTCAGTGAAACTTCAAACTTTTGTAGAAATAACAATAGCCACAGCTTTTAACACATTTTTAAAGTTCTTAATGTTTGAGTATGAACAATTTCCTGTGAATAAAATATTATGAAACATCTTTTATATGTTTTCTTCCAGCCCTTCAATAAGTCAGTGGCTACAGTGGGCTTGTTTCATACCACAGACTCGTGCCACAGACTCAGTCTTGGTTGTTTCATCAATCATCGTCGAAACCATATCAATAGCTGCAGGCAATATCAATTCCTCATCGATGGTGTGTGGTTTTTTACATTTTGCAACTCTGTAGGCTACTTTATAAGAGGCAAGTTGCGCATTTGATGTAGAAACAGTAGCGTTTGTAAACGTGCTCTGTTGTGCTCGACAGCTGAGAAGTTTCTTCCTGAAGAACTCCACAGGCTTGTGTGTGTGCGCAGGATGCTATGACTCTAAGTGGCGCTTTAGCTTGTTTGGCTTCATGCTGTCCGAAGCTAGCACTTTCAGGCACAGCACACACTGTGGCCACTCTTCGTGGCCACTCTTCGTTGTACAGGTGAAGCCAAGGGCGAGATATGAGTCATCATATTTTCTTGACTTTGCCTTAGTACTGTCTGTTGTAGCGTCACTGTCGCCCTTATGTTTCCCCGGAGCTCTGCTGTTATTTGCCATGGTTTGCTAGCAGTGCAACACAAAGAACATTGTTTTTATTTAGCCTCGCGCCCCCCCAGGGGGGCACACGGCCCACTTTGGGAACCACTGCCCTACGGTATGAAATCTGCTCTCCTCGGATGTTTACTGGAGAGCATGGTGAGTTTTGTCTTTGATAAGTTTCATGTGACATGTAAGTGGCAGATGACACATTTATGTGGTATATTTAATGTAAGATAAGACAATAGTCTAAGGACTGACGCTCTCAAAGTTTGAGCTAATGGCTAACAACAGGGTCGAGCTGCTACGTCATTCTGTGGCTTGATATGATTGGTCTGTTTTGACAGTGACGAGCGAGCTGCTCAGGTAATTTAAGGTTCTGCCCTCTGAAAATACCAAAACAAAGGAATGCGATTAAAAATTAGATTAAAAAACATAATGCATTAATTATGGCTGTAATTAGTTAATTGCAATTAATGCGATAATTCCCCCCCCCAGTCTAATCACCAGCTGCTCTGGTATTTCAAGGTTCTACCCTCTGAAAATACCAAAACATAGAAATAAGATTATGAATAAGATTATGAAAAACATGACATGTTAATCGCGGCTGTAAATGATGAATTAATTGACACCCCTAATTATTTATTCATCATGGTTGGTGGTGTCAAAATTGCAAATGTTCAAAAATCCTCAGTCATATCATCAAAAGAGACA
This sequence comes from Scarus forsteni, assembly GCA_036419115.1. Taxonomy (NCBI): domain Eukaryota; kingdom Metazoa; phylum Chordata; class Actinopteri; order Labriformes; family Labridae; genus Scarus; species Scarus forsteni. Next base: position 12,703,428 of record JAZDUH010000098.1, on the reverse strand, counting down.
TACCAATTACACACATACAGAGAAAAGAGAAGAGGTCCTTGTCAGAGAGCCTCATGTTCAACCTCATGTTCAACCATTGCATAAAAAAACAATATAAAGAGAAATCTTTTCAGGGATTTCTCTTAAATTATGCACATATATCCACTCTAATTTAATAAAAATGATTCCATTAGTGTCCAGGAGTGTCTTTTCTTTCATTGCTTCTAAAAATACATTTCAGGCAAATTTTGAGGGATTTTCTTCAAAAGGTCAGGTTATTTTAAGACAGTTTTGAGTGCTATTCTTTTAACTTTTAGCAAATGTCCACTTTCGTTTTTTTTTTTTTTTTTTTACATTTTGGAGTAGGTACTGTAATTTCTTGATTATAACACTTTTTGCTTATAAGTTAGCTCAAATTTTTTGGGTGAGTATTACACACGAGTACAAGCAAAATACTTAACAGATTTTGTCTCGCCATTATCTAGACTGCAACACACCTGATACGAAAAGCCAAAATGTTCTCTTTTTCTGCAAAAACACAGGCAAACACAGGACCCTGCCATCTTGTGAGCAAGGAGACGAAAAATAGCTGTGCTGCGATTGGTCAAAGGCATATTGGTAGCCGCTCTCTGATTGGTTGGTACAACTTATGCTTTGACAGAAATTGAGCGTAATTGGGCATTGTGAAGAAAAAAGTGTTTTTGCATTCATTTGAGAGAAAAAAATCAGGTACGGTATTTGTTGTGAAAATACTGAAATTTCATTGATAAAGGCAAGTTTTGAGTTGTCTGTGAGAGTAAGGTTTGGGGTAAATTTGTTATATTTGAGTACAGTGTTTTTCCAGGCAAAAAATCTGAAAATATGGGATGCAGGTTAGGGCTGGGTATTTCCAGCAACCACACGATACGATGTGTATCCCGATACACATAAATTGTGAGCACTGACTTTTAACAGAATTCCCAGCAAACGTTGTTTTTATTATAAGAAAAAAAAGAACAAGCATGAGCTTTAAATAATTCTTCAACTTAAGAACTTTAGTTCAGGTCCCCAAAGATGGTAGACCTAAGTTTAAACTTGGAACATGTGTTTCATCACGAAACTTGGCTTCTATTTTGAACTTTTCCATTGTTAATATTACCCAAAGTCTACTGTCCAAACATTGAGGCTGTATTGGTTCTGTAGAATCCGTATTGATACACGTATCGCCAAGAAGTGCATGACGATATTTTGCCGTATCAATATTTTGAGCACAGGCCTAGTGCAGGTTGTAATCAAGTGTGTGTTATTATCAAGAAATTACTATAGTTTAAGTTACTGCCAGCTCCCTTGCAATATTTCTACACGTTTTTGTAGTACAGTACTGAGAGCACAGCAGGAACTAATCACAACCATTAAATTTCCATCTTTAAAATAAACAGCTTAATTTTGATTATTTTGTTTCTTAATTCTTCTGCTCCTAGGTTATCACCTTGAATGTGCCGAAGCCTGATGTCAAAAAGGGCAAATATTGACATAGTAGCATCCCATAGAGCTCTGCCCTCTTACTGTATTATGTGTGAAATAGTCCAGAAAGAGAAATATGGACACAAGCAAACACAAAAGGAACAAAACAAAATGGAGCATACAGATGGACAGACAGGGAAGAGGATGGATGTAACAGAAATATCAGATTATAGTAATTTTTTGCTTTCTTTTCCCAATAGGCAGATTTTTCACTCCATCCTGCCCTCTACCCCTCACAGCTGCAGGGTTATTTTTGACAAATCAATGTAAGCCTCCTAGCTTTCAAACATACACAGTCATGAATATTCTCATCAGGTCTGTACCAGTGGCCGGTCAGGACCTTGTTCAGACGACACCCAGGGGGCCACAGAGGAGCCAATCATGCCTCAGCACAGGGGTCAGCGGTGATTATGATGCAGGGCATATTTTTCATTACCATCCGCTGAGGAGAGACAGCATGACATAGGCCACAGGTTGGCTACTCATTCCTCACAGCATTTCTCACTTTACAGCCTCTATGTATAAAAAAGGAAGGTTTCACCATGTAGAGGAGTGTAGCAGAGCTCACATTAAAATTAAAATGGCTCAAGCTGGACATCTGTCAGGCTTTTTGCAGCATTAGCAGTTTTTGAAATACATCTTCTTACTCTGTCAGGACAGAAGAATGACATATATCAGAGCTAAAGTGATTGGATTTTGGCTCTATTTTCATGTGCATATGGGGTATTTGATAGCTTTGTGGTCCATCTTAAGGAAAAGTCTGAGTTTTAAGCAGTATATCCTTAGAAAACTGATAGCACTTTTGCCACCATAATCTCAGGATAAGGCGAACACCCAGCAACTTGTTGGCTCATTTTAAAGTCTAATAGAGAGAAATAAAGCTTCCTTCCTGTCAATTTTGCAAAATTTTTGCTTTCAAACTTTGCAGGCTACGAGTTAGAGACTGTAGAAATAACACAGTAAACTTTGTTGGCTGCAGCTAAATTTGTGTTACTGCCCTGTCAATCCGTATGCTTGTTACACCAAGCTAAGCTAAGCTACCTAGTTTCACCTTATTTACCCTAAAAGTATGATAGGACTGTTGATGTTAGCATCTGCAGGAAATGGAGTTGGTGTACTTTTTAATCCATGGGACATTTTGTTTCATCACTGACTCAATCTCTGGTGCAAAATAGCTTAGCTTGGCCAAAGCAGATGTCAAGCAGATAAAATTAGAACATTTTTATAAGGAGAATTATTCTTTATGGAAATGTGTTAGTAAGTGATATTTATTTTATTCTGAAAAGGGATCACAAATGATGTAATGTTAGCTTAAGAAATTACTTATTTTACTTTACCATGTAAACTAGTAGAATAGTTCTTAGATGGTAGCTTCAGGACTCCCCACAACTCTTCAATGAGAACCAATAGCCCAATTTTTTGAAAATTCTTCTAACCACTCTAATTATCTAAAATGGTTAAAGACTATTCTTGGATAAAATTAAATATATTTCTAAACATAGTGACAGGACAAAAATGTTTTAAGATTGTATTATTACAGAAGCCTTGGTGCACATGCATGGTATTATTACAATTAACTCGTCCTCCTATGACGATGTACATTTTGGTTGGATTTTCTAAAAAAGTTACTTTTAATTTGTTAACCTGTTATAAGTTTTGTCCTTTTTATTGTTCCGTGAAGGACTTGTAATATTGACACAATGTCATTGTCCCAAAAGTTTATCAGTTTTTAACAAGGTATGCTATATAATAATAAAATAAAAACACGTGACACTGTGGCCTTTTTTCCTCATGGGACAACAAAAGGCAGAAAATGTTTGATTACTGTGGTTGTCACTAAAAAGGGATGCTGCTGGTTTGATAAACAGAGGCTCCAATCCTATTCAGCAGTGCAACATTTGTGTCAAAGCCATAACTAAGCTCAATGGAAAATATACTTTACGCCCCTTTTATAGATAATGTAATAGCATATTTCGTTGATTCACATTGCAGTGGACAGATGCACAGAGTAGGGAGCACTGTGTCCCTCCATTAGCCTCTGTAGCATTCTGTTGAAGACCAAAGGACACCGAGCTGTGCATGTTGCTCATTTCTACCAGGGTTATCATCATACAGATCCAGTTCTGGAACAAAATGACTAAACACACAGAGACACATTTTATAAGTCTTAACTAAACCAAAAAGTCTCGAGGGGGAGGAAAAAAGTGGTTGTGGGGTCCAACCATACTATCTGTCATTGGGTATGAGGCGTAGTAAACCCTGCACTGGTTACTGGCAGAGCACAAGACTGTCATGTAGATACAGACAACCATTCACACACATACTCACAAGCGATGGCAAATAGGAATCACCAATTAACCAAATGAGCATGTTTTTAGTCTTTGGGAGGGAATCAGAGTGCTCAGGGAAAAGACCATGTCAGCTTGTCAATTTAGATAATTAACAGCTAACTGTCTGATCTCATCATGGACCTCAGCCTTGGATTCAATTAATTTTAGCAGTACAGGATAATAACTCAGACTGCAGCTGCTACAGGCAATGGCATGATTCTGCTTCGAGCAATATCTAGAGAATGGTTCATGTCTTTCTTGTCTTAAAGGTGTAGTCAGCGACCTTCTAATCTTCTAATCTAATGCACTATTTTTCAAAATCACTGTATTTCTCCTCTCCATCCAAAAGATGTCACCACTGACAGCGTGTTGGAAAAAAAAAGTCTGGTTTCAATACACAGCCTTGACTCTGAATTTCAGCAGGTAAATACTTTTGCTGGGGCCGAGCCACCAAAACAGGGTACACCCCCTCACATCCAGGGGGCGATCATACTTATGCGCAGATCAGACAGAGTGGGGAGGGGGAGTTGTAGGATGTGTAGCGTGCGCAGTTAGCGAAAGAGAGCGATACAATAGGTGCAGTAGCAATGGCTGAAAAACAGCCCAAAAGAAAAAGGTCAGAGGAGCAGAAAGTGCCCCGCCGCGCAGGTAAGACCATGAAAAAGCGAAGACCTGGGTCAACATTAGTGTTCCTTTCCAACGGTGGAGGGAACTCTGCAAATTGAAAGACCTGAAAACGGACGCGGATGTCACCGTCTTTCTGCTGGATAGGTAAGCAACATTAGCTTTGTGGTGCTTCACATAACGGCAACAGCCATCAGGCATTCATCTTATTGTCTAATCTACCAAAATGTACTGTTGTTGTGATGTTATCAACGACGGCAGTCGAGTTGTCTGATGAGTCGGGGTTACCTTAGCTACGTTGGTGAGCTATGCAGTTTCTGCGGCCGTTTCCATGACGATGCACGTCCATCAGCTTTCAGGGGTGGAGCCAGGGGTGAGGTATGAAGGGAGAGGTGGGTCTAAATTAGTTTATCAACAACCTCTCCACTTGTTTTCTCCCACATCGCTGACTACACCTTTGATTCTATTCCAGGTGCACCAAGCTTTAAAACAGTTGTATGTTGACAGATAGATAAGGCTTAGACCACCATTTCCTATCATCCCTGACGGTATATATTGCTTAAATATTTTATATGCTTTACTCCCGACTCTGCAAAGTGGCTTTGGCTGGAAAGGTAAAGTGAAGATGCGCATTGATAGCAGAGATGTTTGATCACTTTGACACCATGGCAGCATTTCATAATCACTTAAGCAAGCAGCTGAAAACTGAATTGCCTTCATTTATCAGAGTGACGTTTTCATGCTAGCTCGCCATCACTGGTACATGTGGATGGATGAATAGGAGACGAAATTTGAGGTGCTCTGGATAAAAGCACTCTCACCGAGCTGTCCATTTACCAAGTGCATTTTGATAATGTTGATGTTTTTCCCCTTCCAAACCATCACATGCTTTAGTTATTGAGTCTAAATCACTCTGTTTCACCTCAGTCAATTACTGATTTTTAAACTCAATCTTAGGATCAAATGTCGTTGAGTGCATGGAAAGATTTGCTCCATCTATTACTCTAAATCCATTTGTTGTTCGTCTCCAGTTCTCATCCATTAGCGTGCACAGAATGGCTCATTTATCATCTGTGAATGAATTAGCAACATGGCTCCAGATGTCCTCTGACTTCTCAAGTCTTCTGCGTCTCCATGAATCCTTCTCGTCCTGTCTTCCTCCCGAGCTCTCTCAGTATGCTGATGGCGCTGCTCTGATTGGCGAGGCATTAGTCGGTCACAGATGAGAGATGCGAGGGGGAAGGAAGACGACGAGGGAGCGGTGACGGTGAGAGTAAGTAAAGAGGACAGAGATAAAGTATAAATGTGTTTGTAGTAAAGCACCAGAGAGGGTTGGTGAGGACAGAAAAGGGCTGAGAGGCGTAGGATAAGAGAGGGAGGAAGGGAAGAAGAGAAAGTTTTGCATAAGTAAATGAAAGTGTAAGTGCCTGCATACTCATGGGTACATGAAATATTCCCTCCTGCCCTATTCAGCACTCAAAATTATCCCTCAGAGAGCCAGTTAGACTCAGGCAAGTGTTTTATCCACTCAAAGCAGTACGGAAGACTTTTTTGAAGATCTGATGAATGTGCAGGTTTAGGGAAAACAGCCTCACATTAGGGTAAAGAACGGCCTCTCTGAAGGTTGTTTTTATCCACTGAAGGTCCAGTTTCAAAGCTGATTTCTATTACGTTCATGTAAGCCAGCAGTGCCATAACTGCACAGGATGGGACATAAGCAGGAATACAGAACAAAACAATTTTAAAAAGAGACTAAAAAGTACTTAAGGCATTAAAATGAAACTTGATACTGACAGTCGACTAATTTATAGTTTTGGTTATCGTTTTGGTTTTTTAAAGTGGGGTTACTCATACACTTGAGTGCCAGTAAATCACCTGGCCTGCTTTGTACCTGAGGAGAAATGCTTGGGTACATGTGCTAGATGATATAGTAATCCATGGTGCCTTGAAAGCCTCACAATTACCCCACTTTTAGGGTAACAATATGCATTAAAAGCAGCATTGTCTCAACTAGATGTTACAATAAGCTCCTGTGTTCAGTGGTTTTGTTTGTTGCAATATATGGGGTTATGTATTCTGGAGTGTCAGCTAGTCAGATCATCAAAAGAAACATCAAACACTAATTTCACTGTAAATGAACTTCAAATGAGTGATTTTGGCTGAAGTGATGATGACAAACCATTAGTTATATGCATGAAAGGATATCTTTTTAAACTGGAGTACACAGGAATAACTTTTGCAGATGGGGTCACAGGTAGAAAGAGGGATGGAGAAACTGTTGTGGAAACTGAGGAGCAGGAGAGATCACACACTACCTGGTGTAGATGCATGAGTTTTGAGCCCTCATCCTCAGACCTGGAGATTCTTTGCTGTCATGACTGGGACTCGGTACCGTCACTTCTCTTGCACCTTTCAGAGTGCGTTTATTTTGGTAAGCCTTTAAAACTACAGTTGTGTATCACAGTCCTGATGGATAAAATGGGCACTGGAAACATAATGTGCTGTTGCTGCAGAGTCCTGATGTCCATATTTAAAACAACAAGCTGAAGTTGTTGAAGGCTCCTGTCATGTGTTGGAATGTGGTGAAGGCTGAACTTAGGGTATTTATTTGTATCTTTATGTATTTTACATCTGGAATAGATGCAGGAGCAACCCATCTTTAACGAATCCAAGGAGTTAGATTTATATCAGTTTGTACTCCAGTGATTGCTGCCTGACTACAAATCAGCCTGCATCACTCTGACCGGATCACCTCTTGAAAGGATTTACTTGCAGAAGGATGGGTAGATATTTCACAAAACAGATTAAACAAAGGGGCTTTGTTGAAGGAAGAGGGAGGAAGTAAGATTGAAACACTCTAAAATTCTAACTGTACTTTCTAGTCAAACGAACAGTTTCGTGAAGTTTTAGACAAAAATTGGGTTACTTTTGAGATTTTTGGTTGCACCATTGACTGCTACAAACTGCCTAGTGTTGCTATCCAGCCTGGGGACAAAGCTGGCAATCATATTAACTTGTGCCATTGGCCTCCAGCAACTCCACTTTAAAAAACTTGAAATATCCCTTTCATAATATTGACAAAGTGAAGTTAATGTTACAGACTTGTTGATCCAGGACACAAATAAAGGCAGAGACATCCACTTTCTGCTTTTAGCTTTTACATTTTTAACTGAAATCATAGCATTATAGCCACATAGCTTTGTCCTAAATTCATGACAGAGAGGCTGATCACACGAAGATGCAAGCAAGGTGTGCCTCTTGGGAAAAAAAATGCAGAGCAGGTCTGTTTGCATAGACAGCTAAATGAGTATAATGGTAAAAACTAAATTTGAACAACTTCATAATGGTTCCTAAATTAAAGATGGCAGACAACACAGCAAAGGCATGAAAACACACCAGCACCTGTCTCCTAGGGTGCTTTCTTTATTCCTGTTTGGAGTGACTTTAGGGAGTGCTGCAACTCCCATTTAAAAACATTTAAAGCACATGAGATTTGTTCTAAAAAACCAACATACAGGACCTATACACGAAGGTATTTTGTAAGTCCTAGCTAAACCAAAAAAGTACTACTTTGTAGGAGTGTCCCAATCCGATATTGATGTTAGATATAGGTCCGATATCAGCAAAAAAAACAAATATTGGATTATATTGGCCTGCATCTAAAATACCTGATATATGCAAGCACTCTAATACAAGTAGTCCATTCTAATTTATTTTTTATTTATTTAATTCAGTTGTAGAATGTACCTGTGTTTAAGTTAAACACAGCGGTTATTTTGCAATTAAAAAATATATGTATTGTTTTACTGGATTTCTTGAGGTTAATTTTCAGGGTCTTCTAATTTGTTTTTCACTTATTTTATTTAATTGTACTATATTCTTATGTTTAAGGTTAAAATTTATTGAACCCAGGGTGCTGGTTTGGCGGAGTGGTTAGCAACCAGGCACCCCATGTATTTGCCTTTGCCGGTCCAGGTTTGACAAGCCTATCCACTGTCTCTCTCCTATCTAAAAAGGCACAAAATACCCAAAGAATACATTAAAAAAAGTATTGAACCCATTGGTTAATAACCTATTGGTCAGTTTTTCTCATCTACTATTGCTGACGACTGTTCTCTGTTTGACTAATCTCACTTGGTCAAGCCTTTTCTTACAATCTTTACCACAAAATAATTAATGAAAGTCTGTATGATTCCTGATGATTCCAGATTGATATTGGTATTGGCCAGTACTCAAGGCTGCAATATTGGTATCATATCAGAGGGGAAACAGTTATATTGGGACACCCCTACTTCTTTGCCAGTGCCTTTGCTTGTAACTTGCAACCATCATCTTAAACACGGCTTAAAATAGATCAACAATGACCCTGGGGTGATCATGCTTGGTGGACATGTACCTGTTTACTTGTGCTGGGTGATGTTCAGGATGCCAGCTGTTGCAGTGAAGGCCAGGGTCATCAGAGAGGACGCAGCACACCAGAGATCACTGGGGTCATTTGTATTTCAGAAGGCTGCAGACCATGAAAAACCACAGGGGAACCCCAGCTCTCCACCTGCCTTTTGATTCAGGGTTTCATGCTTTATTTTTGAAACACTCAACCATCACACATCACATAAAAAAGCAGTTATATTTATTTCACCTCTGTGTGCTTGTAAATTACCTAACCAAAACACCATCACCAAAATTTATGTGGGTTAACTTATTTGCTGCAAGAAAATAGAAAACTTTTAACAACATTTTCAAGCAATGTCAGACTTTATTATAGAGTAAGTTTATGGATAGTAAATACTGAAACAAACTGAACAGGTCCGAAAAGATTCATAGGGAAAGCCAATAGCCAACACTTCACTAACTAGAGCTGCTGCCAGTCATTTTTATGTAAGTTTCACAGGCTGTACAGCTGCCAGACAAAGGAAGTTCAGAAATTTGTCAAGCTGAAGGAGGAACTGTGACTGAAACTGTTTGTCTTCAGTGATGCAGGTGCATGTTAACAAGATTTGAGGTCACAGTTTCCTTAACTCGCACTACCCACTGTTAATTTAGCATTTTTAAGTGTTAGTCTCAAAACAAATAATCCAATTAAAGACAATTTCCCTTCTTAAATTTAAAGGTGTTTTCACACCTGGATCATTTAGAGAAATTGTCTCTCAGCTCTGCCTCCCCATTTGAACTTAAATTCAATTTTCAGTAAATGCTTAGTTTATGTAACAGTAGTAGTGTGCTGCTGTGCCTTCAGTGTGAGTTTAGATATGTGTGTCACGCCGTAACAAGGCGTGTTATTGAGTGGAGTGTGGCCAGCTGAAGTCCAGTTTGAAAAATTCTTAGAAGTTGGTTTGTTAGCTAAGGAGATGCAGACTTCCTGGGTCACTGCTGTCAGTTACAGCCCTTGCTGAAAGGGGTTTGTGTCCTTTGCCTCTGGAGCCTTAGCGTGTAGAGTTTGCACCCTTGTGCCCTTTGACTTCAGTGCACTTAAACACCTATGAATGAAGTTGGGCTAATTGTTCTGATGGTGCAGATGAGTTGTCAGGAATATGCTGACCCAGACTACTAGGGCTGTCACTTTGTATTCGTATTCGATATTCGTATAACAGATCGAATATGGGGATAAATATCCGTAACCGAATAGGAAATAAATATTCGAATGTAAAATATTGCGAGTAGTGTTTCATTAGGGCGTCCAACAGAGGGCGCTATGAGCGCAGCTTGACCGTCGGACACATCCGCTGCTCTCTTGACCCCAGTAAACAAAGAGTTTCCATTCTAAGCAGACATTAATAGCACCGAATCACCCAAGGAGAGCTGTGTGGAAGTATTTCGGTTCTACACCACTGATGACAAACTTAAAATCAAAGACCAGGCTGTGTGTTATGTGAAATGCAGATCAGTCACTCGTCCTCCACTTATATGCGGGCCCAGCCGTTGGCTTTTCATCCAAGTTATTCGGCCATGTGCAACGGAGCTTCGTCAAGAGTTTAACCCTGTGTGACTGTGGGGGATGGGGGTGGGGGGGTGGGGTGAATATCTTTATATTCACCCCACTTTGATTATCTTTGATTATTTGGGTGCATGTCCGAAAGCCATTCGACTTTGATTTTTAGGAAAAGTGACAGCCATATAGTCTACCCATGCTTCTTAACACATAAACTTGAGAAGCATGAGTAAAATCGAGTACATTATGAACAAACAGAAGTTTAAAAGTGATTCGGTGAACATGTGCTAGCCCAGGGTTTGATAGAGTATGTGACATTTACATGGACAAGTTATAAAGTCTGATGGCCACAGGCAGGATTGACCTTCTGTCATGCTCTGTAGTGCATCTTAAAGGGATGAGTCTGGCACTGAAAGTCCTCCTGCTGGGGGTGTGAGACATTGTCAAAGATGTACTGCAGCTTAGACAGCATCCTTCTCTTTGGCACCACAGTCAGAAAGTCCAGCTGGACCCCCACACTGTTACTGGCCTTGTGGATCAGCTCTTCGAGTCTGCTGAGTCTGCATAAAAACAGCAATGAGTTAACGTTACTTAGAGCAAGTAAGCTCTGATGGATGAAAATAGAAGCCCATGTGGAAGTGCCAAACACTGTTGTACCTGGAGTGTCCACTTGAGGCTGGCTGCAGCAACCTGACATTCAAATAACTGTGTGGTGGAAAAGATATACCCTAATACATGTCTACAGCCTGCTTCAAAAACGGCTTCAGTCTATATATATATGATACCTCTATGTGCTCTTACTGTGAGAAGGTTGATTTCTTTATATCGCACCTTTTATTTATTGGGGATTAATTGAGGATTTCAAGCTTTGGATATGTGGCTAGCTATTGGACAGACAGCCTTAAGTCATGACCCAACACGGCCTCTCTGGCTGTGAGGAGATGGAAGTCAAGTACAGTTGAGATGACATGTGCAGTATGTCAGCGTCCATTAGAGGGCATCAACAGCGTTCCAATGGCTCTTATGATATTCAGGCAGCAGTTGTCACATGCTTTATCCCATTCTTTTACAATCTATGGTCTATTAGGAGAGTGGTCTCAGGTCTCGCTAACATATACCTTTACATATCACTGTCAGAGTTTGTGCAAAGTTTAAAGAAAAGTCTCCATAGCCATTGTCATGAGATTGGAGTACAAGTAAGAAAGTAACATAAAGTCCAGTGACCTCATTTGAACTTCAAAATATAGTGTCATATTTAGATGTGAAAAAAATATCGCTATCGCAATGTATCGCGATATTTTGACTCCCGATGTAATATCGATATTTCAAATCTTAGTTACGATATTTTTGTAAAAATAAAAACTCATATTTTATAAGAGTTGGAAATAAAATACAACTTAAAAATATGTAGGCACAGTTTTTTTTTCATGCACTATTCAGTTCAGACAGTGACAAGAGAAATATGTGACTTTTTTAACTTACTGTTGTGCTGTCAGTAACTCAAAGCACTTTGTTCTTCATGTGTTTAATTACAGTTTGAGCTGCACTACAGGTTAGGACGATTTCAATACTTTGTTAAAGGGAAAACGACAATAATTTCTTTGCAACATTAGTTTAATGGACTTGATGCACTCTGTGTTAAGTGTGTGTTTGTAACACTGCATTTGACATATTTCAAAAACAATAAAATGGAAAAGTTACATATTCGCTGTCTCTAGGTTTTTCCTAGTTTACTGTAGAATATCGCAATATATCACAATATTGTGATATTATCGTATTGTATCGTGTTACGCATCCAATCGTGAGGCTCTTGCCAATACACACCCCTAGTTATATTTGAGTTAAAATTTTTCAAACTTCAGAGAACTTTGGTGATTTATTTCAGTGTGTTTGTGAAAATGAATCATACAGTATCAGAAACAAAGAAATGAGACACAAACAAAAATCAGAATATCATAATGTGATCTAGTTAATTACATAAATTAAGATCTTTAGACTGATTTTGAACTCACTCTGCAAAAACACTGCATATTAGCATTACCTCCTCCCACACAAACATACACTTGAACACAGAGCACAAGCAGAAAACAGTGTGTTGCAGGTGAAGCCATTAGGGAACAACTAAAACTGAACAGGTACTTCATTTTGAGAGTTCCCAGGAGAGTCAATATGCCTCTGGTGTTGTTGAGAGATGCAACATAATTGATGATTGCTAACAGATTTCAACACTGTTTCGCTTTTTTATAGTGACTGCGCCTGTATCAAAAACTCTATGACAGTACACGGTCTGCAGGCAAAGGACCAGTCATTATTTCTGTCAATAAAACAACATCCTGCTTTTTTATTTCACTCCCTGGTGACAGAATAATAAGAAAACAACAAAAAAGCAGAATAAAGAACACAAACAGAACATTCACTCTTTACTCAGGGGTGCTTTCCACTCATTCAGACATCTCTGACTAATGTAAGACCAATACAAAGCCACTTAAACATTTAAACTTAAAGATATCATAATTTATGAACAAAGTATTATAATGCTTTTTGAAGCGCCCATTTTACAAACAGAGTAGGTAAGATCTCTCATGTGTTTAAAGGGTACATATTTTGATTCTTTTCAACAAGTTTACACCAACCCAAAAATCCACTCATATGTCAGTTTTGTCATCCGTATAAACCCTCTTTATCAGCCCTGTTCAGACCAGGTTGCTTCATTGTAACTCCTCATTAGCCGAGTCTGACCACACCCCTCTCAAGAAGTGGATGTGGTCCCTGCTTTGCAAGGCTGTGCTCCAATGTATACTGTGGTTACAAAGACATGTCAAGCCATGTTCCTTTTGAAGCTGCCTGTGAGCTAAAGAAACACCTAGCGCACAGAATTTCTCTAGGCAAGTTGGCATATCCCCTAGTGACATCATATGGGTAGTTTTCAGACAACCTGCAAACAATTGCTGAAAGTTGAAGCGAAGGAACGAAAGGATTTTCTCATGTTGAGGGTGAGGCAGAGGCATTTGCAGAGAGGCCATTGACGCATTTCTACAGCAAATCATGTGATATTAGAATCATTGTCAGATACCACTGACCTTGCAAAGCAGATGGACCTGCCTGATTCACTTTCTGAAATCCAGCAGGACCATCTTGCCACGCTCCAATAGCCTACAACTTCTCCGGCTAAGTTCTCAACAGCCCAATTAGGTTAGAGAGGTGAAATGATGATGTGACAACAGCAGGAAGTGACAACATGTTTAAAAACAATGATGGCCTCTGGAGCGGTCTATGTGGATGTGGCAATATCTGCATTTTTTTCAGAAATGGACTCTATTTCTTCTTCAAAAGAAGAACAAAGAATGCCACTAAAGGTGCAGTGCGTAGAATTTGTCAGCGTTTCGCTGAACAGAAATGGTGAATATAGGATATAATGTTTCTATTTGTACGTCAAGTCTGTCAACATAGGAGTACAACCATCACATGAAACGTTTTATTTTATTTTTATTTAGTTAGAAAAAGCTTTAAAAAAGTTACATCACTGTGGGCTGCGTTCATGTAGGCCAACATAGCGATCTGCCATGTTGTCTATGGGTGGGTTTTGGGGACAAAAAGAGCAAACACGATTTTGGGTACAAGTCTGGCCGCCGGTCCTAAAATCTACCTGGATGGCATGCGGCATCTTAACAAAACTATAATCTATTAAATAATAATTACAAATATGAATGAAAAAACCCTCACCTTGTAACTGTTGTAAAGGATGCCCTGTTACCGATCCTTTATGGTCTTCACCAGCTGTCGTCACTTTGTGATGTAATGGACGGAGTCAGTCCTAAGTCTGAACACTAGATGTAGCTAAAATGCCAATTTCTACACACTGCACCTTTAAAGCTTTTCTGATAGGAAATCATGTTTTTGCTCTTCTCCCAACCAGTTTTGGTAAGAGTTTGATTTACCAACTAGCTCCTCTGGTCGTGAGAAAGAGGTGAAGGACTCCAAATCCCCTTCCATCCTTGGTAAGTTTGCCGGCCTCTATGAGGAGATGGCTCTCTCTGTCCATCTTTCTCAACGCCTAGGTGCATTGGTTCTTTAGCTGAATGAGCGGGGTTAAGGTTAGCGATCCATCTGTCAAACACTCAATCTTTGAGGGGGAGCCGGAGATGCTCACGCATACACACACACAGAGCTGAAGTGAGCGTTGTGAGGAGTAACGAAGAAACAAATACTTTTATGGATGATTGCACAAGAGCGATGGTTACTAAGCTGAATGCTACAGCCCAAGTGCAGGGATATTTTAGGTTTTAAACAGAATGAACAAGGTGTGGGCCCATGAACACCGACAAGCTGATATGTCGTATTTGTTTGAAAGTAGTGGCGATGGAGAAGGGGAGGTGCAGCGGAGCATTCGTCCCGACAGTCAATGCTTTCAGAGGCATTTGGTCGGCAAACCAAACAGTGTTGTTCACAACATCGCAAAAGAAATGCACCGCTTCAATACGGTTGAAAACCCAGCGATGTTACAAACATTTGACAGACAGTGTGAATTGACTAGGAGAACGTACATGTCACAAACAATTCAGGAACTGTATAAACTACATTTTACTTGTTTTTATTGTGTGTGTTTTTATTGGAGTTTTGTTTTTTGTCTTTACAGAGACAGGGTCTATTTTTTGTTGTTTTTGATTATTATAATGAATTTTGATGCAGTTTCCCCCAAAAGAGTGTCCATTTCATTTTCATTGTTTTTTTTTCTTTTTTTTTTTGATTAATTTATTATATTGTGTAATTTGTTTTATTGAAAAGCTCTTGACCTACCAGTTACAGTTAAATACTCTTGAGAATTTTCTAAGAAATTAAAGTTAAATGCTTTTGATATGGTGTACTCACTTTATTACAACATATATTATAATCAAATGAATGAAAAAATTATGTTTCAAAATAATATTGACAATATCACTTAGCGGCAATAATTTTTTGGACAATTATCGTCCAGCAAAATTTGTTATCATGACAGGCCTACTGGTTGCCCTCATGGACGATCAAATCAGAGACGCTGAGAAGCTGGAGATCATTGCTGGGATAGTGGAAGAAAATGTCCTGCTAGCTCCTTGCTATCCAGTGAATCATAGCAAGCAGGAATGAGTCGAGGTTTTTCGTCAGACTGGCCAATAGTTGACTTTTGCAGTGGTGCGGGATGTTAATAAATATATTTCCAATGGCATTAATCAACTTAAAACAGACAAACAAGTTGACTATTAGCAGACAAAAAGTACAAATTGTGTTTTATTAAAGTTGTGTGAATGCTATTCTCCTGACAATATCTAAATAAGAGTGAAATGTTTGGGCGAGTGGAATTCAGACAGTGTGTGGTACTTTCAAATGCACGTCTTAGTCACTGTAGGTAATTTTAGACACAAATATAAAGTTCAACTCTTACCTTTGTTGCCTCAATCATAGAGGTAACCTGTAAAACACAAGGCCCTGGACAATGCCTGAACCTCTGACTAAAGGTGAAACATCCTCTGTTTGTGCTCCAGACAGAAAACAAAATGCCAGGAGGTGAATATTGATCCAGCTAACAGAGGATGACAGTGCTGCTTTAGCCAAGTGCGAGTGACATTAGAGAGGAGCTGAGCGTGTAGGAGGAAATCTCACCCGTCACACTGTGAATGCTGTATGCAGAATAATCCTACAGACAGTGTGAATAACTCCAACTCTTTGATCGGGCTGAAGCACCTCATGACTTTATGCCCCGCTGGTTGTGAAGAGATGCTAAAGAGAGACGAACCTGAAGGAGAAAATAGAGGAGTCATCTCTGAGTGTAGGAGATGGAAGAGGGAGGAGGTGAAAAAGGCGAGCACAGCCTGTAGTGTGCTCTGTGTGAATGTCTATCCTTGTATTTTCTCATCAGTGTGATATGTTAATGCAAGCTAACAGACCAGACAGCCTTTCAGAGCCATACAAAAAGTCTGCAGTTATCTGGATGACACATGAAAAATACCCTCCATCAATGCTTATTATTTGATCACTCGTCCATCTGCTCGTGCTCAGTGGACAGGCTGTGTGATAAAATAATAATCAGGCCATTTACGCAAAATAAATGATGAATGATGACTATAGCTGCAGAGGAAAATAGTGGATAATTTTCTGCACATTTGGAGCAAATAGGCCTCATTCTCACTATGTTTTTGATCATTTAAATGCTATCTGCTCAGCCCATTTATAATTATATTTGGTGTGAGATCAGACATGGTTGAAAAATAGAGAACAACAATAAACAAAACGTTTTCTATGAATTTTTATTGTGGCTCCATGACACATCCATACTGCTGGGAACCCCCTGCTGTGAGGGCCAAGTGTGAGCGAACACATAGACAATTTCCAGGCAGATTGCCCTGGATTTTTATTTATTAATCTTCATCTGTTAAAATGATCATAATAAAGAAAATGTGTAAATTTAACAAACCGTTTTTTGCCATTGAGGTTGTTATCAGAAATAATTGAAAACCAACAACAACAAAAAAATTCTGAGGTAAATTGGCAATGCTGACTTCATTGTTGGCCTACAAAATAAATTCACCCTTTTACCATTCCCTTATTTCATTCTTAAAATGTGTTTTTTGGAGAGCAAGTTCAGATTTTGCTTTGAACAGATTTCTGAGAGCCCATATTTTGTTTTAAATGGTTTCATGTTTGATTTAAAGACGACTAATGTTAACACTTGCCTATGTTAAAAAAACAAACAAAACATTTGTCTTTTATATACTAAGTACCTCTGCTCCACTTGTTTTCTCACTTTGTCTAAGTAGGTCTGCAAAGGTCCTGCCTCTTTCCTCTACCCCTCATGCCCTAAATCTTTTCAAAGCAGTGCAGGTTTTGGAAGAAGATGAAGCTGGTTGTCGATGCTTTGAGTGATGTTTTTTCCGCTCTGTATCTTTGAGATGATGGGTTTGTATGTGTTAATCCGGGTTTGTAATTGTTTCATGTCTGCAGCTCAGTTGTCAGTATCTTAGCCAAGACACTCTTATAACTGAGATCTAAATCGCAATGAGGTTACCCAGGTTAAATAAAAATAAAAATCATGTAATGAATAATTAAATAAATGAATGAAGGCCCTCTACTGGACAGGGGCACAGTCTGCTCTGTTTGGTTTTTAGGTGATGCTCTGCTGATGGTCAGATCTGCTGGACACCATATTGTCAACAACTTTGCGCCCATTCTACTGTGTCAGCTCTGCACTGGGCTTACCACTTGAAGCCAATTGGTTTCAACTTCAAACACGCAATGGCATGGCCTTACGCTGGTAGATCTGGGCTGAAAGAATAAGCCATATTATGCAACTTCTGGCACTGGAAGGAAAGAAGATAGAGTCATTGTGCCTCTGACTTTCTAACTACTGGTACTTTTTTTGCGCATAGAAGCACTCTAATGCGGAAGAGGCATGCAAACACACCAAGGGGCATAGAAAATCAAAAAGCATGATACGGGCTCTTTGATGTAGTAGTTAATTAGTATTAACTATATATTGTAACTGATAACATGCAATAAGACTTATACTCTAGCATGAGAAAGCCTGCCATCTGGGTTATTTTGTCTTGATGTCTTAACAGCTCACTTAATAAAGGAATTTAGTTGGGACCTGTTTTCTCATTCAGTGTCATAACTTTAGAAAAATCACTCATCGTTGCCCATTTATCAGGTGTTTATTGTTACATTCAATTATTTCTCCTCTTGGGAAGACACAATGAAATCAATTGCTATTTAAAATGAATAGCACAGAAGTGTAACTCATTCATTATGCATATGTGGCTGTTGGCAACGTCTTGGGCTGAAACAAAAGAACAAAATGATGCAACATTTCAATAGAACTCAAAACTAAGGATGGATTTGTCTAAGTGTAGTTGACACTAACATCGTGATCAAAACTAATGGACCAGTGCAGAGTGTAATGACTGTTGGAGGAGAGTAAGACTGATGGGGGAGGTCATAGTAGTAAAGTGGCTAAGTTTACACACAGCAGTATTTTTATTCATCACAACACATGTTGATATAAAGAGGGCGAGCTCGACCACTAAGTGTTAAGGAAGAGTGTAAATTGACAGAATACTGGGTGGTAGGGGCAGTGAGAATTTGCCACCATGACTTCAAAATGTGCTGCAGGACAGCACATTTTGTACTGGGTGCATGATAAGGCTTTGAATCACAGTGAGGAAAAAAATGCTTGTAACATTGAGGTATGTGAAAGGGATCAGTCAAAACTGTGATAAAGGTAAGGACACCCTCTAGCATAGGTTTAAGTTCAAAATAGGAGACAACTGAGGACAGAAGAAATACAAGGAGATAATTACAGAAGGAAAAACCGAAGGAACATTTTCACACAGTGGGTTAGATGGACCTATATTGCACACAGGATTGTTGCTGGTGGCACAAGTGGGCACAGAGATAATATATGAGGATTAATGACAGACATATTTCATATACATGTTAAACATCTGAGCCGGCTGTGCCACCAGGATGCTGAGATAACTCAATTTCCACAAAGCCCTCCAGCATTTATGGCACACATATTTTGCATGATGTGTATTTGTTAGTTTTATTGGTCCATAATTCTAATTTATTTGCATATGCATCTATAAAACACCTACGTATCTATTTAACTGCACTGTAGATGTCTGTAGCACTCCCCCACACAAATGGAAGTCGTGATTGTAAAGTCTGACAGGCAAGGATATTGGCTCACAGCTCCTCATCTTTTTGGAGTGTGTGGGCTGTGTGGCAGGACCCCTGATGGTTTATACAGATGACAAGTTCAGGTGATGCTGCAGATCTCCTTCACTGACAGAGCTGGAGAGAAAAATGTCACCCCCAATGTCTAATAAGACGTTAGTCGTTGATTTTTGAATTGAATCCTCTTGAATGTGTCTTGCTGACAGGCTAACAGAGCTAATAGCAAACACAGAACATCTGGCAAGGACAACAAAATGTGACAGGAACACATACACTGGTATTATTGAAGAAAATTACAATGCCCGGAGATACGAGCCTGTATATGCAGCCTCATATCAAAACAACAAAAGCGTAAATAAATGCTGACTGTAATGGGCATCCAAACTAATACGCCTGCCCCCACAGATGTGCATCCAAGAGCTTTTACCTATCCATATTTCCATTTGCTCATTCACACCTTATTTACCATCCCGCCAATCTCATTTGCATTGTAATGATTAGACTGTATGCATGCAAAATAGCTTTTTAAAAACACTTTAATAGCCCGAAATATATTCATGAGATTCCCCCAGAGAGCGGCGCAGACCTGTCACAGCCAGCACAAATGAGAATAACTTAAAAAAATCCTCTGTTCCTCCTCCAGTGAAACACGATGTTCAGCCAAATGCTTCAGTTTTGGAATATGTGGAGGTAAGATTGAATAATTTTAATATCAGCAGCCAAATAGTTTTATATTAAAAAAGCAAAATCCATCAATGTTGTGTGGTGTTCGTGGCTTCCTACAGGAGGCTCATCAAAATAACAAGAACTGATGTGAGGCATTCAAGTGTAAACTAAAAATAATAAACTCATCTAAGATATACAGGGCTTAATACAGTTATTAGACCACCACCCATTGTAAGCCATTGCTGCCCTAAATAACCTGCACTGGTAATTACCAAGATCATTTTTCATGTTTCTGTTCTTGTTAATACACCAGAATGTAGAAGCTCCCAAACCAAAATTATAACTTTACTGCTAAAATCTATTTTTTTTGTTATACATGAATTAGAAATGTATTGTATAACAAAAGAAACAACACATTACTACTACTTGATTAAGATGTCAGTTATTTACTTGAATTCCTGAACAGAAAAGTTATTTTGTGGTTGAATAAAATGCTTAACCAATTTTCTAACCTATCAGACAAGACCAAAATTCCGTTTGAATTTTTTTATTACTTTAAAAAAAATTATGTTCAATATCAACAACATTTTTAGTTTTGAACAAGTTTTCTGAAATGTTTGTTTTCTTTGTGACTGTTGGTCTAATACATTTGTGTAGCACTTTGTGTTTCTTAGAAACTATGAGGGCCATGTTGAGCCAACACAACCACAACAAATTAGAAAACAACAGCCAATAAAATAAAATTGACTGAAAACATTCAGAAACACCAAATGAAAATTAATGGTCTGATCTTGAAGTGGTGCCGCTCCTGTTGGTTAAGAAAAGGAACTGAGGCTCCAATTTGTACAGGAACTTGAAAACTGAAGTTTGGAATAATGTTTCCTGGTCTGATGAGTCTAAATTTCTGCTGCAACGCTTGCATGGTGGGATTGAAATATGGGTGGTGTTAATTCATCTTGCCTTGTATTAGTGGCTCTGGCTGCTCTTTGTGGTATCACGCTGAGGGGAATTTTTTCATGGCACACTTTGGTTGCCTAGGCCCTGTGATCAGCTGGCAACCAGTTCAGGGTGTACCCCAGCTCTGGCCCAATGACAGCTGTGATAGACTTGCCCCCTCGTGACCCTGAAGGGATAAGCAGTATAGAAAATGAATGAATGAATGAATGAACTTTGGTTGCCTTGTACCATGCAAGCATTACTTTAGCACACAGCTTACCTTAGTTACAAAGCTTGAATGATTTTAAACTGCTTTCTTGAACATTACAATGAGTTCACTCCACCCCATTGGCCTCTACAGTCATCAAATGTCAATCCAGTAGAGCACCTTTTGGATAGGATCATGGATGTGCAGCTATCAAATCTGTACGGTACTCTCATGTAGCAACAAGGTGTACCTAATGAAGTGCCCTGTGGGTGTATTTAAATGTTCACCTTGATTCATGTAGTTGTTTTTGACTAAATTAAAAGCCCAAAAGAGGATACATTAGTCCTATTAAAGTGTTAGAGCTGTTTAGCATTTTAATCCTATCATACAAGCCTGCTGCATCATTAACATGAAACAGGAAGTGATGAGTAGTATCCTGTGGCTGCTTATGGTGAAATAAAGGTCGGTTAATGATGCCCATTTTGAAGGCTTTAACTCTTTCATAGCTGAAATACAAAGTCAGATAAAGAGAGAAGGTCTGCACTCTTCCAGCATCTCCATGATATCCAGTCATGGGCAGTAACGTCACTGTAAATAGCATTGCCAGTAGCTTAGTTCCATTTTCCAGTAGCTTTGTGGTCGCGCTGTTGTTTTCTCAGTCAAATTGCTTTTCAGAAGACTTGGTATTTTATTGATCAGGCAGTGTGTTAGTGTCCAAACAAGCTCCACATTTCCCTCATCAAAGAGGGAGGGCAGCAGAGTGCTCTGTCACAGACCTAATCCTCTTTACCTTCAGTACCCGCCCAGCTTTCGAACTCAGGAGCCGAAGATAGGGACAGGTGAGCGGGGACATGCATGCAGGTGATTTATAAAACTAATTGTATAACAAACACACTGATATTAAATGAGGGGAGACAGGAACCGATGAGGTAAGATAAGAAGCCTCACACTATTAGGCAATGTTATGATCTTGTTTTTTGTTAATTCAACAGTGTACAGACGTATCAGACTGTTTATCCATAAAACATGATCTCAGCCATCAAAAAATGATTTCAGTCGCCTTTTTAAGTGATAAATTCATTAATTATTTAGGGAGAAGTAGGCAGCTGTTTAATTGCCTCCATCATATGAAAATAAGGTTTGTATCTTGTTAAAATGACTTTTTCCAAAATGGGTGTTGGCAGTTAGATAATTAACTAGATAAAAAATCAAAGTAGAACAATCTGAGGAATTTTTTAGAAAAGCATTGGTTGTATGTAATAATAACGGCACAAAATAATAACAGTGATAATGAAAATAAAAAAGATAATGCTGATGATATTTTCAAAATAGCTTAAAATGTCTTAGATATGGTGAGCTGCTTTTGTCATGATGCTGTAGCTTAGCTTGCTGCTTTTTTTTACCAGGGTGAAGCTTTAGTGTTACCATCATCACACTAGGTTTTCATTTATTTCTCAACTAAGCCTACCTTTTGTTGAAGTCTGAAAAAAACATGCTGATCTACCAGGCTATTGTTAGCTGTTGTTAGCACGCCCTGTGTTGTTGTTCACAAATATCACATGAAGAATGTGATTATCACTATGGCAGCATTTTTGTAAATATAAGTCTAACAATATGATGTATGCAGCTGATCGAGAGCAACACCCCAGTCAGAAGTGCAAATAAATTGATTATTACAGGAGCTAAATAACTGTTCACACTGGGGGCATCCATCTTCAATTGTCAACTCAGGGGTGACGAGGTTTCACCGAGTTCCCAGTAGGAAATTATGACTTCGGGGGACGTTCCAGCTGCAGTTTCCTACTCGGAACTTGGAAATTCCTACTTCTGACTACAACTGGAACGCACCACAACACATTACCGAAGCCAAAGCGTGTGTTTGTTGTGTTGTAGGCTGGACCTTCCTCAGAACTCTGCATTGCTTTACAACTTCTTTTTTCAACAACTTACAGGATGCAAATCGACGAGGTAATGTATCTCTTTCTAGTTACATAGCGATAGTTTTTGATGTGTGACAACAAGCAAGTTTTCAAAAACTTAGTATCGTAGTTTTGTAGCCGGCTATATATATCGCTACTTACAGCCCGGTGCTCTAAGATGTGTTTGAATAATATAAATTTGGTCTAGTTTTAATTTTCTTGTTCCCGAAGTTGAGTAACCAGGTCAGTCCAGTCCAGCCCTGTCCTGTCCGACCCGACCAAGACGCTAAGGAATAGCATTTATAGATAACCTATTTTGATGCTATAAAACTCATCTTAAAGTGCGTATTTCGATCAGGCATATATCTAAAAGTGAGACTTTTTTGCAATTACTTAGAAACTCCTCACAGTCTCTTTAAGGTCCCATGTCCTGGCGTGCTGGACTGTTCACATCATGTCTTAGGTGTCTATTGATCACTGATTTGATTGAGGTTGAATAGAAAAAGTGATACATTTTGTCTATTTAGTGGATCAGATGCAGCTCTTTTCCCCTCCCCTTTGGAAACACCCAGATCTTAGGGAGCTACATGAGGCCATGATAATGAGCTATGTGCTGATTGGCTGCCCAGATGATGTCTAATGTGGGGAGGAGGGTCACAGGCTGGGGAGCAGACTTTCAGAACAGTCATGGCATCTGCCTGTGAAGAGCAGAAAACAAACATGTAGGTGGAGGCTGTTTAGCTATGACATCATAAACCCCAGGGCCCAGATATTCAAAAGGTTTAATCTGGATCAAACGTGTCCGGATTTTGAAATCCCTTTAATTGCTATCCAGGATCATGTAATCCGTCTTACTTTTATCCCAGTTGTTCAAAGCAAAGTTGGATTGGATTAGTCTGATCAAGTTCCAAACATTTCAAGATTACCAAATCTGGATAATTTGGCTGCATAATACTTTGAAGGCTGGTATGTAAAAACCTGGTAGAGTAGCCAGCATGATGTCACTCAGAGTGCATTTATTTTCAGAAACAAAGTGAAGCACATAAAGTAGAAATACCCCATTTTCAATATCTTTTAAACAGCTAGATTATATCTTTCCTGAAAAAATTACAAACATTTCAACACACATTCAGCCTTCTTTTTCTGTGGAATGACCATGCTCTGCTTTCAGGAGAAGGATCTGAAGGTTTGCTATTGAGCATTTAAATGGACTTCTGAAGAGGCACTTTGCATGATTCAACTCCTTAAGGAACCCCAAGGAGTGTGAAACATAATACTTGTTTGCGTAGTACTACACAAATATTTCTACAAAGTAGAATGTCCCTCTATGATGAGGCCAATGATGCACCTGAGCCAGCTGAAAATTAAGATATACCTACGACTTTCTCTCACAATGAATGAATGACAGGACATGCAGTAAGGGGTGCTACTGTCAGAGGCTGTTTTTTTAACAGTGGTTCTTGGATGTGTCTGTAAATGTTAAGTTTCTAGTTAGAATGAGAATTGAATGCTTTGTTGTTTGATTTTGACAGCTTTTGAGAGGATTATATTGTTTCTACTTTACTGGTCTTTAGTGTCAAGTAGTCTAACATTTCAACTGTATGGTTTGAAAATCAGTTGAGAAAACCAAATAAATATGCGTATCATCTGCATAATGAATGATATTTTCCAATATTGATTTAAATTACACTTTGTTCCTGAAATTCACCCTGAATCCACTCACCTGCTGGGATCAAAATGATATTGTTTTTTTTTTTGGATCAAAGATATCCCAATCCTACTGAAAGGTTTTCTGCAACACAGACTGAGGGTTTGATCCAGAGAAAAAAAAATCAAGACCGGATGATCTAATCCAATCTCAGAATCCATTTTTGGTTTTGAACAAACCATTATCAAGAATTGATACAATTCATTATCCAAAATCTGATCAGATTACCTTTAAATAACATGGCCCAGGAGGTAAAAAATTGCAGCTGGCTTATGGGACACTTTCTTTAAAGAGACATAATTTGTAACTCTGAGTTTAGTAAAATGTGTCATGCTCTTCGGCTCCCCACGCCCTTTTTAAAAACATTCAAAACTAAAGTAATTGATTTAGCTGGACATTTGACCTTTCAGAAACCGGAAAAAGACAAACAATAATTGGTTCTACAATAAAGGATAGGTTAATTCTCTCAAATACAGACATTCAGTGATGAAAATGTAAATGCAATTTCAGCAGATTGGAACAATTAAGTAAATTAGTCTTTTAAAGTGCTGTTTTAATTAAAATAACTTTTAAAAAAATGCTTTGAAGTCAGGTTTTAACCCTATCACTCTGTGTGGGGAGTTAACTAAGTGGTTTACTGTCTAATGTCCGCGGGAGCTGCTTCAACCCTTTGTTACCTTCCAACAATCAGACTGACCCAAAAGAAGAAAGCAAGTGCTCACAGTTGCAAGTTAATTTTAAAATACAGCAGCACCTTATGGAACTGTCTTTGCAGACAGCAAAACGCCATGATCTCAAAATTACATTTTGAAGCTACAGTTCTTTTATGATCAGGTTTTTCAAACTGCTCTTAGCTGTGCTACGCTCGGCAGAGTTTGTGATGCGCTTGCAGAGGGGACACGTGTTTGGAATAAAGCCGCTGTTCAGATGGGATGGCTCACAGGAGGACTGCTGAAATGCGTGTTAAAGACTTAAAAACTTGAGACTCAAAAAGCATAATATGGGCTCTTTAAAGGGTGTTGTATCGTTGTACCAACTTCAGAACTGTATTTTAAGAAGAAATATCTCCTGTTGTTGCTGTAATGATGAAATGCTAAAACCCCAACATACAGGACAAATAAACCCTCAAATCACCAAAACCTTGTACAATGTGTGATACACTGCTTACCAAGTAGTATCCAAGAAAATGAAAATGATTAAGAACTAATAATTTCTTCTTGCTGATAGCAGAAGAAGGTTTCTATTAAGAAATTGTCTTTTTTTCAGGATGGCATTTCGAGAGGGTTTTTTCTCAAGGCGGTAGAGATAAAATGTCCATGAGCACCTTTTTTTGGCAATCAAAGCACAAAATACTCTTATCAGTGCACGACACAAACGCACATGTGTGTAATACATTGTTTGGTTTTCATTGCCACTCATATCTGCAGGACAAATGAGGAGAAACACAGAACATTAGTCCCAGTCAGCCTTCTTTTTTTGAACCAATACTCAATTCCAAGTGCGGACAAACGTCAGAGACTCAATCAGCGGAGAAAAGGTTTGCCATTGCCAATCAAAATTTTGCTTTCCTCTCCTTCAAATCCATTTCAGACTGAGCTGGCACAGTTTAGTGATAAAAAATAGTCTGGTTCCTGCCACAGAAATGTCACCACAGTGTAATCTGATGTCCTTGCATGGGGAAATATTCTGAACTGCCAAGAGGGAATATGTGGTGCTTCAAATTAAATCAGCTTAGGGAGAGATAACACATTTGGTTACTGTCACGTGAAAACAGGGAAACAGGAACACAGGAGCGAAGACCCAAAGGCAGACTGCGACAGCTGAGCTTCTACGGCTCCAAAACCTTATTACAGACAAAAAGGCAATAACACAAGGCTTAGGGTGTTTGAGGAGGGTGGGGGTTAAAACTAGGAAAGAAGTCCAATACTGACAATCTAATCCAAGGAGAAGATGGAGGGTCAAAGTTCAGGAGTGGGCAAAGTCCAAGTGAATAAAGTGAAGGTATAGGAAAACGAGGGTGAAATACTGGGAAAGGGTGGAAGATGGCACAAGGGACAAAGATGGCTTTTCAGCAGATCTCACATATATGATTTCCTCACAGAGAAAACACAGTGATGGGTTGGGGTGGGGTGGGGGGGTGCAGCATTGTGACTTATGAAATCTTTGCTTCTTTGTTGGTTTAGATGCTTGTTTTGTTACATGATTTAAAGTCACAGAGACTTTGACCTGGTTTGTCAGAAATATACTCAGGTCACCCAGATCCAGAGTGGACAGTTAGGCAGTGTTTGGTGAAATTCACAAAAGCACCACTTAGGCCTGTCACGATAACAAATTTTGCTGGATGATAATTATTGCCGATAAACGCTATTATTGTCAATATTATCTCGAAACATCATTTTTTCATTAATGTAATTATATCGTAATAAAGTGAGCACACCATATCAAAAGCAATGAACTTTAATTTTTTAAGAGTATTTGACTGTAATTGGTAGGTCAAGAGCTTTTAAATAAAATAAGTTAAACAATATCATAAATTAAACAAAGAAAAAAAAAAGAAAAAAAAAACGATGAAAATGAAATGGACTCTCTTGGGGAAAACTGCATTTGAAAAATGATTGTACTAATCAAAAACAACAGAAATAGACCCTGTCTGTAAATAAACAAAACTCAAATAAAAACACACAGCAATAAAAACAATACATAAAATGTAGTTTATGCAGTTCCTGAATTTTTTGTGACATGTATTTTCTCCCAATCAGTTTGTGCTGTCCGTCAAATGTTTGTAACATTTCCTGAAGTGCTGACCTGAACTGCAGACTGTTCAACTGTATTGAAGGGCTGCATTTCTTTTGCAATGTAGCCAACGACACTGCCTGTGAGCACACCATTTTGCGCTGTTTTATTTATATTTACTTTGCCGACTAAACGCCACAGTAACCACTGACTGTTGGGATGAAGGCTCTGCTGAGCCTCCCCTTCTTTGTCGCTACTACTTCCAAACAAATACGACATATCGGCTCGTCAGTGTTCATGGGCTCACACCTTGTTCATTCTGATTAAAACCAAAATCCCGCACTTGGGCTGTGGCATTCAGCTTAGGAACCGTCGCTCCCCTGCCATCATTCATGTCAGTGTTTGTTTCCTTGTTACTCCTCACGACGCTCACTGCAGCACTGTGTGTGTACGCGCAAGTGGCCCCGCCTCCCCCCCAAAGATTGAATGTTTGACAGATGGATAACTAACCCTAACCCTGCCCATTCCGCAATAGAACCAACGCGCCCAGGAGTTGAGAAAGATGGACAGAGTGAACCATCTTCTCATTCACCCTGTTTGGTAGAGAGAGAGGAGGGAAACAAACATGCATGCACATGTCAATTTATCAAGGCCGGCAAACTTACCAAGGACATTTTTATTTATCATTCGGTTAATTGATTTATTGATTATCGTGACAGGCCTGACACCACTGAGATATCGTATCTATGAGCAAGACATGACCATGATGCCCAACACCTTGACCTTTGACCTCCATAATCAAATCAGTTTGTTTGTAATTCAGCTTGGACAAACAAAAGTTTGGCTATTAAAAATGAGACTGTGCTGTTAAACCTAAACATTTCTGTCTCCTTCAATCTCCTCCCCTTACATACGCACTTCAATCAGTAGTTTGCAGTGCACTAAAGAAGTCACTTATTTGAAACTTACAGTGGGAATATCCAGCCTTTAATATTAGAAACTTGGTTTTAAGTTGTTTTTTCAACATAAACGGTCTCATTATTTAATAGTCATAACTTGTGTGTCTTAGTTCTAGTCTTTATGCATCAACCTTTGGCTGTTTTGAACCTCATTGGCAAAACTCCTCTTTTGCATTGGTGCCCTAAATAAAAAAATGTGAATTTAATCCAGGTAAAGTAGTGCATTGTAGTGTTGGTTAGCCAGTGAGATATGAATGCATGCTCATGTTGTGCCCTGGTAGATTAGTGTGGGGAACTGGGGTGGGAGGACAACTGTGATGAGGAACACAGTGGGGACGTGGGCCCTGTGTAAATGTCAACCACAGAAAAACTCTTCTTGTGTGGCTTAAGACAACAACTCAGTGGCCAAACAGAGGTCACTGGCTCATCTTAAACATCAGCCTTTAACAGATTTCTGCAGAATTGTTTAGTGTCTGGGTCAGTGATGTTCCTGAGATAAAGCAACACTGTTTTGCATGCAGCCTCCTTGACCTGCTCTGCTCAGAAGGGGACACGAGCTCAAACAACAGTAATCCCTGACAACTAAAGTGCTGCTCATTGTCAACACCGCCTGCATCTCCTCTAAAGCAACGAAGGTCACAGTCAGACCCTCAGTACTAAACATGCACAAACTTTACTAACACAGACTCCAAAAAAAAGGAGAAAAAAAAAGAAAAACAAGAACCCAGAGCTCTTATTCTGAGATTCTTGAGTCTGAATCAGCGTCCATGTTTTTTTGTTATCGCGCTCTCACACAGTGCTTGGGTTCCTGTACCAGAATTTCTGCTGTATTTCATTTATTTCTTTTAAAGCAGAGAAAAGTTAGTGCAATCGATGCACTGATCTCAAAAATTTATGCAGGTCTATCTTTCTGCCCTCACAGAGGAGGAAATAAAGAGTGAAAGCTTCAAATAAGGATAAGCCGGCAGACAGGGAAGACTCTGGATGAATATATTAGAGACACAGCTTACAGAGTTTGCCTGTCTATGTCTCTGTTATAACACAGTTTAGGGCATTTCTACACCACCAACAGTTTGGATTTATTGTTTTAGATCTGTGCAGAAACTTATTGAATAGATTATTGTGTTTTTTTTACCCTTGACTTCACCATTTCATCATTTAGAGACATTGAAAATGGACTGTCTTTTCAACTTGAACAAGGACAATTTACCTCACAGGTAACTTGATTAATTACCTCCGCCAAGGAGGTTATGTTTTCGGGAGAGTTTGTTTGTCCGTCTGTCCGTCTGTGAACAAAATAACTCAAAAAGTTATGGATGGATTTAGATGAAATTTTCAGGAAATGTTCAGCATGGGAAAAGGAAGAAGGGATTCGTTTTTGGTGTTGATCCAGATCAGCTTCTGGCCACCATGGCGAAAAATGTGATTTCTGTGAATATCTACTGAACTAAAATAGATATCATTATGAATCCAGTTGCTAATGGTATGTTTTCATGGTCAAGGAATCTAAATATTTCGATGAAATAAAGGTAGGAATAATATTTATGGTCAAAATCACAATATGGCTGAGGACTGTGGTGCTGGCGGAGGTCTGCGCTCTCCGAGTGCTTTTCTAGTTAACTCTGTTTTCATGGCCTAAAATTCCAAGTTTACCAACGTACTGTGAACTACAGAGGCCTTAAGTGGACAAACATCAATACATTATCCCTTTTCTCTGTCATACTTTGACAATAATTAGTTTTCTTTTGAAATCCAGATAAATTTGTTTTAATTTATCTAAGAGAAAACACGCAGATTTCCCCTTGATAGAAGTTTCATTCTTCACGCTCTCCAGCAAACCACTGCACTGACAATCTTAATGGGAAATTGACCATTCTCATCTTTTATTAACACATGAAATAAGAGCTCAAGAAAACAGACAAAATGTTCTTAGTATAACTAAGAGAACGGCAGTATTACAAATTAACAAGATAATTAAGTAAGGTTTTTGTAAACACATTAAAATGCCACCTATTAGGCCACAGACTGTGCCTCAAATATCTTTGATAATTTATCATTGTCAAGTATTTTCTGTTTTCTGTATTTATTTTTTCCATCTTTTGATTGTGACCACAGTATGCCTTTATTGTTTAATACCTACTCTTTTATATATTTATGTAAAATTATTTTACTGACTGTTATTATTGTTTTCTTTGGTGTTTGTGTTGCTATTATCATTATTGTTATTGTTATTAATGTATTTTTAACCTTGCATTGCTAAAATTATATACAACAGCAAAATGTGGGGTTTGAATTAGTTTGGGTTTATTTAGGGCAGAGTTGACAGCAATGGTTTTGATATTAGTATTGCTTTGTTCGTTGCCCAAAACTTAGATAAAAGACTAAAAAAAAGAAAAAAGAAAATGTGGTACTTATTGAAGCACAGAGAAGAAAAAAAAGTGTCAATGCATAATTTCTCAGATTTTCTGGTTGTAAATTGACACAATATACATATATATATAAGTCTTAAACTGATATAAAAGCAAACTCTGCCAGACTGTCTCCTTTATCTGCACAAAAAAATCAAATTAAATGAAACAGCCCATCTCTCAAACAGGGAAATCTCAAAGGAAATTGATCAGAATTCATTTTGCATGATGGAAAATAAATTTATTTTTTAATTTAAGAGGTGAGATTGAAATATGTTGAGTACAGCTGTAACTCTGAGACAATATCTAAGAAAATATCTGCCAAAATTGAAGAACAAAATAGAAATGTGTTTTACTTTTTTGGTCAGAGCAGTGGACAGAAATGACGGCTTTAGTATCTAAATTACAGCACTAACAGTTTTGTTCAGTCTACTGCTGCCTGATCGCGTGTCACACGCTGCTCACTCTAAAAAGTTTGTGCTTGAATAAGAAGAACCAGAGTACAGATTAATTTAAGGCTCAACTTTGCTACTTGTTTTTGGAGAGTATATACGAGCTACTGTACAGGTATGCTACTCATTCTCAATACTAGAAATTTCCTGTTTACAACTATATCACAATTCTAAGTAACAGTTACTATTTTTAACAGAAAGCATGCCCTCATTGACTTGTTATAGGTCATAATATTTTGTCTGTTACCTAATACGTCTTAAAAACATCTGTTAAGTACAGTAACACTTTGCTGTTTCCACCCTGAGCCATGAAGTGATCAGCTGCACTTTCAGTTAAGTAAGCCTGACATTTTGTGAAATAAGCCTCCTGATAGAGCGCTCAGTGAGCTGCCTGCCATGGGATTTAACAAGTTTTAAACTAATACCCTGTCATATATTTCCCACGTCCCGCCAGCTTCCTTTAGGACATCCTTATATAACTAATACTCATCATCATTTTGGAATACTAACTTTTGTTTCCTCAGGGTTTTCACTAAATCAGCTTTTTTACCATGTTGAATCTACAGGTCACCATGACCTCCTCATTGCATGCTGCAGCCCTCTTAAGGCTGCACGGGCTTAATGGTTGCCTTGGGGACATTAATTGGCCTGGATGTGTTATCTGTTGGATGGTAAATGTGACAGAGCATCTGCTTTCTTTATTATCTAGAGAAGAAATGTGAAAATCAAGGCCTAAGGTTGATACTCACTCATCAGAGAATATATAAATATGGAGAGAATCAAAGCAAAAAAAAAAAAAAAAAATGCAATTCTGCTTAAGGGTTTTGGCTGTGGCTATAGTCTTTAGCTCATTATTTAGGGCTCAAAATTAGCCCATTAAATTTTTCAGTGGCCTTAAGCAGTTGCAGTATAGCAGTATTTGGCGCACTGTTCAGTAAATTTACCATATCAGGTCAGCAGCTGAATGCCACTCAATGTGACATCTTCCTACTTTAGCATTTAAGGTGTATAAAGAACCCTGCTGCTCCTTTGAATGTCATATTTCTTTTATTAAAAAAGCTTAAACAAGTCACCAGCAATCTGCATCATTTCATATATAACATTTTTTTCTTGTTCAGTTGAAAGGTTTCATTGACTTATTGCTCAAAGTGCAGATATGTGAAGCGGGACTGCTTTAGGCCCATGGCACTCGTACACATAATTGCCACTTAAGCAGCCAGCTAGCTTTTCCCTTGGTGGGTGATTGCTGTCTGACAATGCTAGGTGATAAATAGCAGTAAATGGGGCCACTGAAAGGCTCATAATTAACCAACTTTTAGGTTACGACTAGACATCAAACAACATTGGCTTGACTAGACGCTACAGTAAGATTCTTTATGGCATTTCACTTTTTTCAACAAAGTCCACGTGTTTATAACTTGTGTATGTTGTGATGTAAGGCAGAACTCTCAATTATTCATCTCATGTCAGAATGAGATTTTTGCTTGCTGCCGGGGGTTGGGATCAGTTACCATCCTTATGCACTGATGATTTAGTTTTAATATGATGCCTGGCAGCCACAGTTTGTATGTCAGTGTGATTAGACTTTGCTTTACTGTTTAATGGTAGGCGTGGAGGAAGAATAAGCTCTTGTTTTCCTTTAGTACAATAAGTAAGTTCATGATTCAGCAGGCTGCAAAATCAAACGATGAGATAACCTACTGTTCTCATGGGATAAGGCTCTCCCGCCGAGAGTGTGAAGTATGCATCCTCATCTCGTAAGGTGGCTCAACAGATCAAACCGATTCTTACCTGGATACAGCAGTGCTATTATCTAATTGGCTGATATACAGCTGTATGTTATTTTTTGATTGGCTGTTGGGTAGTAGATCTTATGACTGGGTTGTGTTCAGCTCTATGATGTTCAGAGCATCCTGATGTCTGTATTAAAAACAACAAGCCAAAGTTGACGAAAACCCACATCAAGTGACAGAATGTGGTGAATTCAGAAATTAGTGTCTTTGACCTGCTTTTGTATTTCAGTTTTGGTAAGAACAAAGTCATTAAATTGTAACTTGCCCTTCATAGGTGTATCAGTAAGTAGGGCATGCAGTAACATATGTGGGAAAAGAAACAAAAGGAAGTACAGCTTCGCCAAAGGACGGAATAGCAGATAAAAACAAGACAAGATCATCTACATATTAAATGCATCATGGCATATACTCTTTAACAAAGAAGTACATACTGACATTTCACAGTTGAAAACTCATCCTTTTATTTTGTCTTGTGTTCTGTGAACTTACTTAATGAATGAAGGAAGTAAACAACTTTAAAAATCTTTAAAGAAACCCACTCAGCATGGGGGAAAGATTGTCCTCACAGTCACAAGATCAACATCCAGTTCCCTCTGGAAAGTTTGAGAAAATCCATGGCACTGATCAGTGAAGCCGTTCTGTGGGAGCATGCATAGTTGGATCATTAGGCTCAAAGGATCAAGTCACTCCCTGGGGAGGTATTACCATAAAAAAGGCCCAAAAAATAGGGAAAAAGAAAATGAATACATAAAGTCTTAAACTGGGATTGAGGCCAGTATTTGACACTTGCTGAAGCACTACACTCACATTATTTTAGACGCAAGGATTACTCGCTTGATTTTGTGACAGAGCATTGTTTCGAGGGATGTTTAGTTCAACCAAGAGAGACAAAATTTGGAATAACCATTATTTATTTAACAGTTTAGTTGAGGGAAAAAGAGCAAAGTATTTTGTTATTAGCATCTTTGTGGCGCTTAGACTTTTCATGATTTCTTTGTGTACTTCAGCGATACTGAGGGTGATTATGAGGTAAGATACCCCTCATGGAGTCCAGACACTGGTGGCGGTGATGTGGGACACAGGAAAAGATGCAGCTCACAGGGACCCTGCTGCGATAGACTGAGGTGATTATAAGGCCTGCAGGGTGAGGTGAGGGGACAGACTTCTGAGCAGCTGAAGCTAGACACTGATGAGACGATTGGAGGTGTCTGGGGTGCCGGAGGATTGTGGAGATCACAGAATGGCACCACCTGCTGAAGTTGAAAGACACGATTTCAAATGTGACAGCAGCACAACGATTGGCCAGATAGGTCGTGGCAGAATCCGGTTGCCTTAGTGCTTAAAGGATAAGTTCGGTTTCTACAGTTTTCACATTGTTTATAGAATAAAGTAGAACAATATACTCACCCAGAAGGCTTTCCTGATCCAAACTATGGAGTAGTGAGAGTGCCAAATTACAAAAATAAATCTATAAAAGAATAAATAAATAAATGAATTAATAAATAAATTATATAAGAATCTATAAAAGAATAAATAAATAAATGAATTAATAAATAAATTATATAAGACTCTATAAAAGAATAAATGAATTAATAAAAATATATAAGAATCTATAAAAGAATAAATAAAAAAATGAATTAATAAATAGAGAATCTAAAAAAGAATAAATAAAAAAATGAATACATTATATAACAATCCATAAAAGAAAAGGCTAATAAAAGCAGAAATATAAAGACAAATTAAAAAAAAATAAATATAAAAGTGCTTAATAAATAAATAAATGAATAAATAAATAAATAAAGTAGCTATATAAAGTGATATTAATCAAAGTAAATAAATAACGAAAAAAATAAAAGAGAATGAATGTATTTATATGCAAATGAGGAGGAAAATAAGAGAAGAGAAACATGGCAGCGAAAAACTTGTCAGAAGAAATGCTTAGAGACAACATAATTATGAAGAGACGTTAGAAGTGTTCTGAGGAGGTACTATGTTTACTTTGACCCACACAGACATCGATGAGCTCGTGTGGCGAGACGGCCTGCTGCTGTGGACCTGCTCGACTCCAGCTTCTCTCTCCAGCTCTCCCCTCCTCACTCTCCCTGTACCTCTCTTTATCTCTCTCTCTGTCTACCTCTCTGTCTCATTCTCTCTCTCTGTGTCTCTCTTTTAGTCGCCCTTCTCTCTCTCTGTCTGTCTCTCTTTCTTTCTGTGTCTGTGAATGTAAACAAAGCATAGCCTGACATATTTGTCCTTCTTCCTCGTTTGGTTTCCTTCTGCGCCTGCTCACGATGACATTCCTACTGCGCACATTTTTCTGCATATTTTTTTGGAGGAAATAGGTGCAGAAAAATGTGCGCAGTAGGAATGTAGTTGTACGCAGGCGCAGAAAGAAACCTATTGAGGAAGAAGGATGGCGGCTGAAAACTTGACAGCAGAACTTTTAAGACTGGCTAAAGCTACAGAACACAACAATTACGACCGAGAATATGTATTGTGGACGGTAGAGGACGTAATAGGAAGTGTTGGTATTATGTGTGCGCTGACCAACACGGACATTGACGAGCTTGTGTTGCGAAATCTTGAGAATGTAGCTTAAACAGACACAGAAAGAGCGAGAGACAGACAGAGAGAAGGGGGGGGGTGGGGGGGGATAAAAGAGAGAGAGGGAGATAAAGAGGGGGACAGGGAGAGTGAGGAGGGGAGAGCTGGAGAGAGAAGCTGGAGTCGAGCAGGTCCACAGCAGCAGGCCGTCTCGCCACACGAGCTCATCGATGTCTGTGTGGGTCAAAGTAAACATAGTACCTCCTCAGAACACTTCCCATAACGTCCTCTACCGCCCCTAAAACATGTACTTCGTCATAATTATGTTGTTCTCTAACCACGACGAGTTCTTCTGACAAGTTTTCCGCTGCCATGTTTCTTCTCCATTGGGATTCCTCCTGTGCATGTGACGCAAGCACATTCCTATCAAGATATTTTTTCAAGATATTTCCTTCGCTTTTAAAGTGACATTAAATGCGATTTAAATGCGTTTATTTATTTGTCTTTATATTTATACTTTTATTAGCCTTTTCTTTTAAGGGTTTATTCTTTGATTAATATCACTTTATATAGCTACTTTATTTATTTATTTATTTATTTATTAAGCACTTTTATATTTATTTTTTTAAATTTGTCTTTATATTTCTGCTTTTATTAGCCTTTTCTTTTATGGATTGTTATATAATGTATTCATTTTTTTATTTATTCTTTTTTAGATTCTTAATTTATTCATTAATTCATTTTTTTTATTCTTTTATAGATTCTTATATATTTTTATTAATTCATTTATTCTTTTATAGAGTCTTATATAATTTATTTATTAATTCATTTATTTATTTATTCTTTTATAGATTCTTATATAATTTATTTATTAATTCATTCATTTATTTATTCTTTTATAGATTTATTTTTGTAATTTGGCACTCTCACAACTCCATACCAAACAGTGCTTCGGGAGATATTTAGATCCAAAAGCGAGCGGCGGACATCCGTATAATGGTAGCACATAGGGCATGTATAGCGCCGCTCCTAAAACTGCATTAATCGTCCAAAAACTCATTAATTTCACCAATATTTCATCATGGTCAGCTCAGGCTACTCCTCCATTACAGTCTGTGTCGCTCCAGACATGTTTTGTGACTGTGCTGACCTCTGAACTGAAGAAGAAGAATGTTTGCCTCCGCGCATGCACAGTATGGCTCATTGTTTCAGGGGAAGACCACCGGCTACGCAACGACTTTCTTCTTCCAGTTTTGTGCAAAATGGATGAATATCTATCGGATGAAGATGTTGTGGAGGAGAACTTTAATATGATGGGTGTCCTTTAAGTTTCGAGCCAGAGTTTACAGATGAGGAGCTCATCGGAAGGAGGACGCGGAGGCAAAGAGAACAGCTCTCCTGAGAATACTGCGCATGTGCAGCACAGATTAGATTAGATTTATTGTCCCCAAGGGGAAATTCATTTTCACAGCATTGCACAATTTAAACAACAACAGAGACAGCAACAAATTACACCACAACAACACATGTACGTTCAGCATGGCCTATCATTCAGAGTAGCAATGGCTGCAGGGATCAGGCTCTTCCCAAGGCGAGCCTTATTGCACCTTATTGTCCTGTACCTGCGCCCCGAAGGCAGTGGAGTTAGGTACTGGTTGAGTGGGTGTGTAATGTCCTGCTCTATTGTGGTTGCGATGCGGTGGATGGCCTTGCTGTTAAGTGCAGACAGACTGGGTGTGGGGAGACCAATAACTCTGGCAGCGATGTTGGTGATGCGAGTGAGTTTGGCCCGGTTCACAGTCACAAAAACATGTCTGGAGCGACACAGACTGTAATGGAGGAGTAGCCCGAGCGGACCATGATGAAATATTGGTGAAACTAATGATTTTTTGGACAATTAATTCAGTTTTAGGAGCAGCGCTATCCATGCCCTATGTGCTACCATTATACGGGTGTCCGCCGCTTGATTTTGGATCTAAATATCTCCCGAAGCACTGTTTGGATCAGGAAAGCCTTCTGGGTGAGTATATTGTTCTACTTCATTCTATGAACAATGTGAAAGCTGTAGAAACCAAACTTATCCTTTAAAGGGACAGTTTTTCAAGTGGGATTGCGTGAGGTTAGCCACATGGAATACTTGCCAATCTGATAAACAGCAGTTAACAGCCTGTGCCAATGCAGGCTAGTAAGGTTTAGTGCCACTAATCTATGTAATTTTAAGAATTCTGGGTGAAAACAATCCACAAAAACATCTTAGGGAGAATACACAATATAAGCTTCACAGCTTCACCACTCAGTGCAGTCAACATACTCAAGCTTATACCCCTTGTTTATTTTATAAAGAAAGAAGCCGCGGTTAAATGATAAGTTAACATGATGGAAAGGCCCTCTTTTTGTTTGTTGATTAAAAGGTAAAGTAAGCTAAAATATTTTTTTTTGTCAAAATTACAGCAGAATAATCTACAATTGAGCTAACATTTATTTGGGATGTAGTTATATTAGTGTGCTAGGGAAACTTAAGTCAGACTATATTTTGATTTCTACATAGCTAGCAGAAAGTCTCCTAGGGTTGTGGACAAATGGGTTTTTATAAAAGTTGTGGAAAAGTCAGTTGTTGAAAATGTTTTGAATAAAGTGTGTGATCACTCAGTGCTTTTTTGTGGCTCGTATTAATCCAAAGTTCTTAAAATGATGCAGAGTTGGTGTCTGAAGCAATGTGCAGCCCTAGCTTTCATGTCGACTATTTCTGACCACGCAGACCTATCTCCATCATAATGGCTTATGTTCAGGCTAATGCCTCTCATCTCTTTAAACCCTGCTTCAAATGTCCTGAACTATCCCCTTTAATCACAGGCACATTCTTAGAGCACTGCTATGTTCAAAGTTTTGCAGCAGTATAAAGTTTAGTTTTGCTCATTTGAATAATAATGCTGCCTTGTTTCTTCCTTTTTCTCATTCTTTTTAATACAGTCATTAGCGTCCTCCTCAAATCTACCTTTTAGATGAAGTGGAGAGCTTGATGAGCAAAGCTCAGTAATGAATGTCTGCCGGTAGCAATGTTATTCAAACAGATTGAATAATTTGACTTTTAACCGTCTGCTCTCTCATTGGAGAAAATAAATGAAGGTCATAAACAAACAAAGAGTATTTTTTATTCCAGATTTGAAACACTCCATTATCGCAGCTCTTTTCATCATACTTGATTTGTTCAGTAAATGAGTGATAATAACAGTAATCTGCTATTATTTCCTCTCTGAAAGCAAGCCCAATTCAAAGTGGCTCATGTGTTACCCCTTATTAACTGCTTTTCACACCATGATGTTTAAGCGCTCTCCTTTCCTGGAGCAAAACTCAGCCTCTTTCACTTAGCAAATTAGACTAAATTGTTCTACATTTACGTGTTTACTCTGATTTCCCTCTGCTGATATGGTCAGCCTCTAACTTCCTATCAAAGGCTGTGAATAACAGATCTGCCATGATTCTTGACCCTGAGGCCTTCTGTTTGATTCAAGTAAAATGACGACTCTGCCTCCTACTCCTTTCTTCTCACACAGAGAATTATGGCCCTCACAGTTTGCTTCAGCACTCCCCCCTCCACTCTACACAGCCTGCGGCCAATTTTTGGTAATAATTATTAATAAAAGGAAAACACTTAGGGGTTGTGTCTACTGAGGAGAGGAGTGAAGTGAAGAGGAGTTTACACACAACAAGACTATGTTTACGAGCTGAGGTAGAACGCTTAATCATGAAAAGAATGAATGTAGTTGAAAATGAAACATGATGCTTTCACACCATGCAAACACACCGTGGAGGTGTCAAAGCTCACACAAACTCTGGTGTGGACCAGAGATCCGGACTCTGGTCTGGCAAAGAAACTGTTGTCTCAGTTAGCCTCTTATCGGACCAGGGCTTGGTTCGTGGTTGGTGTGATAGTAAGCTGAACAAAACAAGGACCAAACAGGACAAGTAAACCAAAAGGGAATGAGCTGTGGCCTGAATTTGTCCAAGAATCAGAACAGTAGAAAAGCTAATGTTAATGGTTTTTTTCTCCTCCATGTTTACATTTAAGTAGAAATTCCAAATTGAAATTTACATGGAAAACATGTTTATTTACCTTTATTCAAGGCCTTGGGGTTAGGAATGGTCCTGATATGACAGTTGGGCGTGATGTATTGACGTATTTACATCTACCAAAAGAAAAACTCCAGTTCAGCTTCTCTAGCGTCAGGCAGACCTCATTCAACTTGGGCACTACAACTTTAAGAAGGTCTACATTTTAATGCTTTGCTCCATCCGCTTTCATTATTTCCAGCACTGGGAATTAGGTGTTTACATGGTCATTTTTAATCTTTTTAAAGAGGATTTAAGTTTTATTCAGAATTAAAGTTGAATTAAAGTTCTCTTGTAAACATGATAATTGTAAAGCTGAGTGCTTCCGCAAACTTGGCTAACACTGTTACCCAGAGATGGGCACTCGAGTTAAAGACTCTTACTCGAGTGGCACTCGAGTCGCATTTTTGGAGACTCCAGACTTGACTCGTACTCGACCCTGAAAGACTCGGGAATTGACTCGACTCGAGATCAAAGACTCGTGGGCAATCTTAATTTTATGGAGGGTTTTTTGAGTGTGCTGGGAGCGTTTGTCCCTCTCTTACCTCGCCTCGCTTTTCTTCCTCTCCGCGGCCGCTTCCAAACCTTGTAAATTTGCTGTCGTTAAGGAAGCACCTGACAGGAAGTCCGGAAGTTTCAAAGTAAAATACGATTCATGGACTCTCGAATGTAAATTTCCTCAGTTGTTTGACATTACGTCAAAACCGGAAGGTCAGCAGTCGGTCAGAGGGTCACGGAAACAAGCGACACCATGGACGAAGAAAAGTGAACCGTAGAGGTACAGAAATATATAACACTGCATGCACAAAACATCTTTTCTGCACGGCTATAGGTGGACAGAAGTTGAATAAATCACGAAGCTGTGTGGTTGGGACCAGCAAAGGGACGTTAGAGAAGCAAAGTGAGGTGTTGTTTATTTCTTTTCTCAGTCTATAACATGTGAGCGTGTGACATCGCTATTCTCATGAGAGCTTGTGGCTCACTGGGGATCAGCCCTCACCCTACGGGGCTGCATAGCCACGGCGCTGCTTGGCGCCTTCAGTGGGTCTGTCGGTCCAAAACCGCGCTGCGCGGCTTTCGGGGAATTTGAGGTTCTGTCCAACCTACATATCAGTCATCAGTCAGTCATCAGCCATCAAGGCAAGCACAAATGCTCCCCCGCCAGCTTCGCTACCTTTTATACTGACCTACTGCTACACAAACGTCTAACAGCACGGCTACCACCACTCACTATTTTATTTATTTTATTGTATTGTTAAATGCCATATAGTTTCTTTTTGGCTGCTCATGGCAAGTTTGTTTTGCATCTGACCATGGCATGCATGTGCACAGCAGAAACTTTTTCAGGAAGAAAAAAAGTCTGAATAGAAATTTGGATAAATTAAATATTTGCCAGAGGCTACATCATATATATATATTAATATCTATCTATCTATCTATCCAGGGCTTGACATTAACTTTTTTGCTCATCAGCCACTGTGGCTAGTGGTTTCCAAGAGTTACTAGCCACTCAGTATTTTCACACACACAATTTGTTATTGGATTATCATGTTCAATATGATTAAAGCCGATGATGACATGCTAAAGTTTACTTAAAAAAGATTTACAACCTCTTTAATTGTAAATGACCCCTATGCACACTTACAAC
This sequence comes from Scarus forsteni, assembly GCA_036419115.1. NCBI lineage: Eukaryota > Metazoa > Chordata > Actinopteri > Labriformes > Labridae > Scarus > Scarus forsteni. The sequence goes on along the minus strand of JAZDUH010000098.1, from coordinate 12,662,270 downwards.
AAGACTACATCAATGAAAGCCCTGAGGAAATTTAATTTACTTCTCCTTCATTGTCATTCTCATGAAAAAAGAAATGATTTTCTGATTACAATCGTTAATAAATATTTAAGCAGACAGTGTCTCTTGCTGAGTTTTTATCCGTTCAATTAATCTTCTGTACCCCTTTACCATTTTATTATAAGCAATAACAAACTACTATTTTAATTACTTTGTCTTAATATACTGCATATCTTCATATGAAAGGAGCACAATGTTACACACAACTTTATCAGAGCTGAATACCTGAGGACCTGTCCGACAGTCAGAGCAGAACATCACCTTCTCTCCCAGGTCATACACCAGCCATTCTCGACCTGTCTTCCATTTTTCATTAAAAAATCTTTTCTTTTTCGTCTCCTCATCCTTCGGTTCATTGGGTTTTCTCATGTTTGGTTTCTCTTGTTTCTCTCCGGGTCTCGTAACTCCTTGGAAATGCCCCCACATCGCTCCTCCGCTTATCTTTTGACCCGAGTCTGACCTGATCCCCTGTCAGCAGTGACGTCGCAAAGGCTTCCACGAATGGACCAATGATGAGCAAACACTTTATGCAGCGGCGGTGTTACCAGCCACTGCCGAAATCCACCCGCAATTGGCGGGTTGGCGGGTGTTAATGTCAAGCCCTGTATCTATCTATCTATGTATCTATCTATGTATCTATCTATCTATCTATGTATCTATGTATCTATCTATCTATCTATCTATCTATCTATCTATCTATCTATCTATCTATCTATCTATCTATCTATCTATCTATCTATCTATCTATCTATCTATCTATCTATATATACATGTATATGTGTGTGTGTGTGTGTGTGTGTGTGTAAAGACTCGTGACTCGACTCGGACTCTGGATCAAAGACTCGTGACTCGTCAAGTCTTGCCCCTCAAAGACTCGAGAATTGACTCGACTCGAGGTCAAATACTCGTGACTCGACTCGGACTCTAAATCAGAGACTCGTGGACATCTCTGCTGTTACCTAACTGAATGCTATGTTAGTGATTGTCAGCAACTAAATCAGGCTAATTACACTGAATCACATAGTTGCCTAACTACCTGCAAGTTACTCAACACAACCTTTTAGCTTTGACACTCTGTTTCTATTTTCCTCCCTGTCTTTGTGTCACAGTGGACAAAGAGCAAGGAAAGAGGGATTTTATTAAGATGCTGGATGGATTGTTTTGGCTGTCTTAGTTTTCTGTCATAGTAGAGTTTGTTAATCTGTCAAACATGACGGAGAGAGCAGAACACTCATCTAATTTGATGACTGAAGTGATTTACTTTCACTTTCAACATCAGGGCGAGAGACTGGTTATTGATGAGTCTTTGAGGCCACCACACATCAGCACAAAACACCACATCTGTTTCTCCAGTTAAAGCTCTTGGTGAACTGTTTTCAAGGGGCATGGAAACATGTTTTTAACTGATGTAGTGTGGACAACAGGCGAGTGACACTGCATGATGCATCCAGCATTCTTGTTCAGCTACAATAAGACTTAGTGTAATGCTCACAGGTGGCTGTTACTTGGCTAATACATGAGTATTTGGTGTTTTTGCTTCAGGATTTGAGTGAATTAAGCGCACTTCTTACATTTGGCCAATGAATGAGTATTGGAGGAGAATTAGTGAAAGTAAAGGGTATTTTTTCCCTTTTCACTGGCGTCTTGATAAAAAAAGTTAAAATGACAGCTAAATCTCAAAATTCAGGGAATAATTCCGATTTTCAATTTTGAAACTTCATATCAAATATAAAAATTTAGATAAAGACAGTTTAGATATTTTCCTCAGTATTTAAATTGTTTTGTCCTTTTCCTGATATTAAACCCTTTTTAAAATCTCCAAATGGTTTGCCTATTTGATTCTGCTCTGAACAATTTGACATTTTCATATTATCAGAATTGTTAGACCATTCAAATGTTTTCATTCCCTCAAATTTGCATCTTTTTGTTAGTATTTCCACTTACTCCAGGTCAGTCCAAAATTGATGCTTGACAGTTTATCTTTCCTTACACCTTTGCTTTTTTTCATCATCTTAACTTTGTTTGACATTTCTACTTTTATTTCATTTCGACCCTTTTCTGTGTTAAAGGTGCCATGAGGAGAATCTATTTGCAGCGACATTAAGAAAATGTGCCAATCTACCAGGCTATTGTTAGCTGTTGTTGTTGTTCACAAATATCACATGAAGAATGTGATTATCACTATGGCAGCATTTTTGTAAATATAAATCTAACAATACTATGTATACAGCTGATCTAGAGAGACATATCCCAGTTAGAAGTGCAAATAAATTGATTATTACAGGAGCTAAATAACTGTTCACACTGGGAGCATCCATCTTTGATTGTCAACTCGGGGGTGGCGAGGTTTCACAGAGTTCCCAGTAGGAAATTCCGACTTCGGGGAATGTTCCAGTTGCAGTCTCCTACTCGGAACCCGGAATTTCCAACTTCTGACTACAACTGGAACGCACCAAAGGACGTTAACCAAGCCAGAGCATGTGTTTGTTGTGGTTGTAATGCATCTCAGACCTTCCTCAGAACTCTGCATTGCTTTACAACTTCTTTTTTCAACAACTTACAGGATGCAAAGCGACGAGGTAATGTATCTCTTTCTAGTTACGTTGTGGTAGTTTTTGATGTGTGACAACAAGCAATTTTTGTAAAACTTAGTACCGTAGTTTTGTAGCCGGGTATATATCGCTACTTCCAGCCCGATGCTCTAAAACGTGTCGGAATAATATAAATTTCCTCTACTTCTGTCCGACCCGACCGGAATGCTAAGGAATAGCATTTATAGATAACCTATTTTGATGCTATAAAACTCATCTTAAAGTGTGTATTTCGATCAGGCATATATCTAAAAGTGAGACTTTTTTGTAATTACTTAGAAACTCCTCACAGTCCCTTTAAGTAATTATTTTTTTTGCTCTGCCCGACTCTGCCACGCTTTAGTAATTTTATAAAAATTTTGTGGTTCATCTGATTATTTAGACTAATGGATTTGAGTAAGGTGAATCTATTTCTATTAGAAATGTTAGCTCTCTCGTTCAATCTTTCATGGCTTTGGTGCTGTACACTGATGTAAAGCCTCTGTCATATGCTGTTTACAGAGCTGCATGAAGCCGTCTGCAGCTCATGCACCAGCCCTGCCTGCTGTCTTAACAATGTTGACATGTGATGGATTGCTGCAGCCAGGATGAATATATTGCAGTGATCGTTCATCTTGCCAAAGTGACACATCAGTGCAACAGGGCATAACTCAAGGTGCATCAAGTGTTGTTGACAAAAGACCTGACATCTTCAAGGTCAAAGAGACAAACACCAGGTCTGCGAGACAGAACTTAAAACATTAGGACGTGACCGCTCAAACAACTTGGAGACAGGAGTGCGGTTTGGTGTTTTCCTCTGGTGTTGAAGGTGAGTTGAAACTTGTTCAAGTGCCTTACCTTTTCAAACACGCACACAATGACAACCACTTCACAGCAGTTTTTTATGTGATGGACCCGTGATATTTTAGAAAGAAACATGTTTTATAAAAGTAAAGAATAGTTATTTCAATAGCAGTACGTTTTTCTTTATCTCTTCTGAGGAAGTCAGTCATTGTTGCCGCAAAACAACTAGGCTTGCACTGTCGAGATAAAAAGATCCTGTATCCTCAGATTTAATCACAAGTGCAGGTTCTTTTCATCAAACCTGATTCCAGCCACTCATGATTGTTGTCATGACAGACAGGAATAATAGTTTACTCCAGGAACAAGTATGTTATCTCAGAACAGAGTGACACAATGCCTTCTCTCTGTGTAAGACCTTGATTGGAGAACAGACTGGTGCAGCGATCAATAAACAAAACTCCTTGATCTGACATTTCCGCAATCAGAAGCTCCACTTGTCGACACGCTGTTTACGCATGTTGGCACAATGTCTCTCCTAATCTCTGACTGAACACAACAAAACAAACGAAAACAATGCTAATTAATTAGAGGAGACATCTTTGTGTTGCTGCAACAACAGGTTGATCATCTCGTTATTTTCAGATGTCAAACAAACTGTAAGTCATCATTGAACTAATGATACTAAGCATTGCGTCTTAGCCCTTTGAAAGTGAGTTATTCATCTGTAACATGCTAAGATCTACAGGTTGTGTGATCATGCTAAACAAAAGGAGTGATACTCTCTGCCAGCACTCTTGAGTTTTTTATTTCAGTGGAAGACGGGGCTGGACAGCAGGCTGGCCCACTCCCATCCTGTCATAGATTCTGGTTTTTGAGCTTTTCCACTGGCAGCCACCTGGATGGTCCTTTTCCTCTTTTGCCCAGAGGACAATAACATCCATGATTTCCAAAAACAATTTGAAATGTGGACCACAGCACCAATTCCATATTGTATCAATCCATCTCAGATGAGCTCAGGTCCAGGAAAGCGGGTTCATATCAGAGTCACTTTACCCATATGTGTATATGCTCATTTACTCATATGTGTATTTGCTAATTTTTTGCACAGCCATTTCATGTTTGTTTGTCTCGTGTGCACAGTCACTTTATGTGTGTATGCGCTGGACTTTTACTTGCACAGCCACTGTTACAGTGGGCGCATACTCTGGACAATTTTCAGAATCTGGTACCTGTACATAAAACCTCACTCCGCTCTTTTGTTTTATTTTATTTTATATATTTTTATATATATTTTTAATATTATCCTATTTATCCAATTGTTTTATACTGCCCTTACACGCTGCCATCGAGGTTGCCAAACAATGTTTCACTGTACAAACCCTGTTGTTGATAGTGACAATAAAGATCTATTCTATTCTATTCTATTCATTTTTGGGTGTTTGTTGTATATATAAGGTCTTTGCTTTGCATGGTGGAGTTTTAGCAACGAACTGTGTTAAAGCTGGGGTTGGCGATTTTGGAGAACTAGCTGTCTGTCTCTAGCCTGAAGAGGGCGGTAATGCTCCAATATGATGGATGCCAACCACTGAAGAAGAAGAAGTCTCGGGAGAACTGCCACCTGCAGTAGCATGGACGGCAGTTCTCGCAAGATTAGAGCCAACAGCGGAACAAACTTAGAAAAACAGAGTTTATTTTAGATTTCTTGTACATCTGTCTTAAATGTGAGGGATACCGGAGCTTGGTTGGTGTTGTGGGACAGCTCACAGCGGACTTCCCTTATTTTCAAAGATAAAACTTGAAAGGTAAGCATTCTCCAGCGGAGTCTGTTCCCTACATGCTACACGCTACACGCACTGTCGGTGCACGCCGGGAAAATGCACGCAGCGCAGGCTTGCATAGAATGGCGACGGGATTTGATTGGTGTAAAAGAAGGTATCCCGGCAAGATTATTGGTTGGGGTTTTCCCTGTTTTACTCCTGCTGTAGATAGCGGATATTTTTCGCTCTGTTTTAAGAACACATTATGAGTTGATTACCATCGGGTCATAAAGACCATTTTAACCAGTATTACAAAAAGTGTATCTAAATCAGATCGCCAACCCCAGCTTTAACTGACTATGGCTTTCTAAAGTGCTCCGGAGCCCACATGGTAATAATTTTTGCGGAATGATTTCCGGTTTAAATGCAGTGGTGCCAGCAGGATCGAAGGTCTTGGGCATGCAGTGTTACTTTTCAGCCTTGCTGCTTGCATTCTCCGATTTCTCTGGATTCTCTCAATCTTTTGATGATGGTATGGACTGTAGATTGTGGGATCCCTACATTCTTTGCATTTGTACTTTGAGAAACTTTTTTCTTAGACTGTTCGATATTTTGCTTGCACGGTTGTTGACAAAGGTGGCTCTGTGAATTAATTTTGAAGCGAATGAAATAATGTTTTATCACAGAAAATCTGTTTCTTTTCTTTATTTGTCAGATATTAATCTACATTCGTCTGGACTTGTTGCTCAGTTGCAGAATGACAGTTTATCGATCTTTCCTTGGTAACTCTAACTTCATCCCTGTGTGTGTATTTAGTCCTCTGCACATTTTGGGGACTTGGGAACACTTCCGTTCAGCTGGATGTGATTCATATCAAGCTGTCTGATAGCTGCTTCTATCAGCTTCTGGCGTGTCAACACAATCTTGTTGCAATTTCTCCCTTATCGAGGATAGCTTCTTTGGAAATGAGAGTAATTCGGCCTGTATCCAGACGTCTCTCAGCGCTCCATGTGTGAGTGTGTGTGTGTGTGTTTGTTTGCTGTGGCTTGATAACATTAGACTACTGGGAGTAAATCTGTGGGAGAGTTTCGCCTCTCTTTTTGTGTGCATGCCTGCAGAGCTCAGATTAAACTTGAATTATAGGTGCAGGGAGTGCCCGCTATTTCCTCCTCCTCAATCACTGAGGTTCATCTCTCCCTTGTTATTGCTGTTTTCTCTATAGAAAAGGAGCCACGGCAGTCCAGTCTGTATCTCAGGGCTCCTATGAAACATGTCATTCACAGAGCAGACTCCTGTCCCACACTATTGTGCTCCTCTGTTCATTTATTCCATCACAGTGCGCCCTCGTGACTGTGTCTGTATCCTCAGTAATCTGAGCCGCAACAGTGACGACTGAATGAAAAATGTGATACTATTTGGGATTGGAGGGAAGACATGAACAGAGCTGCTTTTTGTTATCTACATGACATTTTCACTGAAGATAAACAAGAATCCAGACTTCAGAAATGAGGAAGAACAATGAGTTGTGTTGTCTCGGAGCTAAAAACAGAAACGTGCTTTCAGTGAGTATAGAATAAAAAGGATCTGCTCACCTAGACAAGACGCTCATGTATATATAGATACATATTTTCTGTTCATGATAAGAAACAATCATTCCTGATTGGCCATGGCAGCTCTGTCTGTGTGCTGTATGATTATTTTGACAGGCTCTTTTATTTAGGCAATGCAGGCGTTTCTGTTTATCAATTTTAATAAAGATTAATTTAAGATTTAAATTTAGAGATCATCATTAAACCTTACTTGTACATAACTCAACCTAGACTTGGAAAGATGTTCTTCTTTAAAAAAATGTATCTCAAAAACCTTGAAGCTTGTCTGAATTTTTTTGAACATGATGTACAGTGACATTCCACTTTTTAAGTAAATCTTGCTAGAACCAAGCTGGACCCCCTTTTGCCTCCCGAGCAGCTATAATTCCTCGGGGCATAGATTCAACAAGGTGCGGTAACATGACAGCATCAATCAGTAACTGCTGATTTATTGGCTACACATTCCAGAGGTGCTCTAATGATTAAAGATCTAGTGACTGTAGAGGACACTGGAGCAAACTGAACTCATTATTATGTTGAAGTAAAGCTGGGCAATATATCCATTTAATTGATTATTTAATTTCAAATGAACCACTTGAAAGTTGTGGCAATACTTGAAAATATAAACACTAAAACGTCACTTTTCTCATTATGTTAGGCTTTGCCAGTTTATGCACAAGAATGTTTTCAAGCTTGTATTTGCTTTTAAAAATTAAATTAGATCAGATACTACTAAGAGTTTTATGATGATATGCTGTGGAAATAGTACAGCTCTCAGTGTTTATGGCTTTGAAAAGTGATGTCATGGGTGCTGTCCCTCTTTTGACAGGTATTGGATTCTGTTTTGATGCAGGGAAAATATATTTTTCATTTATGTGGTCATGTTAGACCTCTGATAACTTTAGCGCCTCTGATGGTATGAGCTACATCAGCTGGTTGCCTTGTTGATGTGCAGCTACATGAGCTCTTCTGCTAGCTGCATTGGATCACCCAAAATTCTGGCAACTGACCCTTCTGATGTCAATGTCAATGTCAGCTTTATTTATATAGCACATTCAAACAGCCAGTGGCCTACCAAAGTGTTTTACAGTAGAAAAGGCAAACATGATAAAACAATAAAACAATAAAAACCAATACAAGTAATAAAAACAAAAAAAGCAAGAAGAACAGGTAGAGTACAGCATAAATATGCGTACTGCTCAGTAAGCCCAGTTAAAGATCCAAATAAAAGTGAACATATGTTTCAGATGGGACATTTAACAACTGTTGTGACCATCTAACTACTGTTGCGACTTAGTTGTTAAATTAATCAGATGAGCTGAAATTGGTCTACGGCTGTTCCAAAGCAGCTTTTATCGAGGCTCAATGGCAGGGGTGGACCAAGAGCAACCTCTGAGGAATGGTACTTTCAAAATTATGCTGAATTTTAACCTTAGCAGTGCAGCTGGATCAGCCTGACATGACTGTAATCAGTCGGATCCATCTTACCAAACTATGATTGTGCTCGGTTCAAAGCCGTACAATGCAAACAGTGTCATTTAGAGCAGGACAAGGTGCAAGTTATGAGCGAAATGACAACAGCATGTAGCAACTTCTTGGACAGAAATGAATATAAATGCTAAAAGCTTTGGTAACAGTTTAATCAGATATAGACTACATTTCTGTATTGTGTAGAAAACAACATGGACAGCACTCAAGAGGAAGGATATTTACTCCCTTTTTGACACGTTTTGGTGAGAGACTGTTCACTGTATTGGCTAACACTTTGTATTTTACACGTAGGCAGCAGCCCAAACCTACTACATTACCGGACTGACCTATGATGACTGTAAAATCACTTGCTGGATTTGCTTTTGAAAGGTTCCACTCATTCCTGAACACTTGCTATGAGCAATTGCCCAGATGGACTAGTTAAATACTTTAACTTTTGATCTGCTTTGTCATATTACCGAAAGAACAAACCCTGGCCAACGGTAAACGTCAACAGCAATTGGGGGTAACTGTGGTGCCTTGATTCATCAGCAGTGGTGTTAAGTTGAGAGCCCACTGGTAGTGATATTTTGCACACTGTGCCTTTAAGGAGGCTATGAAGAGTTTCTAAGTAATTACAAAAAAGTCTCACTTTTAGATATATGCCTGATCGAAATACACACTTCAAGATGAGTTTTATAGCATCAAAATAGGTTATCTATAAATGCTATTCCTTAGCTTCGTGGTCGGGTTGGACAGGGCTGGACTGGCCTGGATACTCAACTTCGGGAACAAGACAATTAAAAATAGAGCAAATTTATATTATTCGGACACGTCTTAGAGCACCAGGCTGTAAGTAGCGATATATATCCGGCTACAAAACTACGGTCCGAAGTTTTCCAAAACTTGCTTGTTGTCACACATCAAAAACTACCGCTACGTAACTAGAAAGAGATACACTACCTTGTCGCTTTGCATCCTGTAGGTTGTTGAAAAAAGAAGTTGTAAAGCAATGCAGAGTTCTGAGGACACAAGCTGCATTCTTTAGCATCACAACAAACGCACGCTTTGGCTTGGGTCACTTCTTTACGACAGTCGCCATGCGTGCTCATGGGTAGTCGAGTCTTTTTATCGCCGAAAATGGATTCTCCTCATAGCACCTTTAAGTAAGTAGTTATGCAAACTCCTGTGCAACCACACAACCAGCAGCATTCAGGCAGTGCTGTTTCTTGTAAATAATAGAAAAAATATGACAGTTTTTAAAGATCCCACTGTCTGCAGACGAGCTTGTGCTTTCTTTCCTGTTTTATTGTCTCCTCATTCTACTGTAATATGTATCCTCCTTAAAGTGAGATGTGCAAGCTCCGAAATCAGACACAATCATATTTATAGATGTTGTTCAAGTTTATAAAGTCCAGTTTTGCAAACACCTCTGGCAGGAATGTTGCCATTTTCAGACAAACACAAGCTGCATCTTTTTCTTTCCTCTTTCAGTGTGCTGTTAGCCGAGCTGAAATTCATAACAACCCAAGTCTGTCCTTGCTTCACAGACACATGCTTCTTTTTTTAGCCGCATACCATAGATGGATATCTTTGGCTTTTCTGAAGCCAAGAAATCAATATGAGGAATAGAAAAATCTGTTTTGACTTCACCTGTCCTACCTTGACTCATATGTGAATCACTCATGGATTTGGATCAAGGTTGTTTCTACACAGCTTAAAAAGAAATCTCCACACATCAGAATGAATGAAGGGCCTGTGATTTACTTGTTTTTGCCCTGCAGATACCTGTGGGCGATTCATGGGAGTCCTGCCACGCTTTCATGTACCATTAACGATGCTCTCTGAGTGGAAATTTCCAACAACAGAGCCTTTGATTGATAGCATGTTAGTTTTATTATGAGTCCACCATGTTGTGAATATTTGATAAGTATTGACTCGGTGTGGAGGCGATCCCTTAGCTGTTCAGACTCTCCCGGAGGATGGAGAGCAGGAAGCTAGCAGCAGGTGGTCCTCGTCTGAATTGATGGAGTCAGACGCTCTCTGGGGCTGGATATTAACAAGAGGAGGTTACACTGTGTTCCCTCTGACTCAAATAGAAACGGGCCAGAGCTAATGCTTTTAGAGGATTCAATATTATTATAGTGATTAGTCCTAAGTGACTCATAGAGAGGCTAGCAGCAGAGGCAGGCTTTTCTTTGTCTATTTCTTATACCAATGCTATTTCCTAAATATATTCTCCATTATCCTATCAATTTCCTATGCCTTTGTATCTCAGAATAAAGTGCTGTCACTCTATGCAAAACATAATGTATGCTAAGTTATTCAAAGAAAGGCAGGAGGAAGCAATCTTTTGTTCCAAAGATACTGTGTCAAATCAAATCCCATTTGTCAAATCTTCCTGTTGTGCCCTTTTTGCTTTTGTGCGCTTTAAAACTGGAGCAGGGCTTTTTATTTCATATATTTTAAGACACAAAGTTTAAGAGAGGGGGTATTTTTATACCTCTGTACCAGGAATTGGACCGTACAGGAGGCACTAGGTTTTAACCATATCATCTGTTCATTACAATACTTACATCATAGGAATAACTCCAGGAATTGTCCTCAAACATAGTGTATAATCCTCTCTAAATCAAGATTGAACTCATCAGATTATGAGGTTAAATGTCAAGGTCACTGGGCCTCATGTATATTCGTTGCTTGTGAACTGCGTATCTAGGAACACTCCAAGCATTTTCCTTTAAACTTTATGCAAATCTCCACAACTCACCAGGGTAAACTTGATGAATTTTAGATTTCAAAGATAAAAGGACTAGATCAGTGAGATGAATGTTTTTCCACTGCCTGAGAAGTGGCAGGGTGTTTATCAAACCTCGCAAGAAAGGGAAGAGAGATAAGTGTTTTTCGTCGAAAGGATATCTTATACCCCTCTCCTACTGGCTGAAAAGCCTGTTTAAACATGCTAACAATGGACTCCTGCCGGCAGTGGGAAAGGCTCTAATTGGCTTTCAGACCCGCGTCGGCTGACCCAGCAAGGGACGAGGGATTTTATCAGCACACCTCCGATCGTCTCCAGTGGGAACGTCACACTTGAGTGAATGTGCTTATTTACATGATGATGTTGCTGTATCGTGCCTATGTCATATAATCATACCGTAACTTTGGGCAACAAAAGGACGCCGGCAGGTGAGGAGACGAAATTCCATCTGCCTTCATATCATCAGCGCTCGAATGTCGCTCAGTCTGAGCTGAATTTGTATATTTTTAGTAGACCACAGTGTCCATGGCTTCTATGCTCATATCCATTGCTTACCTGGTCGTGTTTCAGGGCATTGATGATGTCATCAGCTTAACGCACCAGAGGAAAAACAACATCCACGCAGCTTGTCTGTTGAAGATTAGACCGGGGTCTGCTAGCAATGAGAAAGGAGTCGCTTGCTGATTGTTAGCAGGTTTGCCTGCAATTTAAAAAAACACGTTTACATGTTCATTTTAGTGGGACAGTGGTGTTAGTAACACTTTTCTAATGCTGTCTTAAAGATAAGTTAAGTTAATTTATTGAAGACTTTTTAACAGGTCTCAAATTTAACCAATATTTGACAATACTTGACAATACTACTATACCATATGACGATACTTTAAGAGCATTGTGGTATGTTTGTTAGATCCTGCACAAATATCCATTTTAGACCCTATGGTCAAAGGTTATTTTGACCTCAATTTGACAATATCAACTATAAAATTCTTAATAGCACTGCCCTAGGTGGCACAATCTATTTAAACCCCTGTTTTCAGTTGACGACAGGTTCCACCCAGGTCCTCACTTCTTCACTCTTAAACTCTTTGATTCTTCTATTTCTAGTTCGGTGGGGTTGTTCATGTCGGGTTTGGCTATGCTGTACACTGCAATGTTGTTTTGTGTCAATGTTTGTTTATTTATTTGTTTGTTGTTGTTGTTGGACATGCTGTCTCATGCTGTGCATTTATTCTCACTGATCGTTGCTTTTATGATTAATTTGTACTTTTATTGTAAATGTAATATTAATATTCTTTGTTTATACAGCCCTTTACAACGACCCTTTCGGTGAACCAAAGTGCTTTACAATAGGTGGAAGTAAAAAGCAATAAATAACACAATTAAAAATGAATTAAAGTAATAAAATAAAAGTTTATTGGTAATAAACTCTTGTTTTTGGAATAAGCGTGAATGATTAATATGATGCTCTGCCTCAACTATGATTGGGGATGAGCTGCCTGGATCATAGGTTTCATGTTATCCCATGCTAGAAAATGTGGTAACTTAATACCTTGTTGTGTATTTATGTCAAACTTTGCACAGAGGTTAAGAATGATGCAAAGATAACCTAGTCTGAATGTAGAGCTCAACGGTCCAGGTTGTTAAGTCTCGTGTTCGTCCCTTGCTTGTGAATGTTTCTGTACTTGTTTATAAGGTTCAAGGTTACTTAGCCTCAAACCTTGAGAGAAAAGCTGGAATATTTCAAGAAAAGCGAAATAAACTTACAGATTTTTAAAGTTTGGCACAGGCCCACACTTACACTTGAGGGCGAATGTATTACATTTTGGAGGTCAGAAGTTATTTTGACCTCTATGGGACTTTTATTCAACACACTATTTTGAGACCTATATTAAAAATATTTTGAATGTTTGTATTCTTGTTGGTTATTGTGTTTGCATTTTGTTTTAGCCTTTGTTAGAATTGTAATGTGTGTTAAAGGGATAGTTCAGTATTTTTGAAGTGGGGTTGTATGAGCTCCATATGGTCACTAAGGACAGTAGATACAGTAGAAAGTTCTCTCCTCTCCACCAGAAAGCCACAGACTGTGACCATCGGTGACAAAGAAAAGACGCTAATAGAAAAGTACCGTACCGGATTTAAAGGCTATTTTCTCCGCCTACAAGAACTCAAATCAAAAAGTAATACCAAAGTTTAAGAGTACGCTACATGTACATTTTTTTAAGTGCATTAATCTTTCAGAAATTTAAAGTTTATCCGGACCTAAGCTGACTCACACTGTGTGTCCCTCCGCTAAATCACTCTGCCGTAGTTAGCTAGCTGCTTTGAATGGCTGTTTTAGACTAATTAAAAGGACATTATAAGATAAATATTTCTGAGATGGGTTTTTGTGATGCTACCCTTGATTCAGAAACAGATGTGCATCATGGAGAACTCAGCTTTCACCGTATTCCTCTTTGTAACGAGGGCATTCGGTTACACAGTATAGTGAATGCATCTCTGTTACCTGTTACCTGACATTGTTATGATCAACAAACAGCCTCCTCTACTCTGCTTATTTGTCTCTGACAGATCATTATTACTTACTTTGAGCAGAAACTGTCATTAGGTCCTTCAGGTCTGGGACGTTTTTCCAGTTTATCTTCGGGAAATTGAAGAATGTCCCCAAAGGAAAGTCCGTTTGACTTTCCTTTGGGGGGGGGGAGTGTCCCTCCGCTAAATCAGTCCCCCCCTCTCAGCTGACCAAAACATTCAAGCTAGCGGCTTCAGACGCAGCCTGTAGCTTCGTATAACTTTTATCAAGTATCATAACTCTTCTGTTTTGACTGTCAGCGGTGTGAGGAAGAGACAATGCAGGAAATTAAAAAAGGGATGATTATGACAGCGCCGATGAAGTCTCATTCAGTTTGGAGTCAAGAGGATACCTGTATGAACCGGACTTTACAGAGGACGAGTCGCTAAAGACGGTGATGAACCCACCGAGAGGAATATAGAGGAAACATCCATGGAGCCTGGACATCAAGATAGAGACGTAAATAAACAGTGGGGCGAATGTTTGACCTGGGAATATGTGATATGGACGGCAGTATTACTCGTCAAACGGACTTTCCTTTCCCGGAGTTTTGGGGACATTCTTCAATTTCCCGAAGATAAACTGGAAAAACGTCCCAGACCTGAAGGACCTAATGACAGTTTCTGCTCAAAGTAAGTAATAATGATCTGTCAGAGACAAATAAGCAGAGTAGAGGAGGCTGTTTGTTGATCATAACAATGTCAGGTAACAGGTAACAGAGATGCATTCACTATACTGTGTAACCGAATGCCCTCGTTACAAAGAGGAATACGGCGAAAGCTGAGTTCTCCATGATGCACATCTGTTTCTGAATCAAGGGAAGCATCACAAAAACCCATCTCAGAAATATTTATCTTATAATGTGCTTTTAATTAGTCTAAAACAGCCATTCAAAGCAGCTAGCTAACTACGGCGGAGTGATTTAGCGGAGGGACACACGACATGAGTCGGCTTAGGTCCGGATAAACTTCATATTTCTGAAAGATTAATGCACTTAAAATAAATGTACATGTAGCATACTCTTAAACTTTGGTATTACTTTTTGATTTGAGTTCTTGTAGGCGGAGAAAATAGCCTTTAAATCCGGTACGGTACTTTTCTATTAGCGTCATTTCTTCGTCACCGATGGTCACAGTCTGTGGCTTTCTGGTGGAGAGGAGAGAACTTTCTACTGTATCTACTGTCCTTAGTGACCATATGGAGCTCATACAACCCCGCTTCAAAAATACTGAACTATCCCTTTAATGTGTTTGTCTTGACCACTGGTCACATGCGGTCTCTCTGAGCTCCTTTGCTTTGTCTATCAAGTGTTTAAACACTTTGTCTTTTTAGTGCTATATTAATACATGTGAAATGTTTCATCTGATGTGACCTTACATGCAATATATGTTTAATTTTGTGCATTTATTTGTCTCCTAGAACCAGCTCTGTACTGTGAAGTCTTTTGTAAATACAACATTATAGAGATAAGATTTCTTCAAATGGCAGAACCACAAAACCCTCCAGCAGTTCATGAAGTTTGTGGACCGCTGTGCTTTAACCGACTGGCAATTAAATATCTTGTGGAGGCATTGTACAGCTGAGCAGTTAAACTAGTCACACTTGTGTTAAAGTTAAAGTGGGAATGTCTTTCTTAAAGCTGTATTGAAATCATCTGTGTACAACTGTGGCACAGCTCGACTCAAACACGGTGAAAGAGAACAAAAAGCATAATGACTGATTTCTCAGCAGCCATTTACACCACTTAGACATGAAAAGATAATTTAAAGTGCACTTCATGGTGCAATTTTCTTTAGATGGTGTAATTTAAGCCTACTGTGATGGATAAACTCCTTTCTGGCGAAATTTCAAGGAAGCTCTCGAGAAGGCAGTGGAGTTTTTTCTTATTGAAACTGAAGATAGGACAAATTTAACTCAGATCATAACACTTCTAATCATCTCAGTGATTAGATACTTTCATTTTTTGTGATCTAAAACCATCAGACAAAACTTTACCACATGAAAATATAGCAGACATGTACATCCTGAACCTTGCCTACTATTGTTTTCTTGTGTGCCTTTCTGCAGTATGACATGTCATTGGGATAGTGGTCTTAACACATCCAGAAATAAATTATATGGTAGGTTTTCCTGATGAAATCTGTCCATATGTTCAGCAACTTCTAGCAATGAAAACTGTTGCAGTGTCCAACACTAAGGTATCTTAGGTGCTCACTTAAAGGATAAGTTCGGTTTCTACAGCTTTCACATTGTTTATAGAATGAAGTGGAACAATATACCCACCAAGAAGGCTTTCCTGATCCAAACAGTGCTTCGGGAGATATTTAGATCCAAAATTGAGCGGCGGACATCCATATAATGGTAGCACATGGGGCATGTATAGAGCCGCTCCTAAAAACTGCATTAATGGTCCAAAAACTCATTAGTTTCACCAATATTTCATCATGGTCCGCTCACGCTACTCCTCCATGACAGTCTGTGTCTCTCCAGACATGTTTTGTGACTGTGCTGACCTCTGAACTGAAGACTTTGTTTACGCTTGCCTCCGCGCATACGCAGTACGGCTCATTGTTTCAGGGAAAGACCGCCGGCTACACAACGACTTTCTTCTTCCAGTTTTGTGCAAAATGGACAAATATCTATCAGATGAAGATGTTGTGGAGGAGAACTTTGAATATGATGGGTGTCCTTACCGTTTCGAGCCAGAGTTTACAGATGAGGAGCTCATCGAAAGGAGGACGTGGAGGCAAAGAGAAAAACAGCTGGCCAGAGGGCAGTCTTCAGTTCAGAGGTCAGCACAGTCACGAAAACATGGGTGGAGCGACCCCGGACTTTCGTGGAGGAGTAGCATGAGTGGACCATGATGAAATATTGGTGAAACTAATGAGTTTTTGGATGATTAATGCAGTTTTAGAAGCGGCGCTATACATGCCCCGTGTGCTAAGTTGGCTGCAGATACCTAATAAATCACTATAAATCCATACAGCTCTGATAGGAAATACAGTTTTTACAGCAGACAGTTACTTTTTCAGTGATTTGCTTTCTTTCTTAAATGTACGCCTTAGATGTGGAGTAGAGCTGGGTGATGTGTTTCTTTAACTCTTTATGATATTGTATTACCATATTATGAAATCAAAATAGGTTGTCTTTAAATGCACGTACAAATACTGTTATTTCCTTCTCCCACAAATCAAGCCTGTTATGTGATGCTCATTTCATCACATGACACCAGAGAAAGAAGTGTATTAATGTTTATCTGTTTATTTCTCCGTTTGTTATAGCTCATAACCAAGTCTCTGCTTTTATGGTTTCTTTCCTATTGTGTTGCAAAGCTACTGCAGAAAATGGTTTGTCTCCAGATTTGGTTGTCAAAATAAAACCATACAGCACATGCAGTCAAACATTTATAGTTGCTTCTCTGAGCCATAAACTACTTTAGAAATGTCTTGGACTTAAAGAAGGAGAAAACATGAAACAAACCTTTGAAGCAGCTGAATTAACTGTTTTGGAAAGACGCAATGCACTGATCCATCCTTTAGCTTACACATTCATGAACACATGCTCAGGTGAGACTGCTCCTCACAGTGACAGCTCATCAGTGGACGTCTGATCATATGTTTGGGTCACACAGTCGTGTTTTTAAAGCCTGTGAGCTAACCACATCTGAAATGTATAACAAAATGAATCCATGCCAAAAAACACACATTTGCTTGACTCAAACTGAGGTCCACTGATAATAGTAATCCAGCCTGAAATTCCCTAAATTCTTGTTTATTCAGGATTTTTTTTTTTCAAATTTAGCTAAAATTTGCACGGAAGTTATTTTTGTGATTGAGTTTGTGAAGAAACCAAATTTCATTCAATATACACACAATTTGAAGTGTGTTTATCTCGGCCTTATTTAAGTGTTTACAAATTACATCAGCCTTAGATAAGTTTATTTTTTTTAATTTTTTTTACAATTTAATTAGACATGTTATTTGATTTATTAATTACATTTTGTATTTCCTGTGTATTTTTTATGCTAATTGTTTTGATGACCTGTGAGCTACAAGGCATCTGCATTTCCCCTATGAGGGTTAGTACAGAATCTATATCTGTCTATCTTTAAGATAACTCTGAATACAGTGGCATGTAAATGGTGAAGTTTCATTCATGTTCCTCTTTTGCTGGTTATGAGAGTGTGACGGGTATAATTGTGCCGAGTGAGTGATTCAGTTGGGACGATGTGAGTGCAGGTCTGCAGGGTACTCTTGGCATGGGGCAATCATGCCTGAGCATGCTATGGATCAATGACACTATGTGTGTGAGCTCTTAAAGGCTTTGGAGAGGACATAGGTCTATCTGATGGCTTTGACGCAACATATGCTTATTAAAGCTTATAATCCACAAGTATCCAAAACACTGAACAATCCTGAAGATTTTTTTATCAAGGGAACCAGCGTGGTGCTACCTTCTGACCTACCCTGCACCCCTCTGTTGCCTAAACTATTACATTAGCAGAGGAAGTGCCTGTGACAGCTAGGACTCCTTAATGGGGAGTGGTATTTTAAATGATGTGCCCTTTCTGATTTTAGGAAGAAGAAACATGAGTCATAGTGGGGCCAAAATTGGCTGACTGATTAAGTGTAACATTTTTGCTGTGGGTACATGGCAGCATTTTCATTGTCAGGCTTCAAAATACTGATTTGATGATAGAAAAAAAAAACCCAAAAGTTTGTGGTATTAAAAACTTTTCCCTCTCCCCCTCTCTGTGACACCAGCAGCTGCCTAAAACATCTCATTACCCTGACCTCCCCAAGTTGACCTACCAGTGTGACATCATAACATTAGTTTGTCATCAGTTCTAGACCACTGGCTTATGGCGGCATGCCTGTTGAAGAGCAAAGATGATACAATAAATGCAGAGTTGTTGACAACATGGTACCAAGCATAGCTGAAATGACCAGTTACTTGTTTACCTGTAAACCAATCAGAAAGGACTGGGCTCATGTAAGACAGGGCTTCAACAGAGCATCTGTCTTTAGGAAAGCAAAAAGGTGACAGAACTGAGATCATACCCATGCATATGTTCAGTTTTTGACAATAACATGTGTAGAAGAGGAAGAATAAGAGTAATTTATGGGATTTACACACAGCATAATATCAGATAAATTCACATCTTATGTCAACTTTATATTGTAGCAAACCAAGGGTGACCAGTGTTCTCTTCAGACCATAAAACAATAAGACATAGCTTTGTTGATCTGGGTTTTTTTGGTGATGCTATCTATGGTTAAGCTTAAATCCCTGCCTCTCCCAAGCACAGCCATGTGGTAACAGGGTTTGGCTTTGAATGAGTTAATTTAAAAGATATAGATAGGGAATACAGCTCAAAATCCAAAGCACAGATAAGCAGCTGAAATATACTCTTCTCTCCTCCTTCATGGCTTTGCTCAGTCACATCACCTGACTGTATGTCTCCTGCCTTCAGAGCGGTAATGATGCAGATAAATCTGTCCTGTGAGCTCAGCCGTGTCGCCTCAAATGCTTTTAATCTATTTACTGAATACAAATTTCAGATGACCTTGTTTGACTCCCTCAGGCTCTTCAATTTGTAGTTTTCAAGCCTATAATTTATATGTATTTACACGTGGCTAAAGGTGTTATTTAACCTGATAAAATGGGAGTTGACTTTCTCTTTCAACACGTTGCAACAGGCCACATTTGTAAAGGCATTTCATCTTGAAACACAAAGGTGTAACTAATGAAATGAATGAACAGCATGGCTTAATTTAATGTGTGTTCACTTTATTAGTTCTGCCTCGACTTTTCCCTCGGTGCCAGCTGTAAACTGTCTGCCGGGGGGCATAAAAGCATTTAACCAACAGGAGAAATTAAAGGAGAGCACCTTTGGCTGACAGTGCACTCATAAAATATTATTCTTTTAGTTTGGCAGATCTATTGTGGATTCTAATTTTGTACATCTGTTTCATATCAAACGCTGGTTATTTAGAGTATAAAGATGAAAGAGGATGATAGTGATTATATTTGCTCACACCTCACGTAAGGCTGCAGACAAAGTATGCTCACAAGCAGAATTATTTGCAGGGTGACTCTTATTCTTAAGGATAAGGTGAAGCTGTTTCCTGGATATTTTCTTAGAATCCAGAGTATCCAGGAAGCATCTGAATTTCATAAAACCCTGAGGTGAACCCAAACCTGCTGGAGGGAGACTTTGTCGCAGACCCCACAGTGATGCCTGGGGTGCCCAAGACAGCCCCAAATGATGTTGTATTTTCCTCATAGTAGTTTGGGTGTGTTGCTATTTTAAAATCGAATCTAGTTATAAGCTACTGATAACCTTATTTTACTCATTGTATAAGGTCATTTTGATAATGTCACGCCTTTTAAGTTTTTTTTTCCCCGCTGTTTCTTACGGTCATGCTGCTGTATTTTCTCCCAAAAATACCACATCCTTTTTACCATCACAAATTCACCTTTAATTTCCACTCAGAAATGGGTCCAGTGTCTCTGTTTTCAAGTTGTGGTTTTCAAGTTGATAATAGTAATCATAATTATAATAACATTAAATGATAATAACAATGATAATAATAATGATAATAATTAATAGTAATAAAAATAATAAAAATAATACATTTTTTATACTGCACTTTTCAGAGACTCAAAGATGCTTTACAAGAGAAAAGGATAAGAGCGTAAGGTTAAAACAATATACAGAGAGAGAAAAGTGGCAATTTAAAAAGGAAACAATAAAAAAACAAGCTAGTATAGACAAAACAACTGCATGCAGAGGTTAGGATTAAGGATATACTGTTAATGAAATGATTATGAAGAAATTTTATTTTACATAGAAATCATAAGCTATTGGGGTGCTGGTTTGGTGGAGTGGTAAGCAACCATGTACAAGGTTCTGCTGGTCCGGGTTTGAATCCAGTCTGTGACCAGTTTGTTGTCAACACAAACATGAACAAATAAAACAGTACAAAGTACAACTAAGATGGACTTGTTAGTAAAAATACACAGAAACACATAAAAAGCAATGCTGATGGTGAAGAAAAAATAACAATTTAGGAGTAATGAAAATAAAAAAATTATATTAAATTGTTGAATGAGTCGTTAGAGCCTGTGTCCATATTTGTGTTTTATGTTGCTGGCATCTCTCGCAACCTCAGTTTCATTGCACTCCCTTCCAGGGATTAATGCTGCTTGTTACAAAATGTACTTTTTTCCTCTATGTACAGTATGTCGGGCCTTTTAAAATGGCTTTGTGTCCTTTGAATTTTTAATTATTCATGTAAAAAACACCCACAAAACTTTGAAATAGTGTCAAATAGTCGTCATGTCACTGACAACTTAAGACCAGGATTTTCTTTCCTTTAAAATAAAAGTCAGATGGATTATTTGTCTTTAGTTGTTTGGAGAGCAGAAATCAGAAGTTCTTTCCCTTTTTATTTCTCTGTAACTTTTTTGTCATGGTGTTTTTTCCCCCAATATTAATTGAGCTGAATTTTTCAATTTACATAGAGGTACTGTAAGTTTATTGCTAACCCTGATTAGCGCATCTTAGCTGCCCTCTTATGCTGCGTTCACACCGGACGCTACTTGTACTACCTCGGCAATCACTCTCCATGCAAAGTCAATGTACAGCCGCGATGGGGCGGGGCTAACCCTCCTGCGATGCAACAGCCGCTTTTCACACTACCACATAGCTTGTCGCGCAATGTGAAAGTAAAAAAAAGTTGATCAATCGGCTGTGTGCACATGTGACATTACCCTAGGCAGACAGTTATTCATCCGGACTACAGAGTCACAATTTATGTCCGTGTGGGAAACATTAGTCAGTGAGGACATTAGTTCCGCCTAGATGGACCGCGGTAAATTCACAGATAATGCTGCTGCAGGGCATCAGCTGCAGTGTTTTGTGGTTGATAAGTGAGTGAAAAGGATACAGCTGGAATAATGTCCGCTTATACATCCTATTATATGTTATATGATATGATCGTGGTGAAACTCGAACAGACATGACTTCACCAAGCGATGGCCGACGGCAATGGTGACCAAAATAAGGTATTTATGGACGCCCGATGATACGTCAGTTGGCAACGCGATTTTGGTAGCTGGGTCGCTTGCGGGGTGAACGCAGCTTTAGCCTCTCCTGAGGTGGATTGTATTTCTAATCAGTAAGAAATTTGAAAGTCACATTAAGTTTGCTCTCTACAGTACAGACACCACCAACTTTGCCAATGGTCAGTTTTTCAGTTCATAGGTGTTGGACACTATTGTGCATGATTTTTGTTTTTTACAGTGAGGCCAGTTTGTAAAGAGAGATAACTTCCCCCCCTAAATCACTTCATTATGTTTCAGTATACTATGGTATGTCTCACTGTCTTTTGTCTTTTCCTTTTTTTGTTGCTTTTACTGTTTTATCTAATTTTATTTGCTCAATTTCCCAGCTGTTTTCAAAATGTATTTTATTCTTTTTGACATTTTTTCTTGTCATATGTTAATTTTGCACCAATTAAAGCAAGTCAGATTCCTTGTATGTATAAATATACATGACAGTAAATACAATTCTGATCTGATAATGATTGCGCAGCCCTACAGCTGCCCTTATACCTTCAACAGACAGGTAGCAAGACAGTTTAAATTTAAATGGGTTTAAATGTTTCTGACAAAGTGTGAATCATTTTTGTGCATTGTATGAGCAGAGAGGAGTGATTCACTGGGGCAGGGCTCACTCTGATCGTGGATTAAAGAGCTTTTGTTTTGTTGGATCAAAAATTTCTTCTGTTTCATTTGATGTCCACGTCACAACACTGGGAGCTCTTAGTTTGCTGTAACTCAGGTTCAGCTTTTTGATTTTAATGGGTGTCAGAGTATGCTTTACTAGAAATGCTACATTGGCATATTAAAAAAACAAATCTATTTCACCTGTCCATCTGGGCAGAAGCTAACAAAATGTGTTTAGGGAGGGCAGAACCTTTGAAAATAATATACTGAAGGTGACTGGATGATCATGGTGTCAATCACATCCATTATGATTATGTTGTAGTAGATGAGGCGGCTGGGGCTCTTTTATGCAAGTCTTTCTGATAACACAGTAAAACACTGATAATTTAGGCTAAATTATTTCAATCCAGTGAAACGAAAACAACATGAAGCAAGCTGTGAGAGACTCCAAAGAGGCTCCTCTTCCCTCATTTACATGACGTAAAGGTACAAAGAGCTTTAGATGTAGTTCAGAGAACATGGGAGATTGTGTAATTCCCAACAAACACACAGAGCGGGGTCGGCCTGCCCTTTTTAAAAGGCAGCAATGATTTGACTCAGGAGTGACTCACATTTATCCCCAAAACTTTCTGCTGGAGCAAAACAGCTCACAATGGAAGACAGACAGGGAGCTGAATGTTGCGCAGCTTCACTGCTTGTGTACTTTTCTGTTGTTTACACAGTTTTAGTGGGTATTGTAATACACAGCCTTTACGTGAAATGGTCTGGCTCATTGCATTTAATAGTCTAACATTTGTTTTCTTTTATTTGCCTTTATAGAAGATGAACACCACAAAGACTCAGCATTTTGTCACTCAAGCCAACATTTCATTGTTAAAGTCATAAATAATTTCTATCACCTCATTCAGCATTAAATAGAGAGATTTAACGTCTTCTTACAGATGGACAAACACAGACAGATAGTTTTCTCAAACTTCACAAATGCTTTGTAATTCCAACCATTTATCTCTTAATTTGTGAGCCCGTTTCCTTCTATCTCCATATTCATAGATTCACAGGGCAGAGTCGACACCTCGGAGTGGATTCTGAATTGATTTCTTAAATACATTAATTTTGTTTCAAATGAGCTGAACGTGAAATCTCTGCAGACGGATGGGAGGTTATGAATTCTAATTCTGCCCTCTTCATATTTGCATGAAGTATCTCTGTAGGGCCTGCAGGCACTCTTCTCTCTCTTTTTTATAACAAGCTGTGAGATAGCCATTGAGAGGAGTAAAACTCTGACTGGAGTAAATGTATCTGTCCTGAAGGCTGCTCTGAAATAGTAAAACACCTTTGACATCTAGATTGGCTCAAGGAATCCAATCCTGACAGGCATATTCAGAATGAAGTTAATCCTTGATTCACTTAACGTACTGTACATACCAGGAAATTCAGAAAATGGTTTGTAACACACAGTCAGTCTTTTGAGGTCTTCCTGAAGGATTAAGTTTAAACTGCATTTATGAACATTCAGCAAAACCTGTAATGTGTGTAGTTTATGTGTATCTGCTCTGCTAGAGTTTAGCAAGCATGCTAACTAAACAAATACTAGTTTAGCTTGTTAGCTTACAGCTGTATTCGTGAAGTACAGACGAACAGCCATGTGATCGCTTTTTGTCTTCAGTAGAATAAGTATTATCTAACCAGAACAATGCAAGCTTATGTAGCTAAAGGCTCATGATGAAACTTTCAGGCCAGCTTTTCGTGATGAAACAATCACTCACTGCTTGCAACCACCATCCTGTCACCTCCTTTATGTTCCACTGTCCTGTTTTGTCGTCTGTGAGCTGTTATTTGTTTAAACTAACATCAAGCATCACAGTTGATTTGATTGTCTGTTTGTCTGGAAAAAGCTTTAGCTATCTCTCCTTTGGTTTGGAAAGTCTGTTCTTCTGTAGTTTTCCTCTTGCCTATCGGTGTGGCGTTATGACTAGGGATGTAACGATATGAAAATTTTGTATCACGGTTATTGTGGCCAAAATTATCCTGGTTATCATTATTATCGCGGTATTGTTGCCGTGTGCTCAAAATGTTCAAAAAGTACTTTTACACAGAATTGAAATCATTTAATCGATTTAATATTATCATGATAACACTTCTTTTTTGTCTTTTTTGTCAGTAAATGTGTCAAATGCCCTTTGTGTACTTTTTTTTACCCTTCTTTCATGAGAAATAAAAATAAACAAGTCAAGCAAGTATTTGTCATTATTATGTAATAAATGCTTAAACTGTGTGTAATTACAAGAAAAGAAAAAACAGATTTGAACTTTTAACAGGATTCTCTTCATAAACAATTGTAAATGAACATGTTCAAAGTTTTGAGATGGCCAAAAATAATTTTAACCTATTTTGCATACACTCACACATTTTAGTTTGCCTGCAGCATTAGTGTCCATGTTACAACTCGTTATATTGAACATATCCAGATCTTTTTATTCATCTATTTTTTGTTTTGCTAATGATAGTCCCTGAAGCAGTTAGCCCCTTCGTTACTCTCCTCTGTCTCTCCTTTCAGTTGCAGATCTCCTCGACATCTCCTTCTTTAATATTTCCAAATTACAATTGATTAAATCCATAAAACACAAACTTTGACAGAAAAAGACGATCTGTTTCAAAATAGGCAAATACACGGCAAAAGAACGACAAGAACACACTCCAGAATGATCCTAATGCTGTTAATTACAAGATTTATACATTATTTAGACAGAAAATACTGATAAACCACCAGCTATTCACTCAGGTATGGCTCACTGAATCTTCTCTCTCCCTCTACGGCTCGGTCAGTTCATTTACTCGAGGAGTTATAGCTGTTTTAACCTCGCACGCCTTTTCCTTTGCCACAGCTTCATGTTTAGACAGGGTGACTGTCTTATATCAGTTTCCCCTTGGCATCCTTATAAAATCCAAAATTTAACCAGACTTCAGAGTCTGTTTTGAGAGGGAAAGTCTCCACTGTGTCTCTAACTTTGGCTCTCAGACTCAGAGGCTAAACAATGCAAACTGCGCATGCGCGCCTCGCAAAAGGCTGCTTAATCGAGGACAGATACATAGTTTTGCTATTCCAGTCAAAGAGCAGCATCACTGTGAGTTATTGAGGCAGTGTGGTGATCAAACACGGTATAATGGTAATTTTAATAGGACACAGTAATGATTAGCGTGTCCTATTTTACCGCGGTTTACCATTTTACTGGTAACCGTTACATCCCTAGTTATGACAGGTAAAAGTCAGCAGTATGATCTCAAATTGTATTTGTGCTGCAGCTGTCTGTGTGTGGTTGTGTGTGTGTGTCAGGGGAGTTGAATATCCTTGGCTATGAGTGTAAGTGACAGCTCTAATGACAAATAGGTGTCTAGTATAGGAGTCTGTCTTTCTTGCGTGTGGTGTACTGTGGCGTTGGATCTCTCTACATCCATCCCTCCTGTAAAACAAACTACACACATTTACATGTCAGCATCAAAGCTAAACTTTGTCAGGAAGCAGCCATTTTGTCAGCCCTTTTCTTACTTTGAACACGTTAATTAAACACAACATTCAGACAACTGTGGGCTGTTATCTGCTCGGCTAAATAACACGAATCTGTTGTCACTGAGAAAAAAAGGAGAAATGTGTGTCAACAAAGGCTGAAGGATACAAGGAAAACAACTACGGTGTTTTCTTTTGTATTTTGCTGTATTTATAAGATAAGGTCAGATAACTCTTTATTGATCCCCAGAGGAGAAATTCAGATGTTGCAGCAGTACAGGGGTAAGTACAAAAGTAAAGTAGCATGCATTAAGGTCATGGAAGAGCATAAAATATAAGGATATGAAAAAAGAAGCTGTTTAGTAGCAAAAATAAAATAGAATTGGTGGAGGTATTTACAACTATGGCCTACCATCCACACTCATCCATAAACTTCAGTATGTCCAGAACTCTGCCGCCCGCCTGCTCACCAGAACCAGCACCCGTGATCACTGCACCCCCGTCCTCCAACACCTCCACTGGCTCCCCGTCCCTCAGCGAATCCAATTCAAAATTCTCCTCCTCACCCATAAAGCCCTGTATAACCAGCCCCCCCAAGTCTGCTTCACCCCCCCGCACCCTCCATTCTATTGACACCAACCTCCTGCCCCCACCCTTTGGAACTCCCTCCCCACGCACATCCGGATCTGCACTGACCCCGCTAAATTCAAAACCTCCTCAAAACGCACTTGTACAGACTTGCTTTTAACTTGTAAATGATTCTTGCTCATTTTTATTCTCTTTTAACTTAATTATTAACCTGCTTTTATTTAGTTATTTTTGTGTGTAAAGTTTCTTTGAGTTTTATAAAAATTGTCTATATATAAAATGTATTATTATTATTATTAACTATCAAAATTAAAACTAAAATTGACAGAGTAAGTGTCATACGGGACAACTGAGCCATTCTGCGCAGTATAGTGAAGGTGACAGGGACAGTGATGTTAAAGCGATAATGTGACAGGTAACAGCAGTGATGACGACAGTGCATTTAAAGTGTTAATTAATTACCAAGAAGCATTGTGCAATAACAGACTGGGATAAAAGATGTGAATCTATAAGGTGCAATAACATCAACAATATGAATTTAAAAAACTAGTTTATAGGATATGGAGGACATAATTAATATTAAAGTGCAAACAGTGTAACATCAAAAACAGTTTGGAAAGGAATGTTTTTTTGGGGGGTAGTGGTTCGATTCCTCATGTGCATCAGTCCCACAGACCAACAGCTTATTGGATTAATCAGTAATTCTGATAGGAATATTCTCGCAGCAGCATTTGATATCACAATTTCGTCCTGCTGTCGCCACGCCTCAGATAGTGAGATGTTTGAATGGATTCTTGATACCAGACTGTGAATTATC
The DNA here is from genome assembly GCA_036419115.1 of Scarus forsteni. Classification (NCBI taxonomy): domain Eukaryota; kingdom Metazoa; phylum Chordata; class Actinopteri; order Labriformes; family Labridae; genus Scarus; species Scarus forsteni. The sequence goes on along the minus strand of JAZDUH010000098.1, from coordinate 12,635,053 downwards.
ATTGTTTATTGCATGGTCGGTACAAATAGACATAGATGCAATTGGATGCTGACATAGTGAGTATATGAGTGAGTGAGTGTCTGTCTACATGCTGTATCTGAGTGTCAGTCTCACCACTGTCTGAGTGAGAATGCTTATATACTGTATGTGTTTGGCATTCCTAAGATGGGTTAGTTACTGTGTTTCTGCTCTTCATGGTCAGGCTATTTCTGGGTGTTTGCCAGACTTCTCTCCGCCTGTATCTCTTCTGTGTGCATGGACACAAACTTAAAAGGTATATTTGATAGGATAATCAAATAAAGGTACATGATACATGAATTGGTCCCTGACTAAAATAACCGATACATGACTTTAAAATTTGTGCTATCAATTACTCATATGTGTGAGCATGTAAATGGTTGTGACTGACTGACTTTTGACCAAACTTGTCCAACGCTGGATGAGATTGGCTCCAACCCCGGAAAGGGAAAAGTAATATAGATCATGGATAGATGGATGTATTTGTCATTTACGATATAAATATAATTGAAAACATGAAGGAAATGACACACACACATGAAGGAGAAGAGACAACATGCTGAGAGAGACCACGAATGAGCACTTCCCCCTTACCTGTTGACTTTATCGTCGACTGTTTCGAACAAAGTTTCAAGTTACATCGATCAGCTCAGTGACGTGAGCTCATAACTTAACAAAATCTCACTGTCTTTAGCTGGCCATGACTCCACCCTCATTTCATTTTGTGTGGTGCTGGTCAAGCCACTGAAAGTACAGTAAAAAGCATATCCATGTTGATATGAGTAACAGCATGAGTCTTCAGGAATTCACTGTTTCCAAAACACATTTGAACATCTGTGACTAGGTATGTGCGTTGAGCGTTTGGCTGGTATAACAGTTGAATCAGTGACTGTATTAGTTGGTGTGATCATTTTGAAGATGGAAGGAACACATGAATGCCTCTTTTTTTATTTTCACCAAATCACAGGCTGATTCATGTATCTGTTGTTTTTCCATTTCTAATTGGCAATCAAAATGAAAAAAAAAAGACTTATCATTTTTAATTTGTTTTGATCTAACACAGAAATGGGCCACATGATCAGATTTGGTTTTAACATTTGATTGGCCAGGTTTATATGACTTGGAAGTTGAAATGCATCAGGCTGGATCCATAACCATCTATTGGATGCCATCTACTTTTTGGCATTATAATCTAGGACACATTATGCAGATTTTTAATCAGGAGAGACCAAAGTAATTTAAAGCTCAATTACTGTATTATGTAGATTTTTATTCAGTATTATAGAAGCTTGGTGTTTAAACTCTACAGGGTGGGAGGGTGTTTGAAGTGGAGTCCAGACACTGGTGGTAGAGGGGTTGGCCGCTGACGTCTTCTTGGGTTAAAAAGACAAAAAGCCGATCCAACTGAAGACTGCGATTGTCCAGATAATGCTTAAGATGTCGGCTTTGGCTGGCTGAAAATTTAATCTGAACCTGATAAATTGGCCACGAAGGAGGACAAAGTTAGGAGGATTGTAAAGGGCCATGACTTACAGGGCCTCTAAAATATCATTTCAGTATTTTTAACATAAATACATTCACTTTTTGCTGTAGGTCTTTAAAAATCACTTTCCTCTTTACAAACAAAAGTAAACCAAGCTTTTCTTGTTTTTAATTATAAAAAGGTAATATCCAGGCATATTTTTCATCAGCTGACATCTTTTACTAAATCCCATAACATAACATTTAAGTAAAAAAAGATGCAATTTGAACATTTTACCGGAGGATATTATTTTGTTTCTTTTTCTGAAGCTCAAAACAGCATATTAGAATGTTTGAATCTTCAGAAAACACAGCTCAAGAGCAAGCAAAATGTCTAATCTGCAGAAGTTTGGGATTGCTTTGGCATAATTAAAAGATCAGAGACTCATTATTTGATGAGCATTTAAAGTATTTAAACAAATTAGATGCTAAAAATGGCCCAAATGTGTCCTAATTTTGTTTAGTACATAGCTTAATTGATCATGTGTTAGTATTTCATCAGTTTTTTTATTTGCTTTACAGGTGCTTTGTTTGAGAAAGAGTGCCAAGCTAGTTTGGGATATCTGTTATTTTTTTCATGGGGCATGGGGTGACTATGTAATGAATTTGTGATCTGTTGACTGGATGATGGTTGAGAGGTGTGGTGGGATGAAGAGGCTGCCCACACTGTGCAGACTGGGATGGGTTGGGTGATGGCTGATGCTGTTGACTAAAGCTGTTGAGTTGAGGAAGATGATGAAGTTGGTGGTGATGGGGAGGTGCAAGGTCACACTGTGATGGCAGTAATTAACTGGTGGAAGAGACAGCCAATTAAGAAACAGAGATGGCAATGTTATAGCTAAGAGGGAGGAGAGAAGAGTGCACTAATGAGATAGTGAACAAACTTGATGTAGTATACTATGGGCTCTTTCAGGATGTCTGACTGGTAGTGACTCCACATGGACATAGCTCTGTAATCATGTCCCTTAATTCCAAAACTATAATGAAATAAAAATGGGTGTGATATAAAAAAAATCTTGCCCCTTTCCAAGAGCACTTTGATGTATTATATATTTATAATAAAGCTGTTTTTGAGCCAGGCTCCAAAGATCTTTATCCGGCCTACATTTCTGGCACACAGTCACGTAACCCCGAGGGTATCTGCAGTCAGTCCAGAGCGAACGCTGGAGGAACTACAGCTTTTACTCTTCTGCAAGGGCTCATTTTTTCAGCTACGGATTTTGCTGCTTGCTTTTCTCCCATGTGGTGTGAAATTAATGAAACAAGACCTCTGCAGTTTTGTAAACACACCCCGTTGACTGCAGCACTATGGCACCTCTTCAGCTATTGGTTTAACTAAGAGCTTCCTGATGGCAGAATTTTTATCCATCCATCCTCCTTCTCCCACTGATCTGGAACCGCGTTTTAGCCTGGAGGCAGCAGACCATGCAGGTCAACCCAGACATCCCTCACCCTTGAAACATTTTCATTTGTCTCCAAGGACCACATGGGATATACATGATCCATCTGGTAAGTTCTTTGGGGTCTCCACCCAGTTGGGTGTGCCCGGAAAACCTCCACAGGAAGGCGACCAGGATGCACCCTAATTAGGTGCCAGTGCCTCCTCAGCTGACTCTTTTTAATGCAAAGTAGCATCGGCTCTACTTTGAATTCCCTCTGGATGTCTGAGCGCCTAACCCTGCCTCGAGGGCTGAGCCCAGCCACCCTCCTGAGGCATCTCATTTCAGCTGTTTGTATCCGTGATGTCATGCTTTCACTTATTACACAGATCATAGTGGAGGAATGGAATGAAGCTGAAGTGGCAGCTTTAGAGCATGGCCTTCCAGATTAGCTCCTTCTTTACCACAACAGTTTGGTATAGAGGCTACAGCACTATGAATGCAGCACCAATCTGATTGTAGAAATTTTGATGCCAAGCTAAAATGATTATCCTAAATTTGAACACTGTCTCAATAGCCTCTACGTTTGATCTTGCAGGGGACAGTCAGGTTTCCATCAATCAAAAAAAAAAAATGACAGTGTGGCCTGCTTTCAGTTATAGTACTGACATCACACATCCTCTGATGTAACCAACACATGCATATACCACAATTTGACGGTAAAACTATATTTTATCCAGCCCTGGTCGAAAAACTGTGTTCTGCTTAAGTTGTAGCACAAAAAGAAGCAAAGTCTGAGTCTGTGGGTCTCATTTTGGGAGCTGAAGCCTCTCTTGTGGTGGTTCAGTGTTTTCCCATCTGGAGAATGAGGTGCAACATCAGCACTAAGCTACCTCACTGCACACTCACAGATGATTTAACAGCCAGCTCTTAAGCGCAGCCACGGATTAATAGAGCTTGACACAAAGCCTTTTCACTGCCTTTATCTGTTTCTCCAAAGCTTCAGGGAATTGAGCTCTGGTGCTTTTAACAGCGTGACACCAGCATCATTTGTGCTGTTTCACACTATTTTTTTCTGTGTTCAAAACTTGAGGGTTTATGCTGTGCTGGCAAGCATTGACACAGACTAGTGGCAATTTCCCTCCTCGGAGATTCACATCAAAGAAGACTTGGCTCCTCTGCCCAAAGATTCGCCGCAATCAAGTCCCCTTTCAATGCAAAGTCTCTGCGGGTCATCTAAATTTGTAAAGGCCCCACAGATACAAGAGTTTGCAGTGATGTTGCATTGGATTATGAGAGGTTATCAGAGTGGCTTCATAATCCACTTGTTTACAGCTCTCTGAGTTTTTGTTGATGCCCAGAATGGAAAATTAAAGCTTTGAAATTTTCAACGGTTGAAAAATACAAACAGAAACTGAGAGGAAGTTCGGGGATTTGGGGAGCTACTGAGTCTTTGTCTTTAATCTGTGTGCACCTGATGTCCTGAGTTTTCTCTCAGGCCTCAGCAGAGGCAGAGCTCAGATCTCACAAGGTAAAATACGCTGTGAATCAGGTGTTTGACATAATAATTACGTTATAATTAAATATAGGATAAATATTAGGATATGCAGTTTTTTAGGAGCTTTTTATGCCTTTATCTGGGAGACAGTTTAGTGGATAAAGCTGAAAATTATGGGGGAGGGGGGCGGCACAGTTCAGTTTCAACACAGACCTACATTTTTACTGACGACCAAAATGGGACAAGGTAAAAGAATATTAATGTGGCAATTTATTTTCAAATAATCCACACTGTGTGGACCAAGATCAGACAGAATTACTTAGTTTGTCCTCATAATGCGTTAATTTTTTCCTGTTTTATACAACTCAGATGATTATCAAAATTAGTAAGCAGCATTTTAAACTAGGGTTAAAATCAAATGACACTGACACCAAACCTCAGTATTACACAGATTTACATTTATGTTGATGCCACTTTGACCTACACCAGAACCGGTTCTGGGCTTGTTCTTAAAATATAATATGGCAAAATGCTATCACACAATCTATGTCAATTTCTATTGACATGGATTTTATATTTACACAGACCCAAATGCTGTGACAGCAGTACACCGTTGGTAATATCACCCATTGCAAAGCTCATAAATATTCCAAAAGTTGCAGTAATAGCCGCAAATGTTGATCATAACAATGAGAGGAATAGATCGAGTTTGGGGGTAGGAATGGACATTGATGAGATTTTACTGATGCCAAATCTATTTTCAGTTCTACTCATCAAATTCATGTAGATTTTCATTGTGGGACAAATAGGACTACTTATTTTTTCAGCGGCAACAATGTCAAAAATATGGCAGTCAAGATATTTATTGTCATGCTGTTTTGATGAATGCTTGTGCAAACAGCTGTTTTCACCCACTTAAGGCTGTGCAGTCGCACATTTTCAACAAAAATCAAGCCACAACTTTGACCGCTTTTGCCCCATGTCTGCCATGATTGAATTGTTTCTTCTTTGTAATCATTTGTTGTTTTGCTGTTTCCCTCTGATGAGTGTGATGTACTTGATTTACAAGAACAAAGTTAGAGGAATTGATCAGGACGTTGTTAAAAGACCAATGATATCTACCCCTTTTCAGAAATGCTTTGAAGGAGTTTCTGTCAGATTCTGCACAAACATTGTGTTTGACTAAAACATGACCCGGGACAATGTTGGAGGAAGAAGGTGAAACGTCTTAAGACCTAAGGGTCATCTCTTGCTTGTGAACTTCATATTGCAAGAATTCTTTTAGAGATTATGTCAGAGTTTGCACCAACTTCCTGATTTGATGATAATGTATTTAATTATTAAACAAGGGAGCCATAGGCCAAGGTCCTTGGGTCTCATGTAGGGCTGGGTATTGATTCAGATTTTCTGGATCGATTCGATTCGATATTACAAAGTCTCAAATAACATGACAAACTAAATCCAAAGCAGTTACATTAATCATATTTTAATGATATGCATTAATGCATATTCTGCATATTACTTGTTTTTTTGTCCAACTCGTATTTTCCTTTGTACTTGTTAAATCAAAAATACTGTACATCCAAACATCAGCTTTTAAACTTGCCAGTGGTGCCCATATCGTGCTTCCACCATGTTTGTTTGCAGTAACATCTCATGAGATCTTGTTCAGTAGAAAGCAACGCTAAATGCTGATCACACAAGACAAGCAGGGTTGATACCACAGGCTGCTTCTCTGCACACCCAGAGAAGGAAAAACTACCCAAGTTAAAAGATCGATCTTTGGATTTTATGGATCGATTATGAACCAGTTAAAGGAAAATCGATTAAATCATTTTTTTAACCCATCCCTAGTGTCATGGTTATCCTTTTTAAAGGTTTCAGTAAATCTCTTAGCCTAAATGCCCCTGGCTCTCTTCCTTTCTCTGTATCTTCAGTGTTTGGTCATTGTATACTTAACTGCTGACCAAAACCACTAGGAGATATTTTTACTTTTTCTGCTTCTCCTCTCTGTCTCTCTCTCTCTCGTACGTGCTCGTGATTCAAATAAACCTTCGCAGCAAATATACCTGTGTGGCCTGCCAGAGTAGCATTGCTAAGTGGAAAACAATACAGTACATTAATTCAAGTGCAGAATGTTCCTCCTTAAGCTCAACACAGTGAAGTCTGTATTATCATAAATTGGACTTGAGTGCTGCTAAAGTGCTATAGGAAATACTGTATCACATTAAACATGCACAGCACATGGGGGGTGCTGAAACTCACTGACTAAAGGAAGGCAAATGTATTCAGTTTTTAAATATTATACATACAGTAACAAGCAGCCAACAACAAGCCATTATGTGTACAAACTTCTCTTGGCAGGGATTTTGTTCTATGACTGTCAGCTAACAAACGTCTCTGTGTTAAAACTCCCTCAGGGAATTGCTCTTAGAATAAGGAAGTGTTATAATGAACGCAAGATAACTCCATTTTTCTTTTCCAAACACTGATGGCCTCAACCTGCTGGTGACCTTTCAGACTACAAAGTCAGTCAAAAAAGAAAAAAACAGATCCATATTGAAGTTTTCACACGAAAGGCAGCCAGTGATAGATCTGCGCTGCTCAGAATGTGAATTAAGCCATGGCAGAGAGACTGGTGGAAAAATAGTGCCGAGATTAAGAGGAGATTTTTCTGAGATGAAACAGAGGATTGTGCTTCTGCTAATTGTCTCCCTTAGGGAAAGAGTCAGCCTTTTTCTGCTCAAAATTGTACAAATCCTGTGACTTTCTCTGTGTGTTCAGACTTGGGACTGAGGGATGTGTTAATGATATCATGCCATAAAACAAACAGTTATATCTGGCTGCTCAAACTGTCACTTCAATTCCAACATGGTGTCTGTCAGTGTCACATTTGTCAGCTTCACTTACTTTTCTGAACAGTTACTCATTTTACTTAAAATTCCCAAATTAGTATTATGATGTGGTAGTGCATATGCCTCTCAGAGGAGGTTGCCAGATGGATCCTCGAGCGGTTAGGGTCTTTCTGCGTAGAGTGTGCATATTTTCCCTGTGTATGCTTGGATCTCTTTGAGCACACTGCCACAGACCAAAAACATAATCAGTAGTTTTATTGGAGACTCCAAAGCATGAGTGTGAGTGTGAATGATCTGTCAATGTGGCCATGTGATTGGCTGATGACTGATTCAGGGTGTTTCCCACCTCTTTCCCAGTGTCAGCTGGGATAGATTCCAGTCCCTCACAGCCCTGAAAAGGAACAAGCAAAATAGATAATGGATGGATGGAATCTGCAGTGCTGGGCTATGTGAACCAAAATTCAGCCTCGGATAAATTGTTAAGTGATAATGTACATTAAATGTGTTTGATTTGATTCCCTTTTTATACAATTTAGGAACGTTATTAAAAATATTGAACATCATTTATTATTTATTTTTTTACGCACACATACAAAGACAGAGAAACAAATGTATTCAAAACATACTACTACTGCGTGTAATAAATAAATACATAAAAAAACTAACAAATTATAATAACTAGAAAAGCACTCGGAGAGCACAGACCTCCGCCAGCCTCCTGTCGTGATTTTGACCATAAATATTAGTCCTACCTTTATTTCATGTAAATATTTAGATTCCTTGACCATGAAAACATACCATTAGCAATTGGATTCATAATGATATCTGTTTTAGTTCAGTAGTTACTCACAGAAATCACATTTTTCGCCATGGGGGCCAGACGCTGCTCCGGATCAACACCAAAGTCTAATCAGTTCTTCCTTTTCCCATGCTGAACATTTCCTGAAAATTTCATAAAAATCCGTCCATTACTTTTTGAGTTATTTTGTTCACAGACGGACGGACAGACGGTCAGACAAACAAACTCTCCCGAAAACATAACCTCCTTGGGGGAGGTAATAATTAAAAAGTAGGTGTGTCATGGTCTTCTTTCCCCACTATGTACCAAACCATCCACTCCAAATAGCTTTTGCTGCTTTTTATCAACAGCATACAAAGGTTTTAAGTGTGTATAAGCACACACTGCAAGAACAAAAGTGTTTCTTTTTCTCTACAATTTGGCCAAATGCTGGATTCGAAGCTAGGCCGGCAGAAGCATGTATATAGGTTGCTTGCCACTCTGTCAAACCAGCACCTATAGTATGTGTTTTAATGTGGGAGATTTTTTTTATGTACCAATCAGAAAGGGTTCAGCCCTACTGCCCCATTAGTGTCCCTCCTACATGAAGGACCTTAATGTGAAGAAGAGTAAAAAGCAGAGAAAATGCCTAATCTGTATATTCAGGTGTGGAATTAACTGTAATTTTGCTCAAATGGCAAGAATATGAGTTTTTTGTTTCTGTTTCTTTATGAAAAATGTAGCAGTAATGTTTTCAGATGAACTCAATTTCTTCATCTCTTCTTGATAGTTGTGTCAAATCAGGAGCAGTCAGATTACATAGTAGTGAGAAACATAATAGCAAATCCTCATTTCCAAACAGGATCAACACAGACATGTGAGCATCCTGATGTGGATTTTTGTACCATTTGAGAAAGAAATTGCTCTCGAATGTGGCACAAATGACTGTATTAATGAAAAATGTAAGGAGGAGTAATGTGATTTTATAAATAGCTTTTTTCCCTTTAAAACCATGGGGTCAAAATTGATCAAACGGTCTAAGATGAGGGTCAAACATAATCAACATTTTTTCATCAGTCTTAGGCCCTCCTCACACAAGGAAAGCCCCGTATTGTCTTGGCATCGGCATCAAAACATGTATCGCTGTTTACACATCGTATTGTACATAGACTTGTGCATTTACATGACAACACAAAATTGTCTGGTTCTGCTCCGAGGTGGATTCCATGTCAACAAGTGCTCATGCACGCGTAACATGCTGCGTCTTTGCATGAGCACTTGTTGCTGCTGTTGCCGTAGCTGGTGTTGTTGGTGTTCTGTGAGCAAATGTTGGTATAAAAGTCATGGCAATATTTTGGCTGCTGGAACAAGATCAGAATCAGCCTGGTTGCCCCCATTGTTGTTGTTGTTGGTGTGTGTGACAGTGTGAGTTGGGGGGCGGGGAGGAGGAGGGGTGCTATGAGGTCACCGTCTTTCTCGGACTTATCGGTTTATACCAACAACGGCATGAAGACAAATACGCAGATATCCACTTGCAGACCTGTCTTCAAAAAAGATGCGGAGTCATGGACAAATACGCGTCTCCGTGTGTCAGTATCACCAGATCGATAGTTCATTTTACCGGAGTCTTACAAATTCATACTTGTGTAAAGCCCACCTTAAACAGCATATCTTTAATCAGAAACATGAATTTGAACAATGTTTTTACTCTGAGCTAGCTTGGAAGTGACTGTAAAAACACTGACCAATGAATTCATCCTCCTATTTCCATTAACCTTGGAACTGGGAAGAGGGAAGTGGGAGTGATGTCCTCTATGAGTTATCAGCGTTCGAGTTACAAAGTCGGAAAAAACTTTCCGATCTAGCAGGCTATTGTTAGCCATTGTGTTAGCCGTTGTTAGCACACCCTGCATTGTAGTTCACAAATATCACATGAAGAATGTAAATAACACTATGGGAGCATTTCCATAAATACAAGTTGAACAATACTATGTAAATGGCGGCACAAAACTAGTCAGAAGTGCAAATAAACAGAATATTACACTATTAACTGTTTACACGGGGGCAGCCATCATTTATTGTCAACTTGGGGGTGGTGAAGATCTCCTGAGTTCCTAGTAGGAAATCTCGGGGGGCTTCCAGTTGAAATTTCCCACTCGGAAATTGGAAATCTTGACTTCCCAGTAGAACTGGAATGCAGCATTAACCTGCACAGCAGCTCTTGCAGTGCATTGTGGGATTTGTTGTATAAGTAGAAGAAGTGCTATTTGACGGTTGTAGCCAGTTTTGTTTCATTGAGCATGTTTATACCTCTTGTCACTCCTTGTTTAAACCCTTTTTTCCTCATGTTTCTTGGCATTTCTGTTTAATTTCGAAGTCTCTCCTTGTCCCTCTCTGTGTGAATCCCTGATTGTGATTCCCTTCACCTGTGTGATTGTCTCACCTGTGTCTGATTGCCCCTGTGTGTAGAAAGTCTCTGTGTATCTGCTCTTTTCTGTCAGTTCATTCCTGCTGTTCATACTGCTTGTAACTTGCTGTTCTCTTGTGTGAACCTTGCCTGTGAACCCTTCTTGTTACCCTGCATGACTTTTCGTGTTTTCTGCACCGCTGTTTCCTTGTGCTCTCCAGTGTTCAAAGTTCTCTTGTGTCTCGATTTTTTGTGAAGGGTATGTTTCTGTTTTTTGAGACTTTTTTGGTTTAAATAAATATTTTTTCTTATATCTGCATTTAAGTCCTGTCCTTTATTTTTTTTCTTAGTTTAACTTTTTCCACTCATGACATTTCAGGCTGTATTTATCAACATCTGAGGCTGAGTTTGGCCTTGAGTTTGACATGTGTGAACCATATTCAGATGTTAAAAGGCGGGTTCATCAAGTATTTTTGATAAAGTTCTTTGAGCTTTAAATTCTACAAGAATTTTTGTTTTGTATCTATGGTCATACAACTTATAACACATTCATTTGACATCATTGCAGCATAAATACTCTGATATTTGAGGTTTTCCTGAAGAATAAAGATGTCCACATCTTGAGTATGTTTGAAAAGGTTGAGGTTTTACATGCACTACTTCAAAAAAGTCCAGGTGAACTCAAAATAGCAGCAAACAACATTGAGTCACAGGTATTAAAGGTTGTCTGACATATTCATGATAATGCAAATTATTCACTAGCAGGTTTGACATACAAGGTTGGTCATTTTTAGATTAATACAGACAATTCAGTGCAATAAAACCTTTCTATTTTGCCTTTAAATGTAGCCAACAAAATGGGAGAATGTGTAAAGTGGGGTACACACATGAGGAGCTTTGATCGTCCTGTGTGTGGTGTGCTACGATAATCTCAACACAGCACACACACACACACTAATTGGTCCCACCCCAGATCTAGAAGGTAGTCTTCAGAAACAATCAAATGTGATTAACAAAAACAAAGAAGAAGTCGCATAGAAAACTAGAAAAACACTCGGAGAGCGCAGACCTTTGCCAAAGCCACAGTCCTCACCCATATTGTGATTTTCACCATAAATGTTGGTCCTACTTTAATTCGATCTATATATTTAGATTCCTTGACCATGAAAACATACCATTAGCAATAGGATTCATAATGATATCTCTTTTAGTTCAGTAGTTATTCACGAAAATCACATTTTTCGTCATGGTGGATCCAGACGATCTGGATCACTCCCAAAATCGTATCATTTTTTCCTTGTCCCAATCTGATCATTTCCTGAAAATTTCATCAAAATCCATCCATAGCTTTTTGAGTAATGTTGCTAACGGAGAAACAAACAAACAATCATGCAAACAAACCAGCAAACCAAAAAACTAACAGAAAAAACAAACAGACGCCGGTAATACCATATCCTTCTGGCAGAGGTAATGACCATAAAGTCTGTGGCAAAAACTGGAAAATGCAACACAAAAGAGGACATATGAAAAAGGGAAAGATGGTGGTCTTTGGACTATTTCTGATGGAAAATCGGGACTAAATAAAAAAAGACTGTGGAAAAATCCTGGAGACTACGTGAACATGTGAGCTGGTCCTTTGTTTCTTAAGTCCACTGAACTTTATGTTTCAGGTCGGCTGTGCTTGTTTTTATTACCTCCGCCGAGGAGGTTATGTTTTCGGGACAGTTTGTTGTCTGTCTGTCTGTCTGTAGACAAAATAACTCAAAAAGTTATGGATGGATTTTGATGAAATTTTCAGGAATTGTTCAGCATGAGAAAAGGAAGAAAGGAAGAAGTGATTCAATTTTGGTGTTGATCAGGATCACCATCTGGGAACTGTGCTGCTTGGCGGAGGTCTGTGCTCTCCGAGTGCTTTTGTAGTTTACTCCTGCTACCTTGTTCCTCAGTCAGCTCACTTCTTGATTGGCTGAATTTCGTTGGACGTCACAATTCACACAGTCATGACTCTGGAGTTGTCGGCTTTCCCCACGCACATGAAGGTTTTTGGTCTCAAATATTAAACAAGTTTCATATCTACGATTGTCAGTACTGACCTGTTTTTGTGACGATTATCGGGACAAATTCACTCTTAAAACACCTCAGACCACAGGACATTCTTATAGGATAGTCTTATAAGACAGAGGATTACTGGGCATTTGCTGTCCTTGGTCGGGAAGGGGGAAAGTTTAGACAAAAACAGCCTGATAATCTTTATCTTTGTACCCAGCTTCAGTTTGTTTGGTGGCAAAGCAGCCTGACCAATCAGCTCTCCTCTTACATTGTCCCTGATAGGTGGAGCACCTGAGGTCAGCTATGTCTGCTCAGGTGTGCATGACTTTGCTCCCCGAGCTCAGAAGGATGATGGCAGACATGAGAGGTTTCAGCATGGACAATCCCTCCACTTCTCTGTGAAAGCAGGTACTCTTAGTAATTGCTCCAAAATCCTTCTTGTTCCATTGTATTTTGGTGACAGCTTGTCGATGATCCCAGAGGTTTCCTCCTTTAGCTGCAGGCGTTTATGATCCACACTGCTCTTCCATGTCGAGCGTTTGGCGCTGAATTCAGTGGAGGTCAAATAAAGCCCTCAGTCAGTGGGACGCTGGCAGTTTATTTCTGGTGAATGTAAGACTTAACGGTCCGGGGAGAGATTTTTTCTTTTTTAGACAGAAATATCACCAGAAGAAAGGCAAACCATGGAAAAGAGCTGTGGTTTAAACAGGGAGGCGAGCGTCTACATAAAACATGGCTGCCATTTTCTCCCTTTGATGTGAACACAGCTCAGAGTGTGGATTAATAAAGAGGAGGATTTGTTGTCTGTTTCTGTTAAACCACAACAAAACAGTGGTGTTTTGTTGTGTTGTTTCCCACAGCTCTGCACAAGGACAGCTCAGTCTGAACAAATAAAGTAGATATTTATTGTCGGACTGTGTCACGCTACAGAGATTATACTGCAAGGTCACCAGCTGGCAGACGCTCGGTCAGGAGAGGTTGAATATGACTCGAGGTCATGCAAATATTAACAGTTGAATGATGTTAAAAATTGAGTTTTAAGATGTATTCATTACATTTTTCATTGTATATGCAGTAAAATGATTTTATTTAATGTTTAATAATGGAGTTCATGTTGATTTAAATACAGATGCCAGGCCTAATGCTTTATAAAAGACCACCCAGTGTAAAAAACACTTACAGTAAAATGCTTATGACCTAAAATTAAATCATTTAAAATGTATAGATGGGGATTTAACAAAAATTTGCTCCTGTTATCATCCAGGCTTGTTCAAAAATGAGGAATGATCAGGCACACGGTGGATACATTAGGATCATGAGAACACAGAATTTGATTGTGCCTTTAATATATATGTGTATATAAATAAATAAATGAATAACTATATATATATGTATATATATACATATATATATAATTTTGCTCTGTGGCTGGTTGATTTCCAGTTTTCAGTCACAGTTTAGTATTTTTTTGTTAGAGTAGGAATCACCATTGGCCTGATATTACAAAAATATTTGAGTCCCACTCCAATTTTATCGTAGTTCCTAATATTTTACGATATGCTGAGTAATGGGATACTTAACATTGCCATATGCTGTATAACCTTTGACTGCAATTACGTCTATAAAGAGGGAAGAAATCAGCTGCTTTAGGCATTGGGGAGAAGGAAAAATCAATCTTTGTTGTCTTGAAGTAAGACAGGGACAGGTTTACTACTGTGCTACATACCCTTACCTTTAGCAACATTTAATAAGCATTTCAGGACACTAATTGTTGAAGCTCTGTAGGTGGAATTCTTTCCCATTCTTGCTTGATGTACGACTTTGGAGGTTCAACAGTCTGGGTCCTCTGTTGTTGTGCTATGTGCTTCATAATCATCCACACATTTTCAATCAGAGGCAGGACTGCAGAATGACTTGAAATCGCCTTGCTGAAATAAGCCGGGGGATTCCTGAAAAAGACGCTGCTTGGATGGCAGTGCATGCTGCACTAAAACCTGCATGCACTTTTCTACATAAATAGTGCATTCACAGATGTGCAAGTTACCCATGCAATAGGCTTTAACACATCCTCATATATACAGATGTTGGCATTTGAACTTTGTACTGATAACAATTTTGATGGTCTTTTTTCTCTTCAACCTGGAGGACATGACGTCCATGATTTCCAAAACGATTTGAAATGTGAACTCATCAGACTTTGCATTTTTCCAGTTTGTGTCAGTTAATCTCAGATGAGCTCGGGCCCCGAGAAGCTGGCGGTATTTCTCAATGTTGCTTCTTTTATACTCAGTCATGACACTCATCTGTTTCCACTTTACCTGAATGTTGCTAACATATTTTTTTTATTTTATTTACTATTTGTCAAGTTTCACATTCTTTTGTTGCCCTTGTCCCAACTTTATTGAGATGAGGGCAGGTATTAATTTCAAAATGAGCGTATGTCCCTCAGGCCATCAGACTGTGCAACTCCTCACTGTGGGGGATAAGGAGCAACAGGAAGACAGAGGAAAGGAAGGAGCAGTAGTGGCCAGCCAGTAGTGATATTTTTTTTAATTTATGTTTTTTATTTTTATCTTTTTAAATATCTTTTCAGTCTGTAATGCTGAACTGCTCCTGAACCCTAATTTCTCTGAGGGAGGTTTCCAAAGGGATTAATAAAGTTCTATGTAGTCTAATCTTTGTACTTGCTAAACAAAAATGAATCAGTTCAAACATTAATTATCTCGTCTTTCCTGTGTTGTCTTGAATATGGGTTAAAAAGGATTTGTAAACTGATGGAACGTCCAACCTTCAATGAATTGGGATTTGTATAAGGATATTTTTTAGCCCTGATCCTGTCACTTATTTTAATATGGTTTATCTGATGTTCATTATTTTGTCAATATTCTTTTTTGCATCTCAAAAGCATCATGTTTAGTGTAATGCTGCGGACTGGAGTGGCAGAGTGCTCACAGGATTGCCAGTTTTTGAGTGCCTGCTGCGGATCAACACACACACAAACACACACACACACATACACAATAATCTAAGATGAGAGATGAAAGAGTGAATTTGTGTGTTTGTGTGGGATGAAAGAGGGAGTGTGTGTGTGTGCTGGTGTGCGTGCGTGATGGAGAGAAAGAAAGCGAAAGAACATCAATCTTGCCCAACATGATTTGCTGACTGGGTGAAAGCACTCCATCTGTCTTATGCTGTTTATTGAGGGAAAATTGGTCGAATTTAGCACGGTGGCTCCACCAAAAGAAAGAGAAAAAGATAAGATTAGGAGATGTCCTTGAGCACACCTGTGGTGAGGTGAGATATTAGAGCAATTTGAGGAAATCAAGAGAAAAGACGAGAAATCTTACGCGGAATCCATTATTACCACTGACAGAGTGGTCTGAGGTGTTTGGACAGAGGGACAATTTTCTATTTTCGTCGCTTTTCTGCTGCAGCACATCAGCTTCGGAACAATAACAATGAGGTTTAAGTGCTGACTTTCTGCTTTTAGGGGTGCTGGAGGTTTTCACAAAACTCCTTTTTAGATGCAGTCCTCAGTTTTAACCCTCACATCAGGACAAAGACAAAGTTTAGATCAAGACTACACTCACTGAATACAAAAAGCCCTTTATTCCAAACCTATGCTGTGAAAGCAAAGCCAAAATCAACACATTTTCATCGAAAAACTGACGCACTACTCTGCATTATTGATCCCAAACCTGTTCTGAAAGCATTGCCCTTAAGCACACATAACAACCAAGCAGCAATTACCCCGTTACTGTCCTCTCTGGGTAAAATAAAGTGCAAGTAAGGTCATGTTTTCAAAATGAGTCTTGCTGAACTTATTGGATTTTGCAGCGTCAGCACTCTTAGAAGAATTAACAAGACAAAAGGTTGTGCCCTGCCAAAGCCCTGATCTGTGCCCACTGTTTGCCCTCAGTCGTGCGTGTCAGCTCGTGACTACTAAACGGAGAGCTCACAAGGATTTCCACCCCTGAAGCATTTAGGAAGCTTTCTGAGATTTTCCTTCCTCTCAAACTGAGGTCAGATAAAGACAGAGCTTGATGCCTCAGTGGTTCGGTACAAAAAGACATGCTCTGCATATTTACAGGGCACATAATGTCCAATAGGAGAGACAGCATTGGCTCATAATGGATTAATTAGATAATTAACCTGAGAAAATGCTAAACAAAAAACTACCAACTCCTGCATTCCAATATCCTGACTTAAATTATTCAGACAATTTTTCAGTAGTTTCAAAATCCTGTGAGTCTTGATAAAGTCAGAGTGCACCTACTCCTGTGGTTGTTGAATAGCCCTTTTTGAGTTGTCAATGCTCTTTCGTGTGCTTTTCTGTCCTTCTTTGCACAAGACAAAAAGTCTGCAGCATTGAAACTTCTCCCTCTCCGGTGGTTACAGCACCAGTAGCTGCCTCAAACAAACTGTTTCCCTGCCACCCCCAGATTGATCTAATAGTGTGATGTTCTACCATTTTTTTGTCTGAAAAGAAGGTGTTTTGAATGTTTTTTGACTATGATCCTGTTATCTGTTTGCAAATATGAGCTTCATATTCTGGTTTTAGAAGCAAGAAAAATATGTGATTTAACTGACAAGATCTCCACAAGAAAGTGGGACAGATAGAAAGACCGATAGATAGTAAACAGATAGTTAGATAAATGGATTGGTTTTTATTTCATTAAGGGCAGCTAAGGAGAATTGGAATTTTTTTTCTGATTCATCAATGAATAAAATACCCCCCCCCCCTAAAAAAAACAAAACAAAACAATAAAAAACAATTCCTGGCTGTCCCTAAAATGTTAAGATAATAAGAGATTATATTGTAGCAATTCATTGAAAACCTTTAATTTTTGCAATCATTGTTGTAATACACAGATTGTGTGAGCCAGTCCTGGATACAGACAAATACATCAGGCCTTTACAAATATGTGTAACTGATTTTTGCTGCAGACATAAAGACTCACTGCAAAGGACAATGCTGGTCTTAAGCAAAGGCCTTATAACCTCAGTTACTTATAGAGTCTGTAGGAATTGAATCACTGCCCCTGACAAGGAAAAAATAAAATATGAAATACCAGATTTTTTTTTGTTTTACACCTTCATGTGGTGAAGCCTTAGTTTTTAAAGTTTGGTGATTTGATGACAGACTGATTTAAATCAGTTATTGGTCAGGTTGTTAATCAGCTTGTTAAATCTTGTCATGCTCGCAGTGCAGGGCCACTTGGTCAGTGCCTGCAGCATATGAAACACACATTTTTGATTTCCTCTGCTTGTGGTTTAACAAACATCTAAAACACACAGTGGGGGAAATGTGGGTTTAGAGAGTCTGAAAGTGCACAGCTACAGTTTTTTTGGTAATGTTACATCTCGTTCATGAAAACAAAACTTTGTTTCTGTGAGAGTTTAAATCCAGAAATGTAACACTTTTAACATGTGCAGTGGATTTTACGTCTTTGTTTATTAAAGCTTTGGCCTTCAGGTGTTATTGATGTTATTAAGAGTCAAACCAAACATGGCACAAAAAATGGCAGCTTTGCCACAAGTCTCTCTAGGAGTTTGTTTTTGTTTATTTTCAGTTTATTGGGCATTCTAAGCCAATCACTTTCAGCAGAGATTACTTGCTATCTATCAGAGACTCCTCTCTGGACATCTTTCCCACATTTTACTCCAACCCAGAGAGGTTTTAGAAGTTTTGGTCTGAGGAGCTGCGGCTTTGTACAGGGCGCAGGAGAGGAAAACAGGACTCGTACTGCTCTTCAAGCTATGACAGCTCCGACACAGAACACCTCCCTGCCTGGTAAAATGGACAAGCTGCTTCTTCTCAAAGGAACCAACAAGGATTTTGCATGTTCTGCTGCCCCTTGCTTCACTGAAACCTGGCTCAGTAAAGCTGTACTTGATGCTGTATTAAATCTGCCAGGCTTCTCTCTGCACCAACTGTGTTTTGAAGCTCTCAGGAAGTACAAAGGGTGGAGGAAACTGCTTCTACATAAACAAAGGTTGCTGCAGATCTGTCACTGATCTGTCACAACACTGCAGTCTGAATCTTGGAGTCGTTATCATAAGCTGTTAGCCGTTTCATTTGCCGCTGGAGTTTCTCCTCTTCATGTATCGTCATGGGGGACTTTAATTGAGTGAGATTAAACCACAAAGTCCCAAAAATAAAAACAACATATTAGCTTCCCCACCAGAGACAGCAACACACTGGACCACTGCTATACAGTCATTAAAGGAGCAAACCACTCTGTTCTCAGTGCAGCTTTGAGACATAATGACCACTGCTTACTTCATCTCATCTACACAAACAGGCAGAAACTAAAATCTCCAAAGCTGATAGTGAAGACAGTGAGGACAATGAGGCAGAGCAGGAGCTACGGGCCTGTTTTGACTGTCCATACAGGAGTGTATATGAAACTGTCAAAGACAACCTGGATGACCTGACAGACATTTAACAGCAACAGGCCATGATTCATCGCCAGACTGTGACAGCTCTGCCAGGCAAAGGAGGACACCAGGAGTGGGGATGGGGTCCAGTCCAGGCAGGCCAGAAACACAGTTAACCAGGAGCTAAGAGGAGCTACTCTAAGAAGCTGGAAGAACAGTTTTCAGCGAACAACCTGCTTCAGAGTGGAGAGGTCTGAGGGACAAGGCAGTAGCCCCCCCTATTTGTATGTACATCTTACCTCCAAGAGACACAAACAACAGGAATCAAATGTTGTATGTTGTGAAGGTACTTTGGCAGTGAAGCTCATTCTGATCCTGATTGGCACATTTGAGTCCCTCGTGTTTTTAAGTTTGTGGTGATGCTTTGCTTCCGTGGTTTTTAATAACATGGCAACATTTAAGCACACACCTTGTTATGAGGCTGCAGGAAAGATCACCATTGCGTGTATGGTTTGTAAATGAAAACTGGAAGTATTTTTGAACAGTGATTGTGAACATACCCTTGCAGTCATCAAAAGTGAATATGCTAACCTTTTTTAAGATATTGCCCACTTTAAGGTTCTGTGATCCTCTGGTCCCAATCAGATACATTTTCAAAAGTCAAAGCACGTTCTAGCTCAAATATGGACGCTTGTTGGTGATTATCATTTGCTCATAAAATCCCAAACTTCTGTTTCTCTGCTGTAGTTCTCTCAAGGCTCGTGATCCCCTCGTGAACTCAGCCTGCTAAGTAGCGTGGGATAATTACAGGTTAATAATACTGCGTTCTGTGAGAGTTTGTCCAAGTGATCCAAAAAGAAGAGGAAAAAAAGAAGAGGACGTATGCTCCAAGTGGAGTTTGTCCAAGTGATCACAGTTTGGCAGGCTATTGATTGTAAACATACCCTTGCAGTCATCAAAAGTGAATATGCTAACCTTTTTTAAGATATTGCCCACTTTAAGGTTCTGTGATCCTCTGGTCCCAATCAGATACATTTTCAAAAGTCAAAGCTAATGTTCGACATGGACGCTGTTGGTGATTGTATTTGCTCATAAAAATCCCAAACTTTCTGTTTCTCTGCTGTAGTTCTCTAAGCCCGTGAACTTCCTGGCCCGCTCAGCCTTGCTAAGTTTAGCGGGATAATTACAGGTTAATAATACTGTATTTGCTTCGCGTGGCAGCTGTTGAGAAAAAAAAGAAGAGGACGGCGTTCTGTGAGGAGTTTGTCCAAGTGATCACAGACCCAGCAAATGTTTGGCAGGCTATCTCTCGCTGTGCTGCACTTTGTTGGGATTTTGCCCTGGCAAAGTTTCTCTGCTCAGTTTCTTTGTGTGGTTTGTGCTGCTTAAGCATGTTTACACTGCAGTCGACATGCTGATGACGGGCTGTGTTCGCTATGAGCGCAGACTGGATTATAATTCCTCTTGGCATCATTTTACGCTCGGTTTCAGGCAGCAGGACCAGAGCGACCGGCCACGCTGTCAGTCAGACTGAAGAGGGGGGAAATCTATTTTGTGTCCTGACTTCAAAGTTGTGCTGAATGTGTGACAGCAATCATCTCTGGCTGTTAGTTCAAATGAGGAGGAGATGTCATAAAGCTCACACCAGATGGCAGCGAGCCACAGTCCCCCCACAGAGAATGTAGAGGAGTGACACAGTTGTGTGCCTCTTCCAAGAGAAAGTTTTTTTCTTCAGAGTGTCATAAATTTATAAAAGCCCTAAAGCCCTTAATATGGATATTGCCTTTTCTGTTGTACTTAGACAACAAATGAACTTTGACCATAGTCACAACTTTGCAAGTCATTTTCCTCATTAAAAAGGGATAACAATGCTTGACAACAGAGGAGGCTTTCACTTTCAAATGGCCTTGAGAAATTACAATAACGCAGGAAAAACAACATTCTTATTCTATGATGAATAAGAAAATAAGGCAGGACCTTGATAATATATCTATAAACAGAATTTATCTATGTCAGACATCTTTACTCCTCAATAAAAGTTTCAAAGCAATATTTTGGTTGAATATTTCTCAGATTTAATAATACCGATCAATTATTGTCTTATTGTAAAGCCCAATCATCACCCTTAAAATGAGGTACAACTTGTAAAGATTAATTTGTAGAATGAGCAACACAGCTAAACATGTGGGAAGCATTGATAAAAAATGTGCCGAAATCATCTCTTCCCCTACATCTCCTCAGTGAGGCAAGTGTGAAGAACTGCTCATCTTGAAGTGTTTGGACATGTTACCAGGGCTTACACAACACTCTGCTGCCACTCTGCATACTGAACACAAGTCTCTGAATTGCGGGGGGTTGGGACATGTTTCTTCGGACATAACCGACATGTTCAGCTGTGTTTTCGTCCATGCATCCTACAACTTGTACTTTGTTGTAAAGGTAACTAATGAAGCCATCCAACAATAGTAAATAAAACACCTACTGGTATTATTATTAAAGGGGAGAAATACTCCACCAAATTAAGGTTTTTAATTATTTTATTGAGGAGTACACTGACAAGGAGCCACCTGTTCTCAAAACCCTTATGCTACGGCCACACCAGACGCGAATTGGCGAATTTAAACCCGCGTAAAGCCTGTGACGCGCTGCGCATAACGCCTGAGGCTGGACGCTGGACCATTTTGACAAGCTGAGGGGCGACGCGCGTCAATGCGCATGCGCAAGAGAGAGCCGGAGCTTGTCAGACTCAGTGATGACCCGTGCAGGCAAATCCAGCTGGAAACGAATATTTACAGAACTTACCTTTAAAACCTGCCTTCTCAGAGACTTTCACCCAAGCCTGCTCCTTTTTGTTCCGGTCTCTGTAGAGTACACACGTCGAATCGTATAGCTCTGGATGACTCCTCCATCTTGTAGAGGGGTCTGAGCAGGAGCTGGCAGCCAGAGCGTCACACGTCATCAAACCAATGACGTCGGGGGGGAATGTCATCGCTGATTGGCTGCCGTGCCACAGCGTCACGCAAATTTGCGGCGAAAGTTCAATATTTTCAACTTGAGCGTTGAGGCGTTTGACTCCCCAAACACGCCGGACGCTCCAAACGCGCCGCGCCAAACGCTTCCATCGCTCCAGATGCCCCGCGTCAAACGCCTCCAACGCGCCACCCGAGGTGTTTGTCGCCCCAAACGCGTCTTTGCATTGACTTTGTATGTAGTCTCGACTCGCGTCTTGGCCACACCATTAGAGGTGCAGTGTTCACCTTCAGGGGTGCTTTGGCTGTTTGGCTCATCACATCAGTTTGGGTATTGAATTACCCTGAAAACTTTCTTACATTCGAAATACATCACTGAAGATACAGTAATTTTAAGGATATAATTAACATGATCTTTGGCTTTTCAACTTCACAGTTTATGCTCAAATATTAAAGACACAATCCCTAGAAATGTTCTGAGAGATGTCAGTGTCTACAAGCAAGGGGTGATCATGATGTCAAAGTGGACTTTTCTGCTAGAGCTGAGCAGTAAACCAGTGTTAACACCTTCACCAGTATTTTTCCTCACAAGATGGTTTTAATGTCATAGTCATCACCAGTATAAACTCGAATGCTGTGTTTTTGTTTTTACAGGAGGAGAAGTCAAAGCCACGATGGAAGGTTGCATCCACAAACTACCAGTGATGGGTTCAGGTAAATTAAAACAGTGTGAGACACAAACATGTATGTACATCCACTCAAACAAATGCAATAGCACTGCATCAGCCCAATGTTTGCTGTGGTGTGTTCATAATGATCAGTTACTGCACAGCATTGTAGTAAACATGTGCTCCCTTACCTGCATATTTAAAAAGATGATATTGCCTTAACTTGAATTCAAAGATAAGATTTCCATGACTGTTGGAGTATGATCCCAGTTGCTTGTTCAAAAGTCCCACTGATATTCACAATCTAAGCTTCTTTATGTGGGTCCAGTCTGTTCTGATTGGTCAACCAGTCCATTGTCTAGTATGGGTCTGTTCAGCATGATTCTACGGCAATAGACAGAGAGTTCTTGTCATATCAGAGCTTTTCTTCTTATACATAGGGGTACACTGTCAATGTGAGGATACATAAAAAACCCAAAAAGCAGAATGTGACCTCCCAATGTCTGTAAATATCAACACATTAGTGAGCCTGCTCTCCTTGCAGTGAAAGTCTTTGACGTCTGTTTCTGTCAAAGGCTGTCTACTGAATCACTGACAGCCTGTGACAGCACTGTTTTGTCCAATGCCGCAGGGATTTTTTTTGTCTCTTTTCAATTTATCAGCCAGCTTAAAATATGTTTTTAAACCCATGTTACGCTTGATAACATCAAAGATGGTATAAAATATCTGTCTGAGGCTTTAAGCACATTATGGAAGCCGCTGAAAACAAAGCAGCCCCTGACTCACCCAACTGGAGCATGAAAAGCTCCATCAATGATAATCATGTGTCTTCTAAAAAAAATTCCTACAATATAAGCTTTGGGTAGCAATCACAGCTGAGTGTTTTTATTTCAACCAGCTAAACCAGTAATTTCTTGATTTCAGCTTAAAGGGATAGTTCAGTTTTTTTGAAGTTGAGTTGTTTTAGCTCCATATGGCCACTAAGCACATTAGATGCAGTAGAAAGTTCTCTCCTCTCCCTCAGGAAGCCACAGACAGTTGGAGTCTGTAACGAAGAAATAGACGCTAACAGGAAAGTACCGTACCAAATACAAAGGGTATTTTTCCGCCTACAAAATCTCAAATCAAAAAGTAATACCACAGTTTAAAGGAGACATATCATGCTGATGCATGATTTAATACTTACATATAATATAATAAATTTGAAAACAAGACCTTACACCCCCTTAATTTTCAAAAAATGAGACATTGTATTTTTTCTGATATCCTAGAATGAGATTTGATGCCTTTGAAAAAAGGTCATTACGAGATGACCGCGAGATTTAAATCGTCGTGACGACACGAGGTACATTTCTTTTTATTGGGGTAATCTGATAAAACACTTCCTCCTCTGTGACGTCCGTTAGCCACAAAACCGTCACCAAGGAACACATCCACCCAGCAGCAGTATATAGCTCCCTAGCTCACACTCACTCATTACCAGCTCTGGCCTGTAGGGGGGCTCAATACGCAGCCGCTGCTTTGAGCCTGCCGGAAAATACAGTAGAAGAAGGACAGGCTGGCTCAGCCCTCTCAGCAGCTCTGACAGAACTGACCAATCAGAGCACAAAGGGCTGTGACATTGCGAGGTAACTGGAGGTCAGCCTGGAAACCGAGCGTTTCAACAAGAGCTTGTTAATGGCCTAAAATGAGGATTTTGAGAACGCTATTGTGGGGCAATGAAGGAACTAAATGACTTGTACTGAGGGCAGAAATGCTTTACAGGCATCCTAGTCTGGCATAGTGAAAAGGAGAAACAAGCATGATATGTCTCCTGTAAAAGTACGCTACATATGAGTGTTTTTAAGTTCATTAACATTTCGGAAAAATAATGTTTATCCGGACCTAAGCCAACTCACGTCGTGTATCCCTCTGCTAAATCACTCTGCCTCACTCAGCTGTCGTATACTGAACATGCTAGCGGCTTAGGACGCCTGTTGTAGACTGATTGAAAGCCTATATATGACAAATATTTCTGAGATGGGGGTTTTGTGATGCTTCCCTTGATGCAGTAACAGATGTGCATCATGGAGAACGGAGTGATGTAGCGGAGGGATACATGACGTGGGTTGGCTTAGGTCCAGATAAACTGTATATTTCTGAAAGGTTAATGCACTTAAAAACACTCATATGTAGCGTACTCTTAAACTGTGGTAATGCTTTTTGATTTGAGTTCTTGTAGGTGGAGAAAATACCCTTTGTTTTTGGTACAGTACTTTCCTGTTAGCGTCTATTTCTTCGGCACAGACTCTAATAAACTGTGGCTTACTGAGGGAGAGGAGAGAATTTTCTGCTGTATCTAATGTACTTAGTGGCCATATGGAACTCATACAGCCCCACATCAAAAAAAAAAAAATTGAACTATGCCTTTAACAAAGCTCATAAGAGAAAGGAACCTTTCATCTAGTTACAGCGACAGCATTAAGAAATGAGCTCCCAGAGACTTGCAGAAACAGATCTCTGTAGGCTCAAGTAAAAGCAATATTGAGTACATCTATCACAGGCTGCCTCAGGGGGAGACAGTGTTGTAATGGTTGAAAATACATTTAAATGAATGATCCCATTTCATTTTGCTGTGCCGCTATATGATACAGTTGTGTCAAAGAGAAAAGAAAGAAAAATAGTTTTTCATCTAAGTTATGTTGCCCATCAGTAACTTGGCTAAAGTTTAAAAAAAGAGTTCCTCAGGTGCTGTGTTTACAACAATAACCTTTAGGGCAGAGGGAATGAACGTCTCTCCTGATGTACTGATGGACATCCCAAAAACATAATGACTCAACACTGGCTGATGCAGCAAAAAAAAGCAGAAACATGTCAAAGGACACAAACCCTCTCATCCTTTTATTTGTATACTTTGCCATCATGTCCTTGACATGATATCTCAGGAATGTATTGAGGTATTTTCCTTCAACTTTATAACTCTGACTCTTTGGTGAACTTCATAGATTTTTGAATTTAAGGTCTGCTCCTGAGAGCCTCAAGTGCATCCTCTCCTTTTGAATGTAATGTCTCAAAAACACTTTGAGGAACTTCTTATGGTCATCCGTGGTTTGCAAGTCTGATACCTCAACAGCACTTTTAAGGATTTCAGTAAAACTTTTGCAAATGTGAATCCATCAAACCACTAATTAGTAGTTTGGTTTATTTATTAAAGCATGAAGTACAGTCTGAACATTGAAAATGACCTTTGCCAAAGCTTTCAAAAATGTTATCCATCATAAAAAAACATCTGCAATTTGTCAGCAACCTGCCCCTGTTGTGTGTACTGTGGAACAAATTATAAATGTAAGAACCGTGGCTTGTGTTTTCAATTGAGTTTTCGCCAACATGTGTTTGTCTGTTTGATTGTTTGTTAGTTTGTGAACAAGATAAGTCAAGTTATGAATGGGTTGTGATCACAGTTTCATAAAATGTTGGTTATGGCACAAGAAAGAAGTGATACGATTTTATTGGTGAGCTGAACTCAAATGCAGATCCAAATATTTTTTTCAAAGATTTGTCAACAGTGGGATAGGGCAGTTTTCCAAATTTTTGACAATAACCTGACTGACAGTTTTGGAAATGCCTTGGCAGAGGTTTGTGCTCTCAAAACTCTTCTTGTTTGTTATTTAGTTTGTTAACATCAGAACATAAATGAATTTTGATCAAATGAAGCGAAGGCCTGCTAGCTAGTTCAGACAGACAACTCGAGCTGCTCTGCTATGCACATGCACATGTCACATGTCACATGTCACACATCACACTCCTCTCATCCATCCTCCAATCACACTCCCCACCTCTCAATTTGGCAATATATTTAAACTGGGAATTTACCCATCTCTCCCTCTGCCCAGCAAACGTCTATGCTGCCACTGATTTGCATCCACCTGCAGGCTCCAGGGGTGTTCATATGTTTTGCCCATCACTCCTTCATACCTTCATGTAAACCTTTCTGCAAGGAGTGATGAGACTGGAGCCTGGACGCCAAACCTATGACATGTATTTGCAGCTACAATAAAACAATTAAACGTGAGTTGACTGACTGAAATGTTAGTTATGGCAGAAGTCATAGGTTATGAGATCTGTTGTGACCTGAATCCATATGCAGAAAAATCGAATGTAAATCATGTTAAATCAGTGTTTCTGGTCCGACATCCAGTGGCATACTCAGACAATTTCACTCATACCAGGAATCAGTTCCAGTTTGTGTTTTCTCTTCACCTGCTTTCACTGTTCGCTGAGGTCTGTGTGAACATCATGACATCTGCTCAAAAACTGTTTCATAAAAAAGGGGAACCTTAATATAGGTAAAGTACCAATTTCCAGCTGAGCACAATGACTGAAGTCTCTATTTTTGTCTTTTTTTGCAAGTTTTCAAGTAGACCGCATGATTTCAAAGTTCAAGTAAAAAGAAGAAGGGGAAAAAACACCTTCAAAATGTTTTCAGTATTTATCCTGTAAGCTCTTTTGTATCTTGAAGATTCAAAACAAGGCAACTGAGCTGTGTTGAGTTTTGGGAAGACATTTCACTTCTCATCCAAGAAGCTTCTTCAGTTCCAAACGGCTGGTGAAGGAAGCAGATACTTACCTTACTGGAGAGTAAGACAACAACAAAAGAAGGGGAAGAGTTGGAAATAGGAGTCATAGAAACCAGTGTCTTGGGGTTTTGTCCTTGGGATGAACCAACTTCTGTCTTAGTGTGTTTCCAGGCTTGAAGTGAACAGGAATGCGGTGTTTGCCAAAGGTTATCTTAAGTTTTTTGAATAAACTTGCAGCGTAAAGGATCACAATTGTTATGCCCCGTCTAGGGGTGGCCAAGACGCAACATGAAGTAACCCGTTTTCACCTGGTTCAAACAGCCACTGGAGCTGCTTTAACAAATTTAACCGTAAATCGGTATTACTTATTTACAAAATCAAAATGATCAACCACAAGAAAAACAATTTAAACAATACCTCGAGGTGACTAGAAAATCACCTCTGCATTACCAAACACAATTAACCAAAAACGAATTGATCTCAGCACCAGGCTGACGTGGCAGTTTGAATGGTGAGCCGGGGATTCCCTCCTCGTCACAGTGACATCAGCGAGAGCATTTTATGGGCCTTTCCCTCCTCCGAAACCAATCACCGGCGTCGGCATGATGCCAGCAGTCCAACCAGAGGCAGGGGCGGCACACCTGATTAGGACAACCTGACTCACACACGCACACACGCTCACACACACAGAGGGCGCAGGAGAACCCTCCCAACACCACCAAACAAAGAAAAACACAATACAATACACAAAATACTACCAGGGTCGTAACACAATGTTCTTGTGTCTCTCGTCCCTTTCATGCTCCATGTGCTTTCTCTTCTTGTTCTTTAAAAAGGCACACTTAGGGTATCCACAGGTTGTAAGGGCTTCTCTTATGTGTTTCCGTTTCCTTCCTTCCTTGTAGGAACGCTCTCAGCCTTGTGGTTGAGGGTTCTGATGCTTGTGCTGCAGGGGATTGTGGGAATCAGATGTGGTCAGGGGTGAGGTTGATTCTGACCTCCAGTGTACTGTCATGTAAGAGTTGTTTTCTTACAGCTTGGACTGCCTCTGTGGTTACATCTTCTTTGTGTATTTTTGGTAGCCCATAAACACATGGAACTGCTTTTTCCCTGGGTATAGCCTGAAATAGAGTGGCCGGTCAGTCACTCCATCCTTTTCCAGCTGTTGAAGTAAGTTTTATTTCAAGATAAGCATGACCTGGATGAATGAGAATCTACAAGGGCAAGGTCAAAGGAACTTTCACACTGCAAGTGTTTGGCACTTCTACATTCTTTGTCAGTCCAATGCCATCAAAACGAGGAATGAGATCTAAACACATTCATGCGTCCTTGAGTCTTGTGCCAAAGCATCCACAAATGCTCAGCAGCTCTCACTGCGAACCACTGATGGATTTTCACTCATGATCATGGCCAAACATTGAATATTCATCTGAGGAGCAGAGGTTCAGGACTGACAAAGCCCCGTCTGTTCCTCAGCTCCTTTAAGGATATACCTTGTGAACAAACATCCATCTTTTCAAAGCACAAGCAAGAAGTCATTGTAGGCTCTAAAAGTCAGAAAGGCCAAAGGAGAGGCCTACTAAAAAATACATTAATCTTCTTTATGCCTTAGTCACACATTCCCGTTTCTTTGGTGATTGTGCACAACTGTACACGATTGAGGAGGCTGGTGTGATCGCTATGATACGGGATGAAATGACTGTCTCACCCCTGGACACACCCCGTAAATACACCGTCTGTAGCACTTTTACAGCGCTTCTACAGCGCTTCGGGGGCGTTCGTCTTGCTTCAGTTAGGTTAATACAGCGATATGAGGAGGACTCCTTGAATTTTCATCCCGCTGACACGATGTCAGCCCCACTCGAGCTCAGTTTGTGTCACGTAAGCCCCGACTGAGCCCCGTCGCTTACGCCGTCTTGAACTGGACAGAGTCGGGGCACAAACGGATACATCCTTGTCAGTTGTCCTCATAGAGCTGTCAGGATTGAGCCACAATCAGCCCGTCTGAGCTCTGTACATGTCCGGCTAATACCGTTTGCATTAGGACTGCATTAGGCTTCCACCCCACTATACTGAGAGCGGCGATTCTCCACGACAGTTTTGAACTGTTCAAAACTGTCGGGACCCTTCCACGTTCCCCGCCGTTCATCCACGACTAAACAAGACTGATCCAGACCACGTAACGCATGCACCACGACCAAAGCACGTTTTATCAGGATTATGACAATTGTGCACAATGGTCATGACAAACGGGAATGTGTGACTGGGGCTTTAAGTCAAGTGCGCATCTTTGGAATTATTTAATAAATGAGACGTACTATACTCTCACAAATGGCTGTACATCTAGTGGACTTTTAAAGGGGCGGGCATTTCTCTCTATGAATCCTTGCACGTAATATGCAAGATTTCAGGCTTCAGTTCTAGTGTGTAGCTGAATATGTGAAAACAGAGGAACAGGCAAATCTGTACAGTCCTGTTGAGTTTGCTGCAGTGTGCAAGTATTAATATGTATGTCCACCAAATAACAGAAAAGGAAGCAGCAATGGCAGCCACTTAAATACCTTGTTTGTGGAAAAAGTTACTTCAACAGGATGCTTTACTTTATTTTTAGTGTGGGCACATCCATGGCGAAATGTTTACATGCAGGTGCTGGACAAAAGAATCATCAACAATCATAAGCTGTTTTCAAAACAGGTGTTTACACAATTTTTTAAGGATGTATTAACATTGCAAGATAGGGCACTTTTTTGTGTTTTTCGCTGATAACTTTTTATGTTCACCGTGGATTATGATGACATTTTCAGGCAATGTCGGTCATGGTGCAAGGAAGAAGTGATTCGATTTTGAAGGTGATCCGAATTTGCATGAAGATCTTGGATTTTTTTTCCTCAAGGATCTGTTAACAGTTAACAGTGCAATTTTTGACATTTTAACTAAAGAAACCCAAACTTGTAAATAGTTTTTGATTAAATTTTCTGTGTTTACTCATAGTTTGTTCAGTGTATATGGGTCATTGCACCAGGGAATTAATACATTTCCATGCTCTTTGTCCAGTTTTTTGTCTGTATGTCTGTTTGTCTTTGAGCAAATCACTCAAAAGTTTCAACAGATTTTAATAACATTTTCCAGGAATGTTGGTCATGGCACAAGGCAGAAGTGATT
Organism: Scarus forsteni; assembly: GCA_036419115.1. Lineage (NCBI taxonomy): Eukaryota > Metazoa > Chordata > Actinopteri > Labriformes > Labridae > Scarus > Scarus forsteni. The sequence goes on along the minus strand of JAZDUH010000098.1, from coordinate 12,604,812 downwards.
GCATTTGGTCCATGTTACAAACATGGAGGTGGATCCAGGAATTTTTAAAGCATCTGTTTTAGACAGAAAGTTTAGATAGGAGTTTTCCATATTTTCCAGAATGTCATATTGGCCTTTTTGGAGGTTTGTACTCTCAAAGCACTTCTTGTCTTGTTTTATGATTACAGGGGCCTACAACTATTAATGTAGTAGAACATGAATTAATTGCCCAGAACAATGTTTTGACAGTCATCTAATTTAGTTCAATCTTTTTTGCTATTTGTCTCATTGAACAGTTTTTGAGTCCTTCATACACTGTTTTTTCCTTATGTTAACAGACTGACATCAAATTAGCTAGCCTTCTCACTTCTGATTGATACTTTTACAATTCGTCCTCTAGAGTTTGGGATAAGAGCTGCTTATTTCTCGTTCATGTCTTATTTTTGACAATGGCTGATAAAAGCACACCAGATCATTGTTTAGGTAGTTGGCCTATAGGGATCAAGTTATAAGCTTCTATAAGTTACTGAATCCTACAGTAGACATGGAGCATGCACTTTAGTATGACATGAACTCCTTGTCTAACAGGATGATGGAACAGTTTGATTCTTCCACTTTAGTAAAATGGTTGATTTATCTTACAGACACGTCTCTCCATTACTGAATGTGTTTGTGCATGTGTGTTCTCAGTAAACAAGCGTTATGGTCTGTTTCCACCAGCAGCTCAAAGCTTCCCAAGGGACGCTGGAGAGAAGCTGTTTGATGGATTCTCAGACCTCCAAGGAATAACTGAGTCCTCTCTCTTTCCATTATCGAGACTATTTTATTTTTATTCAGAGACGCAACACAGGCTGAAATATTCACACAGCCTCTATCTTTAATAACCTGTCTGCTTTGTCTCTCCATCCCAGAGAAATTGATCATTTGTGCAATAATTTTTAACTCCGTTGTGCTGAACCAGCAGGATCACAAATAAACAAACAAGGTTCTTATTTCAGTTACATCTGCCACTTATCTGAAAAACAAAGATAGCTCAAAGAGCATCAAGAGGCACACCGGTTCTTTCTTCTTAATTACACAACTCCATTAGGAGCCAAAATAATCCGAAACAATGGTCTATAAACAACAACTGTAAATGAATTCAGAGAGTGAGGGAGGCAAATGTTGTTATAATAGAGGCGAGTGAACGTTGAGATTATTAGAGCTTTACTCATTCAAGCTTCACACTGTGTTTGTGAGAAAAGGCTGCTCTGACTACAAGACAAGCTGTGTAGCTCCATGTCCTTGCATTCATTTCCATAGCTGTCTGTAAATCTTCACAGAGAGGGGGTCGAGCTCGCCTCTTAGCCAAACACAGGGGTTTCATGCTCCTGCATAATTCACTGTCATGTGCAGTAATCCACAGAGAAGCCCGAGTGAAACCACAAAGCTTTTAACGCTCAGAGAGGCTGGCAGCTAAAGGGTCATTGTGTCACTAATGACTGAGAGGGACGGGATAATAGACCAGGACCAGAAACCAACATTTCTCACAGCATTAATGAAAACCACCTCTATAATTTACAGTGCAAATACACCTCATAATAATTCTGAATTAATGAAATTCTGCCATCAGAGAACAGAGCGTGCAGAATAATACACCCACTAAGTCATTTTAAAATGGAGAAGACTTTTCCCACAGCTAATTTAAGGTCATATACTGTTTCTCCTGTAACAGTCTAAGATTAGTTAAATTATTCTCTTCTTGAAATGGGCAACACTCAATGTTTATCTTTTATTCCCTGGAGGTTAACCAAAGGGGGATACAAAATGTGATACTTAGATGAATGTTGTCAAGACATTTTAGCGTTTATTGCCAAATACATTTACACACAGAAGCAATCTGATTTGGTAAACTGCTGCAAAACAGTCAACATATAATAGAGGAGGAATAAAATACTATAAAAGATATACAATATGAGGCACAAAAGGAACAAAAACAACCGAACAATAGAGAAGGTGCAGTTGAGAAGCTGTACATATGAGCAGTGATTTTTTTAACAGTATAAATGTGACATTAATAGTGTGTAGTGGATAAAATGTGGCTGGGTGGCAGTCAGTTTTATGGTGGGTGGGAGTGGCTGGGTTACTGTTCATGACACTGACGGCAGAGAGGATGAAACTGTTTAGGAAGCGTGAGGGTTTAGTCCTGATTGACCACATCCTCTTGCCAGAGGGGAAGGTTATGAAGAGCAACATTGTGACAGGTCTCCTGTGGAGGTCGGCCAACACCGATCATTTTTCAGGTGTTGCTATGCCATCTCCGTCATTCTTTTGAGTGTTAGCTCAACAGAGTAATACAGAAAGTTCTTGAGGAGCAGTGCAATAAGTAATCAACAGAAAGGATGACTGACTCTGCCAGCCCTCTGATTGGCTCACTGACTCACCAATCAAGGATCCCCATTCACATGGTCACTGTAGCTAAAGTCCAGCCTGAGCCAAGTCTTTCAAGTGAGTTGCAGTGAATCATCTTTATTTAAAAAAAAAATAATAACCTGAAGGTATGTTTGGAGTAAGTGCAGAGCTTTTTCAGACATCAGATGTCTACTGCTGGTAAGCAGTTTTCTGCATGTTAAAGATGCTATGAAGAGTTTTTATGTAATTACAAAAAAGTCTCACTTTTAGATATATGTCTGATCGAAATACACACTTTAAGATGAGTTTTATAGCAATAAAATAGGTTATCTATAAATGCTATTCCTTAGCTTCACGGTCGGGTCGGACAGGGCTGGACTGGCCTGGATACTGAACTTTGGGAACAAGACAATTAAAACTAGAGCAACTTTATACTATTCAGGGGTGCTGGTTTGACAGAGTGGTTAGCAACCAGGCACCCCATGTACATGCTTCTGCCGGTCCAGGTTCGAATCCCGCCTGTGACCAGTTTGCAGAGTGTCTTCCCCTACTCTCTCTCCCCCTTTCACAAGCCTATCCACTGTCTCTCCTGTCAATAAAGGCATAAAATGCCCAAAAATTAATAAAAAAAAATAAAAAATTATATTATTCGGACATGTCTTCGAGCACCGGGCTGTAAGTAGCGATATATAGCCGGCTACAAAACTACGATACTAAGTTTTCCAAAACTGCTTGTTGTCGCACATCAAAAACTACGGCTACGTCCATAGAAAGAGATACATTACCTCGTCGCTTTGCATCCTGTAAGTTGTTGAAAAAAGAAGTTGTAAAGCAATGCAGAGTTCTGAGGAAGGTCCGAGTTGCATTCATTAGCAACAAAACAACAAACACACACTTTGGCTGGGGCCAGGTCTTTACGACAGTCACCGCGCGTGCTCATGGGTAGCAGAGTCTTCATGTCGTCGGAAATGGATTCTCCTCATAGCACCTTTAACAACATAACAAAAAGGAAACATAAACAACAAAAAAAACCAAACCAAAACAAACAAAAACACATGAACGATTGTTATGGGGCAATAGGGGTCCCCAACCACAGCCACAGAATCACTGAATACTTGCATATCGCTCTATATAGCTTGACTGTACAGACTTAACACAATTGCTTTCTGTCTCTGTCACCAGTTTGATGAAGGAAAATGTAAGGATAAATTCAGTGCTTAACCCTATACTAATGGACTAGTCCTGTGCTTTGAAAGTAGTTGTAAATATATCTCACCCTGCAAGTTGTTTGCAACAGAAGAACACATAAAACATCATTAATAGAAACATTAGATCAGCATGAACTGACGGATGAAACACACACTATCAGGTCCAAAACAGGTTCATAACCATGATTGAAATATAGGATATATTTGCAGGTTAAACTGTTGTTTTCACACTTTTTTTTCAGAAAAAAGAGAATGTTGTACCACTTGATACTTGTGGGAACAGCAGAATGCACAAATGAAGCCTCTCTGTGCATCTTTGTCAGTTCTCTTCCCTACAAGCTGATAGGTTCGAGAATAGTTTGCACTTTAGAGGCTGAAGAAATCTTATTTCCACATAATTCTACATCCAGTGGAGTAGCTGCTTTTCTCACCTTAAAACCATGATAACAGTGAAACACGCTGTGGGCAAAGTGTGATATATAACAAGTTAGGAGATTGAAAACTGTGAAACATGAGCTTCTTGTTTTCATTATTATCCTCTGTAAAGACAGAGCAGCATATGACTGACAGGGTGTGACTGTTGCCTTATTTGTCAGATGCATACTGTCTGCATGGTTAACATAGCTCACTGTGATAAAAACAACAACCCTTTTCAAACAAACCACAGCTTTTTAGTGATCACTTGAAGGAAAAAAAATACATTTGAGTATGCATTGAGGAGAATCACAATCACAAACCAAAAGCAGGAGGAGAGGTTGTCTACTAGACGTATCATGTTGCAATTATGGACTGAATTCATAGCAGATACAACAATGAGACTTGCAATTTTATAAAACATACCAATTATTTTGTCCTTCATTTGTAGAGTCTGAATGCATCCCTCTATAATATAGGATGCACTTAGGCATAGAAGTGCAAAAACAAATTTCAGACTTCAGCCTTGGTACATTTACATCCTCTGTTTCATCCCATAAAAGTAGCTGTAATCAATGTTTTCAGAGGAGATTGGAAAAAGGGGTGGGATAAATATGCAAAGATGATACATAAATACAGAATGCAAACCATCAGGCATCATTTCAAAGCTGTGAGTTTGCATGCTAATGATTTTTTTGCACTTCACGTCCTTTTTCATTTACTTCCACACTGGTGATATTGGAAACATTTTTTTTGTGTGTGTTGGCCATTGTCTGTTTTTCTGTGTGACCAAGCCATGGCCTCAGCCCTTCCTATTGACCCACATATTAAATATACTCTCACTGACTTGGATTCCTGTATCATGCTAATGTTGGTGACCCCCTGTAGTGACTGTGGGCCTTGTTTTGAACACAAGGATTTTAGTCTTTGGTATGGCTCTTTGAGCACACAAATAGTTTAAGCGCACTGAAAACACACATTTTGGAAAACTACTTTTGGATCAACCTGCTAACAGACAAGGTGGCTTTGTTGAGTCAGGACGCGCTGACCAACACTGAAGCATCCATGTCAGTCAGTGTTACTCAAATAATGGGGTGTGGCCCCAAGCTCAACCTGACAACCTGCACAGGAGGGCACAGCCTGTCTATTCAGAGGGTGATCTAATTTGGCTCATGGCCCCTTCAAATTTCAATTGGCCAATCAAGGATCCAGTCCAAAATTCTTCTCTGTGATTGGGTCTGTGGCCAGGTCAGAGGTGGGATTTATTTTAAAAAAACAGGGGGCTGTGTAACAATTGACTTCTATTGCCTTTTTTGAGTCTGTCTTATGTGAAATTATGTCTTAGAATTTTCAAAAAAGATGCTGAACCGGGATTGCTGTTCTTAGACAAGGCTATATGTTTATTTATTACTATAAAAATCATGTATCTTTTGGTTGTCGGCAGCCAACCTCACATGGACAGTCATGTGGAACTAGATGCTGAACCTAAAGAAAATTTTCTAATATTTAAAGAAGTAAGCATTTTAGGTACCATTTGCGAGGTTTGGTATATTAATCATATTCCATGCTCATTTTTTGATGTAAACATAAAAAATAGACCTAAAAACAGCAATTTAAGACAATTCATTTCTGTTTTTCACACCTATTTTGTGGAGAAAATATTTAAAAGCCACTTTTTTCATTTCATTTTTGGGGTAAAATTAGATGTATGAAACCACTGCTTCACAAATACAATGAGCTACATTAGATTAAAATATAGCTGTTCTTAAACAAGGCTATATTTATTGCTGTAAAAATCAGTCATTTAACACACACTATCGTGTATCTTTTGGTTGTCGGCAGCCAACCTCACATGGACAGTCATGTGGAACTGAAGTCTTTTGCAACTCTGCATGCGCTTCATTTTGCAGCACTAGAGGTTGCTTCTTTTTATGAATGATAAACACTTTAATATTAACTTGAAACATCACACTCTGTCCTAGTTTCTTTTGTTTGTGTGTCATAACTGTGAGATGTAATAGCTTGCTGATTTTTAGAGATGCATGCAGGTAGCCAGCTAAATAGTAACATTCTGGCAACCAAATAGCTTGCTCCAAATCTAAAAGACGCTTAAAACAAATTCAGTCATGTCCTCTCTTTCCTGTTGTTCCTCATTCTCAAGGTCCAAAGTGACAGTCTTCACAAAGATAGAAAAACAAGTCAGTACACACATATACACACGTACACAAAAGGCTGAAGGGAGAAAAATACCTGGGCCTGGCTGTCAGAGAGGGAATCGTTACTTTCTTCTGGTTTAAACTTTGTGCAGACACTGTGACTCACACTCCCTCGCCCTCACTCCAATTTTTCCACTCGGTGTCTCTCACCCACTCACACACTCATTCCCGCTCTTACATACACACTCACAACAGTACTCATGCCAGTGCGTGTTTATATTTGAGTGTTTCAGAGGGATACAGATAGGAGATTCCTGGTGTCTGCATGTGTGTGACGAGAGATCAGCTTCCTCCTCCTCCTGAAGTGTTTGTGCGTCCCTCTCTGTTCTTCGATGTGTTAGCCTGTCATTTCCTCTGCCTGGTTCCTGCAGGAGTCGGCCTGTCTGCTCCTTAAATAGGCTTGACCTCAGCGCAGACTGGGGCCGCCTCAGTCTTTAACTCTGCACACACTTCTCCATTTACATTAGAGTGTGGTTTTAAGGAGGCAGCTGGTTTTATATACAGCAGCTCTGCCTGCAGACACTTGCACTACGGGCATGAGCTCAGCTGCATGGATTGTTGTGCCTCCAGGATGGGTACGGGGTAATTCATCCAGTTTTAAAGATATATTTAAATATTTCAAATGAGATATCTGTGGAGACATTGATATTGTATTTATATTCTTTATGTTTATTAAAAAAAGCCATTGTGCTTGTAAAAATGCACAGAAGAAGAACTAATAAATCTAATGTGGTTTTTAATCACAAGACAATAAAGATATTTAAATTTTAAAGGAGTGAATCATTAACAACAGACATTCATTACATATACATAAATTAATCCGCATTAGTGTCTGTAACCCATAATAAGAGCACTTGTGTTTTACACTCCATGCTACACCTTTACCAAGAAATCACTCTGAGAGCTCAGACCTCCCAGGTAGCTCACATTATGAATTTATTTATTTAATAGGGACAGTGCCCATTAATGAACATCTATTCAAAGAACAATAGATGTAAATATGCCGGATTATAGCATCAATGCTAATTTACATCCGTAGTCCCTAGGCAGGTAACACACAAACATTATGGCAAAGACACCACACACAAAAGCATGTTGCTGATACATGTATAAGCAACAGTTCCACGATAAAGCTACCATCATATTATAATCCCTTGACCTTGAAAACCCACTCCCAGCACAATCATTATTAGTTTGACAGTTGTTGAGCAAAATCTGATTTTTTGCTTATGGCGTTTATCTGGATCACCGCCAAAATCTTATCACTTTCAGATGAGCCAATTCCAACATCGTCTGAAAATTTCAGCAACATCCGTCCAGTAGTTTTTTGTGCAATCTGTTCCAACAAACAAACAAATGGGGGCAACAACATAACCCTCTTGACGTAGGTACATATTGGCTGGGAAACAATTATGTTACCTCATTAGATGCTGCTACTGCTGCTCAGTTGTCCACAAGAAGTAGCTGAGATAGTTACTCCAAACTTTGGTTTCAGTCTTGCTTCTTGCTACTATCTTAGACCATTGTTGTGTGTTTAAAGTAACGATTGCTACTTAACTGCTGCCAAGGACTACAAAAATGGCTGGGGACCCAAATGCAAGCCCTTTGCAAGATCATTTTTTTTATCAATAATTCATACACTAGTGTGGTCCTGTGACTGACTGGCGACTGGTTCAGGGTGTACCCCACCTCTCGCTGAATGACATGTCTGAGATAGGCTCCAGCCCCCCAACGACCCTGAAAGGGATAAGCAGAAAAGATAATGAATCAGTCATACACTAGTGCCATAGCCATGAGGACTAACTTCATCAGGTCATTTGGTTAAGAGGAAGCAAGAGATCACCACAAGAAGCATATGCATTTGAAATACTGTAGTTGCTTCTAAGTCGAATTACCTTGTTGTACTTTTGTAATTCCATAGTAGCTTAATCATAGCTTTTGACTCTTGCCAATCATGTTTCAGCTTAAAAAACAGTAAAACGTACGTTGGTGTGATAAGATTGTCACAAAGAACAGAACATTTAAGTTTCATAACTTTAGGGCAGCAGTGATCCTAAACACACTGAAGAAATCAGTAGGCTGTGAACAAACCAGCACAATTTTTATGTGTTTTCAAACTAGCACAATTCTTTAATTTTAGCCTATAAAACAGGACATCCCTGCACCACTCCATAGGAAATGAGAGCAAGTGTGTTGTTGGCTGTTACCTACTTTTACAACTCCCATTCATAGACTGCAGCATGCCAAAAATATTGTGGATATTTTGTACATAAATTTGTAAGAGGTTTATAAGATGCAATTTTTGAACCATATTGTCTTGCCCTATTCTAAATGTTGTATTCTTCTATATATCATTTACTTTGAATGTGTTCTTGCTGCATTCAGTCACTTAATATTCTAAATACGGTTCAAGCTCCACACCAGACCCTTCTAATATTATATATCTCATTCACTGGAGAGAATTTAATAATGCACAGTGGAAACAGAAATGTAACAAAAACACACAAACAGTAATACAAATGGTGATTGCATGAAAACAAAACCAACCTCTGTCACTGAGCAGCCCTTCAATGAAAGTGCAGATTTTTCATTATGCCCAGTAATGCCCCAAGAGATTCTACGCAGCGTAAGATCAAAATGTACAGGCGCGCACACCCGCACATCTATTAGAAATGAGAGTGCTTTGAGAGCTGGGGACTAGCCTCTCTTCTGAATAGATAAATTAAAAAATAACAAGCTGCACAGAGGCCTACAGCCATTTTGAAGTAGGTCTGGGTGAAATGGACCTAAATCAGTTTTTTTGATACAGTTACACACACATGATAACCAAATATGAATGCATTCAAAATAAAGACTAGATATTTAGCCATCAGATTCTTAAATGACACATTCACTTGCTCACTCCTTCAGAGACGTTCCAGTCGACTTTCAAGGAGAAGAGGGCAATCACCAAGCAGAGCCTCAGGTATTTCAAATTGTTCAAATGACGAGTGATGACTTCCGCTAAAGAGGTTTTGTTTCTGCCGTCATTTGCTGGTTTATTGGTTTGCTTTTCTGTGAGTAAGATAAATCAAAAAGTAAGATCTGCTTACAGTGTCAAGAGTTTTTACTCTTGGAGCTCTTACAGTTTTGTTTGTTCAAAAATCAGTTGTGACAAAGTGTAAGATACACAGTGTACAGCTTCCTATCCTATTCAGATTTAAATGGTTATTCCCAAATTTACTTTTTCTTTTAATTTGGGCAACTTTAGACTGTTTTAAAAAACACTATTTGAAACTGTGTATCATTTTTTTAAGTCTGTTCCACTAACTGCATATCCAATGATTAGCAAAGAATTTCAATGCTCCAGGATGAGTGTATTTAATTTTAATACCTGTATTGCATGGCTCCTTTGTTAAGTATGCCTTGAGCTAGATGCTAATATTTAGTTCACTTGTTTAAACTACAATGCTAACTTGCTAATGTTACTGTTTGCACTGCTCTCCACGGGCAGAAAGGAAATCTGAGAGGGTAATTATTGCTGATGATACAAAAAGTTTTCTTTTAATTAGTAGTTTAATTAAATAATTAAAGTGCAATGCTTGTAGGCAAGGTCTATTAGCTTGCTTAAGGCTCACTCTGAACAGGCTAGCTTTTTTCGGAATGGCACAAAGGATGAGGAATGAGTCTCCCTTTTAAAGTACTCAAAATGATCGTGTCTTGTTTTTAATGAAGGAGTAGATTGTAGTGACATATTTGAATAAATTACTCTTAAACCTGAAGAGGACTTGGGAAAGAGGACAACAAAGACGGATATATAAAAGGCAAAAGAGATAAGAAAGAAGAAACATAGCAAAGGGAACATAGAGTAGGAAGATGGAAAAAGAAACCAAAGACAAGGAAAATGAGGTGATGATATTTTAATGTTAACTGTGCAAAACATGTCATAAATTGAGCTTTCACAGAAGAGTGCAGCTCCTGTTGCTTAGTATTAAAGCCTTAAATCAAGTGGTCATGTTTTCTGAAAACAAAAACATTATGGAGGAAATAAGTGCAACTAGATGCTACAGTTAGAACTTTGCAGTGTTTTACTTTTCCTCGTCAAAGACCCAGTGTTTGTAACTATTTTGTGATGCAAATGATGTTCTACTTATCTTTCCTACAACAACATGCTTTTTCCTCTTATCAAGATGGGTCGCTTCTGCGTGTATCCTGATGTAAAAACAGGAAGAACAAATGGCCACAGTACTAATTTTCTTAAAGTGATCTGGGCCTTTGCCAGGTTGGGCTTGTTGTTTTGAATAGGGACATCAGAATTCCGACCTCTGCCACAATTGCAGGGCCCAGTTAACCCAGAAGAAAGGTCCAGCAATGCCAAATATCTTGTATTCTGCCGTGTTCCTCAGTTTACACAACAGCTTTTCCCACTCCTCTTCGTCCTGTGACTCAACCTGAAAATTTTCTTCTCTGCAGTTCATAAAGATATCTACCCAAGACCAGCTTCGTATTGTTGTCACTTGAGTTGAAGAAGTTCATATTCAGATCCATTTTGGTGATGTTAGTGTTTGATATTTCTTCAGGAGACAGACATCCTGAACAGCCAAATAAAGGTAAGCAGTGCTTTGCCCCTACGTCACATCTCACTAAAGTTCAAATCACAGGGTCTTTGTTGAGGAAAAGTGAAACGCTGTAAAGGTTCTTCCTGTTGCATCTAGTTTTTACCCTAAAATGAAGTAATTACAAGGTTTTCATTGGCACAGGGGCAGAGCTAACATGCTACTTTATTCGTCATTATATTTACTGGTGCCACTGAAATTTAGCAACCCCCATCTAAAACTCGAACTGCCCCTGGACATTTGCTGTTATATTTCACCTCTTTATTGAATGTGTCCACTAACCATTATCATACTTACCATTAGAGTAAAAACTAAAATTGGAGAAACATCTTTCTCTTTAGAAAACAACTAGAGTACATATTTTCACTTTAGTTGTTTTCCCTTTTTTCTCCTTCCTTATTAATTGTCCTGCATTTAATGTTTTGACTTCTTTGTCAATGAGAGCATGCTCTCAGTGGCATCTTGAGATTAAATAAAGATTGAATGAGTGAATAAGTTGTATGCTGGCAAAATGTGTTTTTCTACGGTCGTAATACATGTCTATAGCTTCAATCAAAAAAGAGCTTCAGTCTAAATACACTATAACACAATTAATTGTGTAATAGAGAACATATTGCAAAATAAAGAAATGCAAAGCTCAGGAAAAACATATGAAATGCTTGGATAACTGTGAGACAGACAAGTGCTCAAAGTAAGCAATTACAACCCATTCCATGTGCTCTCAAACATTATCTTATCTGTTAAAGTTTTATTATGAAACTTATTTTCAAATTTTAAACATCACTTAAAACCAAACAAGAGCAGAAAGGAGTCTAAAACAAGAGCTTTGTTCGAAATCGTCCACTCATTCACTCACTCACTATCCCCTATGTAGTGTAAATGATATAGTGGACTATATAGGGAATGATCAAACAACATTTCGGACACTACAATGAAATTTTCTGAACGTCGTAGCAGCAGATAAGCCGATTATTCCTGTGACGGAAGTGGACGCGCCAAAATTCACGTAAGCAAACCGGGCACTAGGGAGGATAAGTAGCAAATTTTGAAACTGTTTACAGCTGCTAAAAGACGTAAAAGAGCTACGCTACGAACATGTTAAAGATACTTTAATGTTTTTTTACATTTATGAATGAAAGTAGCCCCTAACGGCGTTTCTTCTCTTCTTCTTCTATGGAAAAACACGACCGCATTGCATTGTGGTATACGGGAGTACAATATAGGGTACATCGTATGTACACTCACTTTTGCTGTGCATTGTGGGTATTTTGTAGTGCACTATATAGTGGATGAAATAAACTGCTGAGAATTCGAACAGCACTACAAAATGGCGAACACACTATCTAGTGCACTATATCCGTGATAGTGAGCGATTTCGAACGCGGCTAAAGTCTCCCCATCATTTTGTAACTGCTGTGATGGTTTAAATGGAATGAACCCATTAAATTTGAATGAGAATATTTCTTGACTCCCCTTCCAGACTACTGTAGTTTTTATTGCACATTAGGATTGGAATTAAAAAAACATGGAGCTGTTACAGTTACACCTGTTCAAAAATGTGTCAGCTCCACAGTTTGACTTGGTTTATTTGCGAGGCTTGGCTTCAGCTCATTCACATGTAAGAGAGTGCAAGTAAGTCTGGTTAAAAAGTGTTTACCTCATGAATTGTAAATGCTGTAGGAATGACCAGACATAAGCTTCTGCTAAGACATATCCTGTTAGGCATCCTCCAGTGAGGTGAATCAAAAAGTTTGCTCATGAGCTACATCTGCTCGCTAAGCCTATCACTGCTGCAGGATTGGCGTAGAATTATATGCAAGACACAATGTTTACTTCAGCTGTGTCTCATTGATAAGGCAGAGGATGGGGGCACTGGAGAGAAACTAAAAGCTCAGGAGAAAGTAATAGTTTGTGGAGCAGCAACATAAAAAACAGGGCTGCAGTAGTGTGGGACCACCATTACAAATGATAGGGAGTAAAGCAGTGCGGACCTAAAGCCAGAGGCAGAGAAGGAGCCTGAGTGATCACACTGTATAATAATGAGTCACAATAAAATATGTATGTGTCAAATAGTAAGGCTGTAATATAAAACTAAGCAAAGTTTCTGGGATAATTGAGGAAGTTCAGACACAGTGTGTCCTGAATATTTGAGTAAAATACTCTCCAAAGGAAACAGAGTGCCTGTAGCTTTCTTTTAAGTTGGGACGAGTAGAGGAAGATCTTCAGGTTTATTTATTTCAAGTCAAGTTCTGCTAGTGTATTCAAGCTAATGAGAGCTGGTTTCAAACTGAAGTGCCAAAAGTAAAATGGAATAAAATGCTAAACAACCTTCTTGATTTAAAGTATTGGAGTTGTGGTTGATACAACTGATTCATCATTGCGTTAGAAGCTGTTTAATAATGTGATCTTACTTGTTGAAGCCTTAATTATAATCTTGAATAGTTGATTGGTACAGTTCAGAACACAAGGACTTTGTTCACCAGAATACTTCACAACTGAAACAGAAGTTTTTAAAAATGTCTTGTCACCATATGGACACATACATGCAATGTAGAGTGCTGGAAAAGAAATCCCCAGTCTGAAAATGTATCTGTCTATTCAAAGATCTTTTTGAACTATCTTTTATTCCTCCAACTGTAAGTCTACCTGTCTTCCTGGCTTTACTTGTGACCATGTAAACTTATACTGCCATGTGTTTTTTCAGTGTTTCCCCAAGATAGTGTTGACAATCATGAAAAAAATAAAAAAAGGAAATAAATGGAGACAGATACTGTAATAAGCAACAACTCTTGCTATTACAGTATCTATTTTAACAATGGCTGCCACAGACACGCCACCAAAGATCACCAGTTAACATGGTCACCATTTAAAAGGAAACATTAGGTCCTATTCAAGATGTCAGCAGGATTTCGGTCATTATAGTGTTTTATGAAAAAGCGATATTGTGGCAGAGCATCAGTAAAGCCAGGGTACCACTGCACAATTTACACACGAGTTTTCACTGGCTCTACAGTCGCTAAGACCCATCGGCCACTCATGTTGAGCATCATGGTGACCAACATTTTAGAACCCTTCTTGGACACCTCAGGATGGCCCAACAGAGATTCTAGCTTGTTTGACTTGAGTCCTGCCTTCCATGATTGGTTCATCATGTTAGAGACACTGACTAGTAAGGGCAAAGAGTGTGTCGCGTGTGCAACAATCACAGATGTAAACCATCAGAAGTTTCTGCTTCAAGAGTGAAACAGGAAAATTATGAAAGATGTGTGCACCTCTGTAAAGTGCTCTGCCTTTGAATGTGTTGAAGAGGATATGCAACAACAGTTTTAACAAATAAAAATGAAGGAAGCCACAGCTGTAGAAGACAAAGCAGAGGCACCACAGCACCTTGGAGAGTAAGAGTGCTCTCACAACTTAAAACTCAGGTCACTTTTTTGGAAAATGTGGTTGATCTGTGGTGATGTGAAAGCTCAAACTCTGTAAACAGGCTCTTGATTCACTTCCAAGGGGAACAGAGTTCAGTTCATAGTGGGTGTAAAAGCAGTGCAGCACAAACAAGACAAGCAACCCAATAGGGAGTGAACTGTGGCCTGATGGGGCCAAAAATCACAACAGTGGGAAAGCTGATGTAGTGTTAACAATATCAATCACAGTGAGGGTAATGGTAGCATTGCCAACACCGCCAACCTCAGATCCTCTGTAACAAGTTAACATTTGATAGTCTGTGGGGTGAATGTTATCACATGGCACTTGGCATTATGCATGTGCTGCCCAGTCTAGCCTTAATACAGCTCTATCTGTGTTTAATGACACAGAATTCTTCTCAACCGCTTCAAGCTAAACAGTGTTATTACTTGAAGCTGTTTGTTTACTTCTGGTCAAAGTGCAGTAATGAGCCAGCTGGCCAAATGACACTCTCTGTCTTTTTTGCAAGTGCCTATTTTTTATTAATGGCTGTAGCCAAACCCTCCCACTGACATACAATCCTTGATTAGTTTTGATAACAAGAGACTCCTCTTACCATACACAAGAGTTCAGAACATAAACTTCATGGGTAAAAAGAACTTCACTTCTATGGGGAACTGGATCTGAAAGAATTTTACCTCATTGTTATGATTAGAATAAAACGTTTTAGAGCCATGCCCATCGAGATTTGTACAAACCGTTTACTAATTTTTCCGAAAACGGTCTGTTCTTTTTCTACGCCAGTGGTCTTAAAATAGTCATGTGTAGTCAGCCTCAGACGGTTCTGAACATTTCTACTTACATGACTTGAGTCCTGCTAACTTTCACAGCAGTAGTAATTTTTAATCTCCCAAGTTTTAAATGTTCATCTTTAGGGCAGTTAAAAAGCAACATTTCCTGGAAACGAGCAGTATTTCATGTTCTCAGCACAAATACAGTTTGTCAACTAAATCATAATCAATGTGTTCATACTTATCTAAGGCCACTAAAAGCACTTTGTCAAGGTCCAGGAAGAACGCATCTTTTTGGCTAAGTATGTCAAGGTCAAAGATCCACTGTTTATCTTGATACCATGATGTCACACTTGAAATAAGACATTTCTCTAGAGTCAGAATCCTCCAACACGCATACAAAGCTTTGCTTGGTACAACGTTATCACGTGAGCACAGTAATCCATCGCTGTTTCAGCACAAACAACTGCGCCAACCTGCCTAAAAACTTGTTCTTGACTCATTTCCATTTGACCCATGGAATTGTTCATATGCAGTGAGAAACCAATCATCACAGGAGCCAACACCATTTCAGCATTAACTCATCACAGTGCTGTAATAGTATAAGCAATGCTGTAATAAAAAAGGCATCACAGCTACCACACAAAGAGGCTGAAGAAACACTCAACACATTCATCATTACTGACTCATGTGCACCATTGTTGACTCTACTTGTATTTGTAGGTGTTTGCGATGAAGCTTGAGGGCATAAGCCCTAAACCTGGCTCTGGATGCCAGCTCTTTTCATTGGCGTTACCAACAGTCGTATCTGGCAGTAGGCCTGGGCTAAAAATCGAGTTGGCAAGTCAAATCGATTCGTTTGTCCTGAAACCCGAGTTTAGCAATTTTTTTTCCATTCAACCCGTTCAATTCACATTTGCACTTGGAGGCACTTTTCTCATTACTTTGTACACTTTTACATTTTTTACAATGAGTTGAGTTTTCTATTAAGATTTTTATTTCTTTTACAATAAGCGTTACCTCAGGAATTTTATTATCTTCATAGTCAATTCAAACAAGTGTATAAAACTACAGTGCACAGGCACTTTATGTTGATTTCTGTGTTGATTTTTTTGACCTGGAGGCACTTTAAATGTATATTTTAAGTATAAATAAATGTATATTTTGGAAATAAATTTACAGTGAGTAGTTATTTCATTTTAAATGGGGCGGGGGCATCAAATCGAATCGTGAATCGTCAATTGAGTTCTGTTTTTTTTTTAAATGGAAGATTTTTTTGGGGGGGATCGCCCAGCTCTAACTGGCAGCAATGCCCCCAGGAATTAACCCTGTTACTAATGAACCAACTTCTAATAGACATGTCTTTATTGGGACTTTAACCGACCACCCTCTTGTCCCAAGTCAAAGCCCTTACAGACTGATCTACACTGATTCAAAAAAGTTGTCACGGTTCCCGACTGTAGTACTCCAGCTCAATCAAACAGGACAGCTTATCCCTTTAAAACTGTTTCTGCCTTCTTTTATTGTTGACATTTCTCTGCTGACACCTCTGCAAGTGTTACATTCTAATTAGTTATGCTATCTGATTTCCCCTATAGTCTGCTGTTTCTTCGTGCTCAGAGCTTGTATACACTTACATTGCAAGGTGTGTCTCACACTGATAGAAAAGCTAATTTGTGTAATCTTGCAAAGGAGATTTCATGTCCACCAATAATTAATCGTAGTTTTGCTGGTAGTGTAACCTGCTGGTTTTCTTCCCATAATGCCCAGCATGACTCACATCGATAGAGATGCTGGCTGGGACATAATGACATACGGCCAGCTCTGTCAGTTCAGCCTGGCCACAATTTTTCAACAGAATGGGAAGAAATCAACCAAGACCACCTTACACTTTGAATTAATTCTTGGAAATTATGAGGAGGTCATAAATAGTGGTATTAAAAGTTTAACTGTAAAGCTGATTAAGTGAGTTACATTTGGAAATCGTCAGACTAACTGGTCATGCATGTCACTCTTATAGCTACCCTAAGACAAAAGCATATCCTGTGGGTGATACTGTAGAATGAAAATGATTCCCACTTCACATCCAGAGTTATCACTTCTGACAGCAGATCTCTCACAAGCCTTTTCACGTTCACGTTGAATCCTGATGTTTAATTACCTTTCTGAGGTGTTGCTAACCACCTGGGGAGACATTTGTTCAGTCAAACCTGGAAGAGGAGGTGACTTTGCCTCCCCCGAGCACCGACAATGCCTTGATATGGAACATGGGCCCTGAAAGGTGGCATTAGCGGCCCACTGAAATGAAATGGTGTCAGCCTTTGACTTACCACATGAATGAATTTAATTTGTGAGATCTGCATGTCCCCGAACCAGCGGAGCAGTCAAAGGTACTACAGATGAGGCTCAAGGGCATCAAGCTGGGGGGCACTCATGAAGTGTGTGTGTGTGGGGGATACTGTGAGAATAATGGAGATTTTTTGTTTGCTGAATAAACAATGTATCAGACAGTTTAGTGAGTGTTTTCCTCAGATTTTAGATGATAGAGGCTGCATTGACACTTGAAAAGTCAAGGAGATTTCAAGGGGAATAGTCTCTAATCAGAATCAACATGCAGTGCTCAAAAATAAATTAAAATAGTTTTGATGTATTGTACGAAGATTGTGAGAAAGTAAATACTCTACACAAATCAGCTACCTGATCATCCAGCCTGTGGACTGAAGCACTCGTTTCTCTTAGTATTTCCAGATAGATAATTTATGCTAGTAGTTTTGTTTGGCCTCCTGTCCATGTGTTAAAGGTGTTTAAGGTCACTGCAGACACATTTTGAAAAACTCCTGCCAGAGTGAACTTTTTAAAATTAGCAGGAAAACATCATTTTGGACCAAAAATTCATATGCTTCGAGGGGTAATGTCATACTACGCCACATTATGCAACATTAGATCTGTTGGCACTGTGCATAGCAGATGTAAGATCACATCACAAAAATCATTCAGCAGATATATTTGTAATTATTCAGATAGATTCATAAAATTTCTGTCATTTTCTTCATACATTTTGATGTTGTTCAGTCTTTGTTCTGTCACTTAGGCAGAGTGTAAGAAAGAATTAAGCTAGTTAAAGGTGCTATGAGGAGAATCTATTACCGGCGACACAAAGACTCTGCTACCCATGAGCACGCGCGGCGACTGTCGTAATGCTGCGTTCCAGTAACCTCGGAACTGGGAGTGACATCATCTCCGACTTATTGGTGTTTCAGTTGAAGTCTGAAAAAAACATCCCAATCTACCAGGCTATTGTTAGCTGTTGTTAGCACGTCCTGTGTTGTTGTTCACAAATATCACATGAAGAATGTGATTATCACTATGGCAGCATTTTTGTAAATATAAGTCTAACAATACTATGTATACAGCTGATCTAGAGCGACACACCCCAGTCAGAAGTGCAAATAAATTGATTATTACAGGAGCTAAATAACTGTTCACACTGGGGGCATCCATCTTCGACTGTCAACTCAGGGGTGGCGAGGTTTCACAGAAGGAAATTCCTAGTAGGAAATTCTGACTTCGGGGTCGTTCCAGTTTTAGTTTCCTACTCGGAACCCAGAAATTCCTACTTCAGACTACAACTGGAACGCACCACAACACGTTACCAAAGCCAAAGTGTGTGTTTGTTGTGTTGTAGCCCGGACCTTCCTCAGAACCCTGCATTGATTTACAGCTTTTTTTTTCAACAACTTACAGGATGCAAAACGACAAAGTAATGTATCTCTTTCTAGTTACATAGCGGTAGTTTTTGATGTATGACAACAAGCAATTTGTGAAAAGCTTAGTATCGTAATTTTGTAGCCAGCTGTATATCGCTACTAACAGCCCGGTGCTCTAAGACGTGTCCTAATAATATAAATTTGCTCTAGTTTTAATTGTCTTGTTCCCGCAGTTGAGTATCCAGGCCAGTCCAGCACTGTCCAAACCGACCGAGAAGCTAAGGAATAGCATTTATTTTTATTAAATTATTATTTAATTAGAAACTCCTCATAGTCCCTTTAAGTAAAAATTACTCTCAGTTGTTTTAAATGACCTGCAATGATGGATTCTGTCCAATCAGGTAGCAGTTTCTAAAGAGGGTGGGGCTTAAATAAGGATATTTTCCTTTTTTTGCAGCTTCTGCCATGATAACAACACTACATTTAGCTTTATTCTTGTTTAATGGTGGGAGGCATCCAATGTCAGAGGAGCAATACCGCCACCTACTATGCAGTAATGTGAGCCAGAGGTCCCTATTTCCATTAGGACAGTGATTCCCAAACTGGAGTACGCGAAGAGATGTAGGGGGTATGCGAATACCTGTCAGATTCCAAACAGTCGTTTCAGCAGTTCAAGTTCAAACTGCCAAATATTTGTATTGTGAGCTTTGATAAAGGCCTGGAGTGCTGGCAGACAGGCTGGAGGATAGATTGGTGAGGCATCTTGGAGAAGGAAATCTGTCCTGAATTATCTAAGATTCTCATATTAACATAAATTCAGTTAGACAGCCTTCTCATTAGAACTGTGGAGAGTAACAGCTTCAAGTTCATAACTGAATATGTTCCAGAAATGAACCTTTCTTTTTCAAAAGTAAACTGGTGTTGCCTACTGACATTGCTGGTAAATAAATCTATTTATTGAGAAATAATTCACTTCAAGAGGAATTTGCCTTACAGACAAATTTATTTTTCTTGCTGCTATAAGTGTGTGACAGAAAGTGGTACATGGCAACAAAAAGTTTGGGAACCACTGCATCAGGAAAATAAGTGCATATTTACTTGAAACTAAAGCCCCAGTCACACATTCCCGTTTCCCATGGCGATTGTGCACGATTGTCATAATCCTGATGAAATGTGGTTTGGTTGTGGTGCATGCGCTACTTGGTCTGGATCAGCCATGTATAGTCGTGGATGAACGGCGGGGAACGTGGAAGAGTCCTGACAGTTTTGAACAGTTCAAAACTGTTGTGGAGAATCACTGCTCTCAGTATAGCGGGGTGGAAGCCTAATGCAGTTCTAATGCGAACAGTATTAACGTGGCATGTACAGAGCTCATCGTGGCTCAATCCTGAAAGCTTTCTGAGGACGACTGACAAGGATGTATCCGTTTGTGCCTCGACTGTGTCCCGTTCAAGACGGCGCAAGCGACGGGGCTCGTCAGGGCTCAGTCGGGGCTTACATGACACAAACTGAGCTCGAGTGGGGCTGACGTCGTGTCAGCGGGATGAAAATTCAAGGAGTCCTCCTCATATCGCTGTACTAACCTAACTGGAGCGGGACGAATGCCCCCAAAGTGCTGTAGAAGTGTTGTAAAAGCGCTACTGACGGTGTATTTACGGGGTGTGTCCAGGGGTGAGACAGTCATTTCATCCTGTATCATAGCGATCACACCAGCCTCCTCAATCGTGTACAGTTGTTCACAATCGCCATGAGAAACAGGAATGTGTGACTTAGGCATAAATTCTGTTCATTAAATCTGTTTTAAAAATTCAAAAAAAGCTTCATATTCTCATTTTCCCAGCGTTTAGCTTTTGCCTCTAGGAGGAAATGACATATAGACTAAAGCAGTCAAAGTAGTAAAATTTTTTTGTTTTTTCGTGTGGAAGTTTTCCCACCATCGACATCGAAGTTACATAGTGCCAGTGAAGGTGATACAGACCCCCTCAGACCATGACAGAGGTCTCATTCAACCTGTTGTGAGGTGATGTCATCACAATGATTCTAGAAATATTATATTAGGGTGGAAAAACTATGTTGTGTTGGTTAAAATAAGACATTGGGAAATTGGCCTTGTGGCTCATCACTGACTCTGAATTCACACTTGAATGTCTTGTGTCTGTGGCAAAACTTTGCACATTATTTTTCTATGTAAGTATCTAATGTAAGTGAAGAAAAGTGGAATGACTGCAGTAATAATTTCCTCCTTTTAGTTTCCGTTTGCAGAATTCAAAGCACTCAGTCAAACATTAAGTCGTCGGAAAATTACAGGGAACACATCAGTGCTTTTTATTTTCAGAGACATATTTAGACGGAAAGTCTGCCAGCATTATTTTACCGTCACCAGGCAACAAGCACTCCATCGTCTGTCAGTCATGTAGATAGCAGAACTGATGACATTAGCTAAAGCTCCTAATGGATTTACATGCCAACAAAATTACAAGAAAGAAACCGTTAACCATTACAGCCACAACACCCTGAGGAGAAGATATGGACTGATGTGTGAGCGGGTAAAGCAAACAGGGCAGAAACAGGTTGTATTTGTGCTTAGTTAAATGACCATCTGAGGAAAAGGCAGAAAATACTTATATATTTTCTCCTTTTTTAGGGGTCTGTTTTTTAAATTTGGTTAACATCACCTCCCTCTTTAGTGTTTGCCGTGTTTGGCCTCATGTCATGTCTTGCTTTTAAGAGGTCAGCTACCCAATAAAATACTTAAACTCTCCCTTGAATATCCCTGTAACATATGTTTTCAGCACTCTTATGCCTCTTCAAAAAACAGCATGCTATGCTTCTTTTTATTTATTAGTTTGCTTGTTTTGTCATGCTGAGACGGTGAAAACAGCAGGTGCGTCTTTATAATTGTGTCATGATTTGTTTGACTTGTGAACACCAAAGATTGACAGCAAAATTATGCTGAACCTAATATATTATGATGAAAGTCTTTGTAAACAGTAATTTATGCTTATATTCATTTTTATTCAATAAAGCGAAGGTTTTCAACAAAACAGCTATGAATCAATCACAGGCTTTCAAAGAAAATGAGCCCATTTCCTTTCTGCCTTGGTTGTACAGCATGTTTTAGCCTCAGAAGCCACACAAACAAAAATTTATTTCTTGAACAAAGTGGCACTGTGTCAGAGTGGGATTCTGTCAGAGGATATCTCAACAGTTTCAGAAAGTAGCCTGCAAGCACTTAAAATATTGAACTGGAGTGGGAGCATCACATTTGAAAGAGACAAATGTTACCTTGGTGGGGACTCTACAGGGCTGCTTCACTCAGGCCTCTCTCTGTGTTTCTGCAAAAACGAATCCACAAATTAAATAAAACTTCAATTTTTTACATGAGAAAAAGGGAGCCTTGGTGCAAATGCTGATATCATGGCTGCTTCATGATAAGGAAAGAGATTATGAAAAGAAAAAAATCCATGAAATTTACAGACAGCCTTAAAAAAAACACAGTACAGTATTATTTAGGAATATTATTCGTATAACCATTAAAAAAAACAGAAGTTTTTAAGGTGCTTTGAAAAACAGAGAGGATCATACAGCAAACAAGCACAAAAACTCGGGCACAAAAGGAACTTAACCACGACAACAAAAGGCACAAATTAATGCAGATAAGTCTTACAATTTTACCCAAACAGCGTTAAAGATCCAAGATCAATATGAACCTGTTCACATGTCATAAACACATTATAAACATGTAATAAATACCCTGGCAAAACAATATCCCAGCAACATAAAAGGATAAACTTTTACACATAGCCCTTTTCCATTAGCCCTACTCTAATATACTCGACTCTACCCAGCTCTACTCTACTCGCCTTGTGCTGCTTTTTCATTAGCCCCAGTCGCCTGCCCAATGGGGTGCAGTGTCGCTGTAAACAGCTGAGCGGCACTGCGGTGACGTCATTTTGAGCGCGACACAACACACAACAAAACAGTGTTTTTTTGTCACAAGCCGAGTAAAAAAGGAAAGCAGGAGAAGGCTGCAGGTGGCAAGAAGAAATACCCCTTGAGAAGCACAGGAGAGTTTTGGAAGCTTTACAACAGAATGAAGCCGAGGACGAGAGCAATCGAGCTGCAAAGAAAAGATGTATAAGGGTAAGCTAACGGTAGCTACCACTAGCATGCTAGGTCGTCGCGCTCATGACTCATCTATGATGACATTGTCTGACCAATCAGTAGCCGGCAGTCTGTGATGTCTTCTTTTAGTATCGACTCAGCTGGCTTGGAGCTCGAGCGGAGTAGGTACTAAAACTAGCTTGTTTTAGGAGGTACCAGGCTAGTGGAAACACACTGCAAATCGCGTAGGGCCGAGTAGAGTAGGGCCAAGGCGTGCTAGTGGAAAAGCTCCATTAGTGTCAGGCCTTGCATTTCTTCACTTTCAAATTAATTAAATATTGTTCAATTAAAGTCTGGAAACGTCATTTTGGTAGATTATTTCTCACTTTAATAACACCAAACGGTACCATATTTAAATTATATTTTATTTCTTTGGAAAACCTTCAGAGTTACATTTACAATGAGGTACTTGTTAGCATCGTACATTCACAAAATAACCAAGACTGTTAAATGAGTGGGTGTCAGATCTGGTAAAATTTTCAAACTAGGTCAAGTTCTGTGAGCCTGGTGAAGTCAATGGGTGTGTAATGGGCATTCAGGAAAGACAACGCCCAAAGAAGGTCCTCACCATAGCTTCACTACGGAACCATAGGCTTTCCTTGGGGGGATAGGGGATTTTAGACATTCTTTAACACTACCCATAGATTTATCTGTGTTACACATTCCACGAATGCATGACCCTTACAAATTGTACCTTGTTGTAAAGATGACTAATACGGCTTTCCAACGATATACAGTAACATATTAAACCATTTGGTGTTATCAAAGGGGAAACAGTCAACTGAAATAACGTCTCCAAACTATATTAACACACTCTTACTCTTAATTTTTTTTTAAGTATACAATTACATCTTAAAAACTCCATTTCCCACCTCTATGATCCAACAATGGTTTTACAGTCTTATTTTACCCCGAGGCAGAGTGTGCATGTTTCCATGGCTGTCTGTAAGACTCAATGTCCATCCAGACATCCTGTGTTTTATTAATATATAAACTTTATTCTGTTTTATGACAAATATGAACTTACTAGCCCCTGCTGAGGAGATTTGTTGAGGGCTCACAGCAGGTGCACTTTAAACGCAGAGGGACGTCCACCTCATGGCCTTGCAAGAGTTTTTAATTAATCCGTACTCACATAATCAGATTGCAGGGTTTACATAATACCTGAGATTACAGCTATACAAATAGAAAAGCCCCGCAGGAAGAATGAATTAAATTATACTGTTTTTTAAAAATGCTGATTTCACCACCATAGCTGTTTAATTATTTTAAAAATAAGACTCTGAATAAAGTGTTGGACAGTTTTTAATTAGGTTATTTTGGTGTCAGTTTTAGAGCAGGGGAGAGTTAAGAAATAATGAATCAAACCTACCTTTGATTCGGAAATAAAACCAACGAGTTCTGTGCTGTAAAGAACATTTTTAATGCTCTCGAATGCTAGATTTTAAACTAACACACACATGGGCATTTTGCATTTATGATGCTGGTTGATATATTGTTAAGTTCTGTTTACTGAAAACAGTGTTTATTGAGGTCTTAGAGGCATTACTGTATTAATATGCTTAATAATTATGAGACAAATGAAGCAAAACAATACTAACATGTTGAACTCTCAATAGGAGCTATAGTTTATTGATTATTTGAAGTACATATGGCTGTGAGAAATCTTTTTGAGTGACTCTGTGTTCTTTCTGTGTGTGATGTATGATTGTGTACCTTAAAATGCTGCACACTAGAAGAGATACATAAAATCAGCCTAATAAAGAATCAGAGATCAGGTTTCTCTTTCATGAGCTTTGGAAGTTGAACCGAGTATTTCCATCAGTTCAGGTCTGCAAGTCGACAGTTTGTCTCGGTGTTAATGCAGCAGTCCATCACAAGAGAAGGAGAAAGCTTTGGTTAGACTGCTGCCTCACTGTTTTAAAGGATAAGTTCGGTTCCTGCAGCTTTTACATTGTTTATAGAATGAAGTAGAACAATATACTCACCCAGAAGGCTTTCCTGATGCAAACGGTGCTTCGGGAGAAATTTAGATCCAAAATCGAGCAGCAGACATCGATATAATGGTAGCCCGTAGGGCATAGATCGCCGTTCCTGAAAACTGCATTAATCGTCCAAAAACTCGTGTTTTTCACCAATATTCCATCATGATCCGTTCCGGATGGTCCTCCATTGCAGTCTGTGTCTCTCCACACAGCGCTGTGTGGCTGTACTGACCTCTGAACTGACTAGTTTGTTTACGTGCCCTTCGCGCATGCGCAGTACTCTCTGGAGCGCTGCCTCCGTTTCCTCCTTTCAATGAGCTCCTCATCGGTAAACTCTGGCTCGAAACTGTAAGGACACCCATCATATTCAAAGTTCTCCTCCACAACATCTTCATCCGATAGATATTCGTCCATTTTGCACAAAACTGGAAGAAGAAAGTTGTTGAGTAGGCCGCTGGTCTTCCCCTGGAACAATGAGGCGCACTGCGCATGCGCGAAGCGCATGCAAACAATCTAGTTAGTTCAGAGGTCAGTCCAGCCACACAGCGCTGTGTGGAGTGACACAGACTGTAATGGAGGACCATCCGGAACAGATCATGATGGAATATTGGTGAAAAACATGAGTTTTTGGATGATTAATGCAGTTTTTAGGAGCGGCGATCTATGCCCTACGGGCTACCATTATATCGGTGTCTGCTGCTCAATTTTGGATCTAAATATCTCCCGAAGCACTGTTTGGATCAGGAAAGCCTTCTGGGTGAGTATATTGTTGTTCTTCATTCTATAAACAATGTAAAAGCTGCAGGAACCGAACTTATCCTTTAATGCTGTACTTCCTGGATGTAAATAAAGCACATATGATTGATGGGACTAAAAGCATCTCAGAGTGGTTTGGCAGCACACTGATCTTAAAAAACAGGGATAAAGTTTTAAGCAGGGTATACTCTGACCACTGTCTATACTGGAGCTTTGTATCTGCAAGAATTACGCTTATTGCAGATTTAGGTCAAGTTTTTGTTGAATGTGGGCCTGAACTGACAAGAATTACCACAGTTATCAAGGATATATCCATAATGAGTATACTAATTCCAATGTGTTTTAAAAAAATCAGTGCAGATTATATGGCTTTCCAACAACTGCAGCCTCTTTTATTCAATGTTGTCACATGTGGTTGTGCTGCTCTAAACAAATCTTTATCCTGCAATATGATTTGCTTTAAACTAGAAAAATAGGACAGAGAAAGATCATTTTTATCTGATAATTAACCTTTTGTCACTTCAAAAAAAGTTATCCTCTACCAAGCCCCGCCCTATCTAGTAAGTGTTTCATGGTGAGACAAAATCTGTTTTGTTTCTGCTATTTTTCTTTTGGAGTAAACCATTTTTCAATAACTGCTACTCATGTTTAATTTATCTGACCCTTTTGAAGGGAAAAAAAACAATTACAAAACTACAGGATGTATAAAGAAAAGTCTTTTTGAATCCATCAAAGTAATTACAAATATTATAGATGAATGACCTACGTAATCTCATTTAATATTGTCAAATTCCTCTTTCATTTTCTTTTAAATTCTTTGAACATCAAATATCGTCAATATTAAACAGTTTTATATGACCTTTATGAGTAGATTAGTTTTCTTTGTGATTATCCAACAATGAAGTTAAACATTTAGCTTTAGTTAAGTTGCTGTTAATTGGCTGAAATTCAACAGACATTCAACTGGAAGGAGGAAATTAAAGCTGCTTCAAAAGAACAGCCATTTGACAGTCATACTACTACCACATAAAATGTGAAGCTTGCAGCACTTCATTCATTAGAAGTATGCAGTAGGCTGTTTTGTAATTGGCCATTGCTAATTTAACATCTCAATGTCACAGTATATTTTAGTAACATTGCATTAATACTCGACAAAGCTTTAATAAGACATGTTTTTATAACAATCACACCAACATGAATTCAAAGGACAGAAAAAAATAAAGTCAGAATAGAATTATCACACTACTTTGACCTGCCAAACACTGTTTCTTTGATTGTTTTGGTTTAAGTCAGTGTAACAATTAATTTGATTTTTAATTGAACAGACTAGACTTTGCTGAAGTAGCATTACAGTCCTTGTATGGTCGATGATAAGCTTATTCCAAACAGATATATGGAAGAAAAATATTGAAAATTTTATAATTTAGACATTCGATGCGTGTTCTGAGATGGTTTAACTTTTTAGGATAAGTTCGGTTTCTGCAGCTTTCACATTGTTTATAGAAGTCTAGAAGGTAGAAAAATATACTCACCCAGAAGGCTTTCCTGATCCAAACAGAGATATTTATCGCTTTAGTTAGATCCAAAATCAAGCGGCGGACATCCGTATAATGGTAGCACACGGGGCATGTGTAGCGCCACTCCTAAAACTGCATTAGTCGTCCAAAAACTCATTAGTTTTACCAATATTTCATCATGGTCTGCTCACGCTACTCCTCCAAGACAGTCCGGCGTCACTCCACCCATGTTTTTGTGACTGTGCTGACCTCTGAACTGAAGACTTTCTTTACGGCTGCCGCGCATGTGCAGTACAGCTTCCTCCTTTCAATGAGCTCCTCATCTGTAAACTGTGGCTCAAAACTGTAAGGACACCCATCATAATCAAAGTTGTCATCCACAATATCTTCATCCGATAGATATTCGTCCATTTTGCACAAAACTGGAAGAAGAAAGTTGTTAAGTAGCCGGCGGTTGCCCCTGAAACAATGAGCCGTACTGCACATGCGCGGCAGCCGTAAAGAAAGTTTTCAGTTCAGAGGTCAGCACAGTCACAAAAACATGGGTGGAGCGACCCCGGACTGTCTTGGAGGAGTAGCGCGAGCGGACCATGATGAAATATTGAAGAAACTCATGAGTTTTTGGATGATTAATGCAGTTTTAGGAGCGGTGCTATACATGCCCCGTGTGCTACCATTATATCGATGTCTGCTGCTCGATTTTGGATCTAAATATCTCCTGAAGCACTGTTTGGATCAGGAAAGCCTTCTGGGTGAGTATATTGTTCTACTTCATTCTATAAACAATGTGAAAGCTTTTAAGAGCCTTTAAGAGCTGAACTTCGTCAATTTGTATTTCCTAGACTCATCAGCTTAGTTTTGATGTTTTAGTCTGCTTCGCTCAGCACCTATCTCAGCAAATTTAAAGCTGTGGTCTACGATTTGAAACCGCAGCCTGCCCCCCCTTCCCTCACCTCTCCCCCCCGTGTTCCAAGATCCCGCCTCCAGCTCGTGTCGCCTCGCCTCTTATCAAGCCCCCTCGGACAGAGCTACGAGCGACTAGCACAATATATCAGCAGCAAACTCAATCCAAAACAGCTCAGCTCAACTGAAAGTATCAAACACGACAGACATCCCCCTTGTAACACACAGCAGTAGCCATTTCAACTGGACCGGCGGCAATGCGGGTCTGGCGCCGCCAGAGCGGAGCCGATTGTGGGGGAGGATTTATCTTTCTCAGCCTGTCCTCCCCAGCTCAGCTTACAGTGCAAACGATTAGACATGCTAACAGGCTAACCCGCTCCCCTACAAGTTATTAGCCCGTGCAGGCACAAACTAACCAGAGTTATTCAGCAGACATCTCCCACTGTAGTAAACAAAGCCATTACCTGATCAACCAGGGGCGAAACGGTCGATGCTGAAGGTCTGACGGCTGGCTGAGGCTATTCGTTAGCCGTTAGCCGTTAGCCGTTAGCCCGCTAACAGGCCTCAACCCGCGGGCAGAGCTCCGTTGGGCCCCGCGGGAGAGGGAGGCGGCTTCGGTCTCGGCGCTAGGCTTTTCCGGCTCCATGATAGTTCAGTAGCTAACGCTGCTAGCTGCTCACCGGAGGTAGAGGGGAGGAGACGGGACCATGACGCACTACGCATCGCATGACGATGCGTAGTGAGAGAGACAGGGGATTGGATGGACTCACGGACCAACTCACGGACCAATTAATAGTCGCAGGTTCTTAGGTTTGATTGGTCAGCTAGTATGCAGCTTTTCAGCGGATATACTGAATGGATTATTTTCATTCTTTTTGGTCTTTATACTGTGTAGATAGGACCATAGGACCATAACAACCTTATGAACGGTGTTATTAATATGTACAAAGCTTCCAAATCGTAGACCATAGCTTTAACCTGCCACTCAATTTAACTGGAAGTTTAAATTCTTTACCAGAGGAGTTATCTAACCACCAAAACTCTCCATCTCTTTGACTTTGACTTTCATGATCTAGAATAGACACTAAGAGAGAAAAAATACAGCTGTCATGACTTTATTCTTCTGTCAAGCAGCTCTAAAAGCCCATGTCTGTCAAGTCTCAGTCAATTCTCAGACATTTCACAATGTTAACTTAAACTAGTCACCTCACTTTTTCAAGGTACTTTATCACCCTGACAGCTGCTGTCAACATTTGGGGTGCAGTTCTCCACTTAGGATTTAAAATTATGTGTTTTTTTAGGCCTTCCCAGATTCAACTTTCAGTGAGACTCCATTTAACCTCCCACTGCAGTTCTTTTATTCAGTGAGGTGACAAAAACACAAAGTCGGATTAAAGCGTCCAACGTCTTTGTAACAGTTTATGTTGACAGAATCCCCAGGCTACAGTGAAGCGCTGCCGATGAGGAAGGTCATATCTGTCTATCCTCCTCTCCCTCCTGATCCAGGCCTCTCCTGAGAACATAAAGTCTCTCCGGTGTTTTAAAGATGTGTCGGTATGGGGTCTATGAGAGGGAAAATGGATTTCCTTCATGTGCTCAGTGAATGTTTGCATCAAAGGGGAGCTCACAGTGCCGCTGGGGGGTGGGGGGTGGGGGAGCAATGATGTCTGTTAATACTTCCTCTGAGGCAATCACCCATGACAAGAGGGAGTCACAGATGCAGTGAAAATTTTGAGGCTGATTCTGGGAACTTGTCAACCGTAACTGTCATCAGTGCTGACAAGGTCCACACCACACAGAGACTCCGCGACACCAGCTGGTACCAAAGCATCGGTGCCAGGAAGAGGAACCGTGTGTGATTTCTTAACATATTTCAGAGCAGTCCCTTACTGGAATACTGGAACTAAATATTTAGTTCATCTGACATTGGCTGTCCCCACAGGGTTTCATAGAGTGCAACCTTGTCTGGGTGAATTAGGAAGATTACATTTTTTATGGTTTTGGCTCTGCTCCGTTATGATGCTTTGAAATCCAAACAGTGGCATGGGGGTTGTGTTAAGATTTGGGAAAGTTCATATTTCAATGAATCCATGTTTTCAGATTCAGGGCCTGGTCCTGCCTTTTCTTTTTAGCTCGTGGTGCTCATTACTTTAGTTGTTATGGACTTCACTCTGGCTCCAGCTGTTCAAGGTCATTAAGATTGGCTCGTGTCATGATGCTTCCAGGTGGCAACCTCTGGGGCTGACAATGGAGGACAATGTGGAAGCAACAAAACCTGCAGTACCCCGAGTGTCCACTTGAGGCTGTCTGCTGTAACCCCAACCCAAATGATTGTGGATAGGAGAAATTAGTTAAATGTGGCCTTAATACAAATTTTTCAGCCTGGTTCAAAGAAAGACCGCGTCCAAAAGTCCAAAAATATTAAAAAATTATGTACTCTCACTGTAAGTGGGGATTGTTTTTATATAGCACTTACCTTTTTATTAAGGACTCCTGGAAATGTGGATTTGCTATTGGTCAGACAGCCTTAAGTCCACCCTGTGTGTTGAACTGAGATGTTTATTTTCTGTATAAACAATGTGAGTGTTGAGTTAAAAACACAGGAACAGTATCTGGTGAAAACGGGAAAGGCACCTGCACAGGAAGCCAGGGTGCTTTGCTATGTGTGTATAAGAGGGCCATTTTACTCCAAACTCAATTCATAGATTAAAGCTAACAGATTTACCATCATTAATAACCTATTATCTTTGCATTATGTGACAATGGTTTATATTTTTGTTATTTATGCTCAATCTAAGAGGCTACTGTGGGGTGCACATTTGTTGGCTGCAATGAATGCATTGAATGCTGTCCCATTCCATTCCAAGAGATCATCCAACTGCAGCCAACAAATAAGGCCTTCATCCTCATTCGGCTGAGGATCCATTTGTTGAGCCATTAGTGGCCAAACCATAAGCCAAAATTGATTGTGCACCATTGTTTTTAAAGCTTCTTCAAAGTCTGGGATGGCTGCAGTTGTAAAAGCAAATGAAACATGTAATTAATTCTGATGGAGCAAAAATAAATACAAACAAAACAAAAGGCTGGTGGAAAAAAAGGGAAAAACTGAATAAATAAATAAATAAATAAATAAATAAAAGGAGTGCAAGGTCTCATCGGGGGGTTTGATATTTGGCCTTTAGGACCGTGATAACAATACCAAGGAATGGTGACCCCTGCAGTGTATTTTTCTAAGCAGCAAAAGACCTCTACAGTGTTGCTGTCGGCGTACATTTATATTTCCCGATGAGTTTTTGACATCTTAACCTGATTTTATCACAAATCTCATCTGATGGCTTAGGTTTCATTTAAATGGAACTCATTTTGTGTATTTTTTTTTTTTTTGCACAATCATGAATAAAATATCCTCCTTGAATTAACATTGCTCAGCATAAATGATTCAGATTTGTCAGAAAACATTTAGTTTCCTTTCTTTGGCATATTATACCAAAAATAATCCCCCAAATGCGGGCCGTTGATTGCAAACAAGAGTTTTTAAGTTGCACACAAAAAATGTATTTTTCTTAATTTAAGATCAGGATGCAGAAATGAAAACACCCCCGTTAAAGGGGTTGGGGCAAAGCTAAGTATTACCCTTATTTTCATCTAATGGTTAAAAAAACACAAAAGACAAAACAATTCCAAACAAACTAAAAACATTATGTAAAACTCAGCTTTGTCAGAATTTTGGAAAACTTCTTTTGTTTATGTAGATATTGATTGATACATTTCTTTTAATAGGGGGTGCTATGCTGGGTATTTTATATTATATTTACTCTTCCTTTTAAAAGAGTACCCATTTCATGACCAACAGTTTGGAAAACACAAGGCACTGCTCTTTTAGATCAGTCTGCATTGGCTAAAATAGCTGGACCCTCTGAGGTTGTCGCAGTTTCCAGATGAGACAGTGATTGTGAGCAGAGGCTGCATATTAAATCGTATCTAGTGAGTATCAGCACTTACTATTTTTCCATCAATAATTTTATGTGCATTAGTTTCTTTGGTATGGCAGACTAATGCGTCATCATCCAACAAATACGCTTGGGTTAGAATCTGAAAATCTCCAATAATGACTCTGCTTGACCGCTCAGCAGCGGCAGTATCTCCATCTTGGATGGATGCTAACAACCTGTCAGCTGATAGCTACATATTTATAAAGTCCTGATCAATAACCAATTAACTGTTATACCCAGCGCCATAAGGATGATGCCCAGAAATGTTACAAAAACAAAAAAATAAGAGAAAACTGACAGATGTAAGTGATAGAGATATTTTTGAAAGGGTTTACTCATCATTCCTGTGATTGGTGCATTTTACATGTGTGTTGGATGTACTGTGAATACTGAGAGTAACTGTAAATAAAACACACAAGCCAGAACGCACACTCCAGCCTCTGGAGTCTGGCTTTGCTTTTTATTACTCATCATCCCACCTAATCCATAACCAGAGATGTTGCCTCTGGATATAATCCAGGCAGCAATGACCTTTGCCACAGCAGCTACAGAAGGACCCACACTCTGTAATATATCAAAGCAGTATCTCAGAGATGGGGTTGCATATTTGTTGAAAAGAGTAGGACCCATAAGTCTTTTTTATTTTTTACACAAGGTCCCCTGATTCTTCAGTAAGCACGAGGACTCGGGGAAAAATGTAAAAACACGACAACCAGAGGAGGTTGATATAATGTTCCTGACAGTGCAGGTTAGTTCCCTGACCCCTGTCTACCTCAGCATTCAACTCACTGGAAGGAGAAATGAACTGAATGTATAAAGGTCTGACTGTAAACAGGCCTGGATGAAAATTCACTCAAAATACATCTTTGCAAGGTGAGACTCAGACAGTTAGGTGAAAGGACTCAGAAGTAAAGGAAAATATATCAGAACATGAAGACTACTATGAAGGAATACGCCTAAATCAACCTCAGAACCCATTAGAGTTCATTGTTTATTTATAAGAGAATACATGCCACTAAAAATCTATCATCATTAAAATGTCTTTTAATATTCTAGTGTGGTCTGCAGTTATTGTTAAACTGTTTCAGAGCAACACTTACTTTTAGGCAGGGGTGGACAGTAACAAAGTAGATTACTTGAGTACTGTACTTTATTTACTGCTACTTATTTGTTTTGGAAACTTCTGACTTATATTGCACTTTTAACTCCTCTACATTTCTAAGCTGGGACTTGTTACTCATTACTTGTAAGTATAGCTTGGAAATCAGTGGATGAAATTTCTTTTCTATATTAAAATGCAATTCTGTGTGTGATTTATTCAAGTAGTGATGCTGTACCTGTACCTCGCACATGCACTACTAAGATCATGCAAGGAAATGTTGAGCTAACTGAGCTCAACTGTCTAACCTGAAAAAGCATGTTGAGGCAAGGTAAATTACACGCTGATTGACAGAGCTGTGCCGGAACACTGCCATGCTGTTTTTTTATTAAAATGAAATGGTTGTCCTATTGTTGATTCAATTGTGTCTCAATAGGCATTTCTTCAGGCTTCATAGCATATTCTACAAGCTTTTTATGCTATAGGTTAAGGTTAAGTCATTAGGTTGTGTAATTTCATCCTGGCAACAATACAACAACATGTCGACTTTAAATCAAAATTTACTTTTAATACTGAAAGGTGCTATGAGGAGAATCTATTACTGGCGAAATAAAGACTCTGCTACCCATGAGCATGCACGCCGACTGTCGTAATGCTGCGTTCCAGTAACCTCGGAAATGGGAGTGACATCATCTCCGACTTATTGGCGTTCCAGTTGAAGTCAGAAAAAAACATGCCGATCTACCAGGCTATTGTTAGCTGTTGTTAGCACACCCTGCATTGTTGTATGAAGAATGTGATTATCACTATGGCAGCATTTTTGTAAATATAAGTCTAGCAATACTATGTATACAGCTGATCTAGAGCGACACACCCAAGTCAGAAGTGCAAATAAATTGATTATTACAGGAGCTAAATAACTGTTCACACTGGTGGCATCCATCTTCGATTGTCAACTCGGGGGTGGCGAGGTTTCACCGAGTTCCCAGTAGGAAATTCAGACTTCGGGGAACGTTCCAGTTGCAGTTTCCTACTCGGAACTTGGAAATTCCTACTTCTGACTACAACTGGAATGCACCAAAGACGTGACTGAAGCCAAAGCGTGTGTTTGTTGTGATAAATGCAGCTCGAATCTTCCTCAGAACTCTGCATTGCTTTACAACTTCTTTTTTCAACAACTTACAGGATGCAAAGCGTCGAGGTAATGTATCTCTTTCTAGTTATGTAGTGGTAGTTTTTGAAGTGTGACAACAAGCAATTTTTGGAAAACTTAGTACCGTAGTTTTGTAGCCGGCTACTTACTTTGCTACTTACAGCCCGGTGCTCTAAGACGTGTAATATAAATAATAAAATAATATAAATTTGCTCTAGGTTTAATTGTCTTGTTCCCAAAGTTGAGTATCCAGGTCAGTCCAGCCCTGTCCGACCCAACCAGAAGGCGAAGGAATAGCATTTATAGATAACCTATTTTGATGCTATAAAACTCATCTTAAAGTGTGTATATCGATCAGGCATATAGACTTTTTTGTAATTACTTAGTAGCTCTTCACAGTCTCTTTAAGTATTTTCAAAAGCAGGTGCTCCAGTAAGTTAAAAAGTTGACTGAACAACTTTCACTGGCATTGGAGTAACATTTGACCAGGAGTATCTGTACTTTCACTCAAGTGATGGAGTTGAGCACTTTTTGAGTACTGCATTGAGGTACATGCTGTCCTCTTGTTTTATTACATGCTCAGGAGTGCCAAAGTAAATCTAATTCTTGTGTGGCTCAGTTAAAGGTGTAGTCAATGATGTGGGAGAAAATGAGTGGAGAGGTTGTTTATAAACAAATTTAGACCCACCTCTCCCTTCATACCTCACCCCTGGCTCCACCCCTGAAAACTAATGGACGTACATCGTCATGGAAACGGCCATTGAAACTGCGTAGCTGACCAACGTAGCTAAGGTAAGCCCAACTCATCAGACAACTCGACTGACAATATCGATAACATCACAACAACAGTACATTTTGGCAGATTAGACAATAAGATGGATGCCTAACGGCTGTTACTGTTATGTGAAGCACCACAAAGCTAATGTTGCTTACCTATCCAGCAGACAGACGGCGAGATCCACATCCGTTTTCAGGTCTTTCAATTGGCGGAGTTCCCTCCACCATGGGAAAGAAACACCAATGTTGACCCGCGTCTTCGCTCTTCCATGGTCATAACCCTTCTTTTCACTTTTTACTCCTCTGACCTTTTTCTTTTGGGCTGTTTTTCAGCCATTGCTGCTGCACATATTGTATCTCTCTCTTACGCTAACTGCGCACGCTTTGCAACCTACTACTCCCCCTCCCCCCTCTGTCTGATCTGCGCATGAGTGTGATCGCCCCCTGGATGTGGGGGGGTGTACTGTGTTTTGGTAACTCGGCCCGAGCCACAGTATTTTCCCTGCTGAAATTCAGAGCCAAGGCTGTGTATTGAAATCAGACTTTTTTTTCAACATGCTGTCAGTGGGGACATCTTGTGGATGTAGAGGAGAAATACGGTGAATTTGACAAATACTGCATTAGATTAGAAGATTAGAAGATCGCTGACTACACCTTTAAACTGTTCAGTATGGCAAAAGTCAAAAATCAGTGGTCTGGGGAGGCGTGTGGAGTCAAAAAAGTAAATCCGACGTACCTAAAAACATTTTAAAAGACCTATAAAAGTATCCGAATCCGTTAAAACAGTAAAAAAACAACCGTTAAACACGCGTTAAAGACAACACGTTTAGATAAACACTGATGCTCCATGGCGAAAGATAGCAAATAACCAAAAGTCTGGTCAGGGGATATGAACCGGAAGTAAATAAATAACTGGCGAAAAGTGGATAAAACGAATCAGTACATTTTATGCTCGTCTTAGCGACCTGTGTAAATCCGATTGAACTGCGCATGCACCAGGTCTGTGCGTGCGGCGCTATTTTAACGGATTTATAAGACTCTTTTAAAGCAAAATACTTTTGATTACCAATTTGATGGCTTAATTAAGCAGAAGTAAATACTAAGTGGAAGTATTTTGTCCACTCGCGCGCGATCTGCGTGCGTGTATCCGTTAAAATGCGCATTATTTATACACCGCGAATCTGCGCATTTAAGAATGTCGTCTTTAAAATGTTTTATAGCCATTCGGATTTACTTTAGGTACTAATACGCCCTCCACAGGACCACTGCAAGGAGTATTTTGTCCACTTTCGTCAGTCCGACTTTGACTCCTATTGACTTCCAGTGATTGAGCTAAGCTACCTACGGAGCTAACAGCTGGGAGCCAGCCACTGGATGCAGAGACACAAAAAAGGTATTTTTGAGCTTGTCTCACTCTGTCAATGATAGGGAAAGGGCGTGGGTCCAAAATAGTCGGAGTGTTCCTTTAAGTCAAAAGCAAATCACAACTTCTTGATTAGTCTTATCTGTAAGCATGGAGGAGGCTTGGATCTATGCATCACTTGTAGGAGTTTATATGACTTAGCTTTGATCAGTGGAAGCTCTTGGGTCATTTTTCTTTGTATTCCGTCATTTGTGATTCAGAACAAGCCTGAAGGTCACTGCCTTGATTTGACAATATTTGTTTAATACCCTCATATTTACCTCAACTTCATTTATGTCTTCTGTTCAAACTGAGGCAGCTAAACATAAAATGCAATGATTCCTGCACAGTTAAAATGAATGTAAAAACTTTCATACAGAAGGCCTGAGTCAGCACTTTAGTATCATGCAAGTTCTTAATTTGCCACAGAACAGAACTAAAACACTGAAAAATGTGCCACTGTGCTCGTACTTTTGGACCGCACTGTACACCATAAAACTAAAAAATATGATGACCCTTGCAGTTGAACAGCAGAGCTGGGGGTTGTACACAAATGTGATCAGTGTTATACAGTCACTCCTTGCATAGTATCTCTCCTTTGGCAAATTTGCATTTAGAGTGTGAGGTGTGCACCGCATCCCACGTTAACTGCCCGCATAGAGCAATGCAGCGTGCCGACTGTAAATGATGCCAGCAGCAGATTAATGACAGCCATCAGGATGAACTAATTAGCAGCAGCACAGAGGGGCAACTCGCGGATGCTATTGACTCTGTCTCTCCCCAAAGTCAGAGAGAGAGGCTGCCTCGGTCTGATTAACGAATAGGAGGAATATAGAAGCCTTATCTGTGAGAAACCCTCATGAAAAATGTTGGCGGCAGTGTCACTGGGAGGAATTTCAGTAGGATATGCCTGGAAAAACAGGACACAAAGACGCAGCAGGAGTTGGAGAAAATATTTACTAAAAATGACAAGTTGATACAAAGGAAGGAGACATGCTGGAGGAAGGCAGCAGGTGTATATAATGAGGTGTTTTCCCAAGATGGACATGGACTTTAGGAAATAACGGTGTGTCCTTGAACGTAGGGATGGGAAAACCATGGATGACAAACACCGAATTTGGTGTGGCATCTTTTGTACCTGTATATGGGCTGGTCTTGATGTGGGTGTATGAATCATATTAAACAGACTTTCACAAAATTAACAGGTGCCACTTGTGATGCTATTTGTTTTTAATGATCCAGGTGGTCCGATCTGAGATTTCAGTCACAACACTGGCATCATGGGAGAAAAAAAGAAAAGTTAATGCTTTAAAATATGATGCTTTTGGAAGCCACCTGGTTTTATTTCTGGCAACAGTTTTATTGCTATTTTTACACTTTGATAACAAATGAGGTGTGGCAGTATAAAGATTTTTAGTCAATTTAATTGGAAGTCATTGGAGAGGGCATTGTTCCCTAACATGACACACCAGACGGACAGTTCCATACATGCACCACGGGAATATTTCACTAGTGCATCTGGAGGAGAGCTCATTACACTAAATTTTACTACACGGATGAATCATGGACCAATTATATGTGAAATTACACTTGTCAATGACAATCCCAACCAACTACCAAACTTCTGTGGGGAGCATATTTCGCCAGGTATCATTGAGTAACCACGACTCCAGGCTAACATTCACTAACGACATGCATCATCCACTGAGGATAGGGTTAGTTGCTAAGCATGCAGGACATGGGAGAAATTGATAATGGAATTGAAAAGCAAGAGACTAAGAGTATAGACGAAGTAGACAAAGATAATATTTGAAGATAACGTAACATAAGCCAGTAAAATCAAGTCACAACAAGCAGTTTATCTGAAAACTTTAGGCAGAGATAGGCTAACACTTCTCATTGACTCCCAGTGTTTGAGCTAAGCTAGTTAGCAGTAGGTGAGCCCTGTCTGTCTCCTCCTTGTTATTGGATGCACAGTTGAAAGAACAATCAAGACCGAGGCATGACTTAAAAAAAGTTTGCATTTCACTTCTGTTGTCTCTAAATGCCACCATGTTGCAGCTTAATGCAGACATGTTGCAATGTTGGCATTTGTTGTGGAGTTTACTTCCGCTGCAGCTTAACCCTATAAAGCCAATTATGTCATATTTGATACATATTTTTATAATACCTCTATCTACTCAATATGATCAACAAATTACAAAAAACCCCCATCTGAATACAATCAAATAAATGATAAAAATGGCCTCAAATGGATTATCAGTTGCCAAAAACACCAAATGTATCAAATGAGATTCGAAAAATCCATAGGTGGAATTTAAGGGACATTTTGTAATTTTTAGGATTTTAGCAGAAAGTGAAACAAACAATTCAGCTCCAAAAAATTAGAA
Organism: Scarus forsteni; assembly: GCA_036419115.1. Lineage (NCBI taxonomy): Eukaryota > Metazoa > Chordata > Actinopteri > Labriformes > Labridae > Scarus > Scarus forsteni. The sequence continues at coordinate 12,565,968 of JAZDUH010000098.1, read as the reverse complement.
TTTTCTGGCTATAATCTATGGTCTTGGGCCTTAAAGGGTTAATGCCACTGTGTTGTAGGTTTCCATTTGCTGTGACGTTTGCAATTGTTGTGACCTTTAGGCCACCATAGATCTGTCTGTACAGAAATAGTTAGCATGGAATCTAAAGCTATGTGTAACTACATGTGTCTGAGTAGTTACTTGAGTTTAAGTAAAAAAAGGCAAAAAAGTCGGGTGGAGTGAATGGATTCTTACTTTTTCATGACAAAGCTGCTTTATTTTTGTGCTACTCGGATGCATGACAGCCTGTGGTTTCATTCTGCCAGCAGTGTGCCAACCAGCTGAAAACTAGATAAATGCCACAGAAATGACAGTTGTTTTCTTTGGATACTTGGGGACACTTGTGTGCAGTGGAGTACATCTTAGAAAAACTCTGTGTGTAAATGGAGGGTGAACATGTCTTAAAAAAGGAGGATGCTTTGATGGGAACTACGAGAGGACTGGAGAAACCCACATTACCTGTTCAAACCAGATTGTGTAAATTATGAGCTTATATTGTCTACCTCAATCAGGGGATGCCATGGGCTGTTTTAGTTTGATCTCATTATCATCATGTTTTCATAAAGCAAAGTTATTGTCAAAATCAAGATTTGTGTTGGGCGGCACGGTGTCGCAGCAGGTCGTTCGTGCGCCTCATGGCAAGAATGTTGCAGGTTGGGTCCCCAGGGCAGGGCCTCTCTGTGTAAAGTTTGCATGTAATTCCTGTGCATGCGTGGGTTCTCTCAGGGCACTCTTGCTTCCTCCCACAGACCAAAAACATACTCATTAGGTTACTCTTAATTACCCTTAGGTATGAGTGTGAGCATGAATGGTTGTCAGTCTTTATGTCACCCTGTGATCGGCCAGCGACCGGCTCAGGGTGTACCCTGCCTCTCACCTGATGACAGCTGATAGGCTCTAGCCCCCCAGTGACCCCAAAAGAATAATGATATAGAAAATGAATGAAGATTTGTGTCTTTACACAATAAACAATATACTGAATAATTACCTCAGAAATTAACATTTATTTAGCTTGTCTAGTTTTTCCTCATGATGGGATCTTTCCTTGTTTTGTGATTTGATATGTCATGTTAATATTAAAAAAAAGTTATCCAACTTTGCACATTTTTTAACATTAGATTTTCAGGATATTACATCCAATTCCTGCAGTATGAGAAACAGAACAGTTGTATGAAACACTATTACAAGTCGCCGCTGCCAGCAGTGAAGCTTCATTATACATCACAGCATGAATAATTGTTTGCTTGGATATCCATTTAATCCCCTCTGTTTAAATGTTTTATTCCAAAACTGCATGGTTTATAATGGAAGGATGGAAAATAAGTCAGGCATGAATTTTAATAAATGAGCTGAGCAGTGTTACTCGACTCTGGTCCAGTAATTTATTTTTTTGCCTCTTTATATCATGTATGTTATGAAAACAGCAATGGACTTTATTATTGTAGACAGTCTTTCTGTTTGTATCCAAAGTATTGTTCATTGGTGTGAAAAGGAATTAAAAGTAGTTTCTTGGATGTCCACTGAAAGATTTCTCCCCCCAAAAGCTGAATAATCCTCATTATGTCATAAATTAAAAAATCCAATTTTACAAATAAAATGTTTTGCCGGGTTCAAAATACAATTTTGGGATCAACAATTAATTTGTCAGAAATAGTGCACAAAGGGGAGGATTTTTAGTTTTTAGAAAATGGCACAGGGTAAAATTGTGTCCTCTCTTGGTTTGATCTCTTTATTTAGAGAGTGTGGTCTGTCTGTTGGTGAGTTTGACCCAGAACTTTTGTTAAAATTAATCAGTCAGAGTTTAAGTTAAAAATAAAAAAACAAAACAAGCTATCGCTCTGATTGCAAAGAAGTTCCTGCTTACAATGTCCCTAATTTACACCTAATTTCAGTTGCTAAGAAACTATTTTGGGATATCTTACCAATACACATCCCTACCTGTTACTTTATTAAATTGCTTTTATTGTTTACAACCCTGACAAGAACTGAGCTGTTTTCAGTAGCAGCAAAATGCAACTTTAACTTAGTGCATTTCTTGATTATAACACACATTTTTATTTCAAATTAGCTCTAATTTTTCAGGTGCATATTATACATGAGTACAAGCAAAATACTAAACACATTTCGTCTTGCCAACATCGTAGTTGCAACACATCTAAAACAAAAAGCTGAAATATTCTCTTCCTCTGCGAAAAACACATGCAAACACAGGGCGCTGCAATCTCCTGAGCAAGGGGATGCCAAATAGCTGCTCTGTGATTGGTTGAAAACTATGACTGAGCAAGCAGAAATCAAGTAATTGCTCTTGTGTGAAGCAAAAGGTGTTTATGCATCTGTTTGAGAGAGAAAACAGTGTACTGTATTTTTGGTGTGAAAATACTGAAATTTCATTGATTGAAGCTTAGAATAAAGGTAATTTTGAAGTTGTCTGAGAGAGTAAGTTTTGGACAAAATCTGACTGAAAATAATGTGTAGACATGAGTTAAGTGTTTAATTGCAGACTTGTCTAATGGGAAGAGGGTGTTTTATAGCAGTTGAAAAGTAGCGTTGATTTTTAGTACCAGTACTGCAAATAGACATCCTCATTGAATCTACGACCATGTTTCTTTACCGCTGTGCTGCTCTCTTCCTTCATTGTTTTAAATTGTTTCTAATCTATTTGGACTCTCCTGGTGTTATGAGCCTTGAGTTAATTGGCTATGACATAATCAGATACAATTATAAGCAAATGCATCTACTTTCAACAAGTCCTCTCTTTTAACATAGAAACAGTTGGAAAACCAAGGCAGACTAAAAAGACGTGCAGGTCAAAAACTCCATTAGCCAACAGTGTTTGTTTGTTATCGTGGCATGCATTAGAGTGCACATCACCCACATCCACCACTGTAATTTCAGCAAACCTGGAGCATATGGTGTTCTCACTCAGCTTCCTAATTAAAATATACATTATGATATATTAATCTTCTAGTGGAAACAAACACAGAGTTCTCTCCTGTAATGAGCACATGTGTTGTGACAGATAACAGATGGAAATGCTCACACTCACGCTGTTTACATTGTTCAGTGCTGGATAAGTCAGTTCCACTGTGGCTGTTTGGCTGACTTGTGTCTGTTGGAGTCTCGGGTTTGACAGAACTAAAAAAAGACATTTAAGTAAGACACATGACACAGGTGATGCACTGCTTTTAAACTGTTGTTATTCCTCCTTAAAGGATGGCTGCTGGTTGAGCTCCTGCACGGTGAGATCAGACTGTCATTACTCAGTCCACAAGTTCATTGTGCTATTGTGAAGGTGACTGTTGTGCAGTGGCAGGGTTGGTTGTCTTTTGATAAGAGGGCCAGAGGTTCAAGTCCAGCTCATGCACTCATATGTAGATATGCCCATGGCACATTGCCTCAAATTACTCCCACATGCTTTGAAGGTCCCATGTCCTGAAAAAGCTACTTTCTTTGTCTTTTATGATGGCTTGGAGCAGAAGAATGTGACACCTTTTCTTGAACTCTCAGTTCACAGATAAGTGCTCTATGCCCCTTTCAAGAAAGTACCCCTTTAAATGCTCAGTGTTTTACTTCCTGTGGTTTATTTTGTAATACCTATCCAGCCTCCACCTACATGTGTGTTTTATGCAAAACACACATGGCTGCTCCACAGCCTGTCAACCCCTCCTCTCTTACCTTCAGTCAATGTTCTGGCAGCCAATCAGGGCAGTGCACACTATCATAGCTTCCTGTGCCGAACAAAAACAAAGGGGAAATGTATATGTTTTAGACATTAATTGAGCAAAACAGCAGGAGTGGGGAACGATAAAAGTGAGGAACTTAGGAAACGTGATCATGAGTTCATAATGAGAAAGCACTGGACATGCTAAAAGCACTAAAACTAGAAATAAAATAAGAGTAATGGGAAATTGAAACAATAAAAGTAATCCAAACTTCTATTGGCTACATTAATGAAGCAGTAAAAAAACCCAAACATGAGTTGTATAACTAAAACACTGAGATATCTGACACCACACATTGTAAATATTTCAGATTTAGATCATATAGATTGAGGAAAACTCTAACAATTCTGACTGTCCATTTTACATGCAGCTTTATCAGTCATTCAATTACCGAGTGAACTATCTTATCAACATCTGAATAAAATAAAAGGTTTAGTTCATCAGTGTTTCAAAGAAGTTGATGTACACTGACTTTGGGTGCTCTTACCAAAGTTGGAGAAAGAAAGACTGTGTATATACACTAATGGAAAAAGTTTTTGGAAACCACATCCATTCGTCATATATTGCAATGAGATTCACTCTTAATCTCCAGGAACACATTCTTTTAATACTGTCACAGCCAAAATGCTAAACAAGTCAAGAAAGCCATTACAAAAATAAAAAAAGATTGTCCCATAGAAATGCATAAGACCTTTAAAGTTTTCCTTCATTGTGATACCACTGATCAAGAATGTGTTCAAAAATATGTTTGATTAGTTGAGGAATTGTTGATCCTGTCAGGCGACACTTATAGATCAGCATGTTTTGACTCCCATTAGGGCTGTGATGGAAAGAAAGAAAAATTATTTAGAGAAGCTGCTGACAGTTTGAGAAACTTTAATCTGTTCACGAACAACTGGCAGTTACAAGTTGACACAAACCCACTCTTTGCGGCTCGTTGAAAATAATTTGGTCTGAGCAGCAAATCAGTGAGTGAAGAGGACGTAGATGAGGCAGGAAGAGTGAAAGTGGTGAAACAAAACAGAAAATTACAGCAGCACCTCATCATAAAACAAGAAAAATCCTGATTCCACTGAACAGCATAAATCAGTGTGGGTGTAACCAAAGGATATTTCAGGTTCCTCTGGAGTTAAACAACATTCATCAACAGCTTGTAGGGATAAATTTTAGCTGTCGGCATGGCTGAGATTCAGAGAACAGGGAGTGCTTTTAAATTCAGGCACGGAGTGAAGTTAAAGCCAAACAATTGCGGAAAAATGTCCTCAAAGGATTACCGCAGCTTAAATCAAACTAGAGGCACTGTAGCAGAGTCTTACTGAGGGGTGATGGAAGCAAGTAGTTACACGTCTTCAGGTGTGGCACTTTGACCTTTTCTGTGTTTCTGCAGCCAGCAGATAATGCATCAGTTGTCAAAAAGCAGCCCGACATAGCTGCTGGTCACACAACAATATGGGTGTCAGGATGTCCGTGTGTGACAGTGGAGAGCAGGGAGCATACCAAAGCATCTCTCACACCATTGATTATCTGCTTGATGGAAACATGTCAACTGACTTGACCACATGTCAGTGTCTTCAGGCCTGAGCAGCGGCTCACAGATGCTATCACATGCCACTCTGTCTGTTCAACAGAGTGACAGATAACCTTTCTCTAAAAGACGAGGCTGATCAGAGCTTAGGACATGGCATTATACGTCTGTGACACTGGTGAAAGGAGTAATGAGGAGTAATAAGGAGAAAGGTAATGGATTATCAGAGAGATATATCATAATCAATATAAATCTAGATCATAATGATGCCTTAAATGTGTAGAATTACCCTCTTTTTTCCGTGGATTTTACAAAGAATATGTAACGTACGGTGGCCTGTTTGGGACGTATTTTACAAATAATCAGATTTATGATGTTCCCATAAAATGAGCACTGTGTACAACCCTTCCCAAGTTCTTTTAATGACATGGTAATTTCATGTAGAGAAAAATAAGATGAAATTATGTCATTGAAATGTAAGAGCTTTTTTGGCAAGGAAAGACTAAAGTGCTGTGCTGATAGTTACTAAATACACATCTGCCATGGAGCCCTCTTTTCATTAAAGTCATTTTGCACTGTGAAGAGTTTGAAGATTTTGAAGTTAGGATGAAATGGCTACCAGCTGTCAATGTGATACTGAATAAAAAGAAAAAGGAACATAAGGGAGGCTTTGTTGTGAAAACTGACTTAGCATGCCGATAGTAAAACACTTAATGAACAGCACACTCCTCTGCCCTCCTTCACAAGAAAAGCATAAGGTAGGGTAAGAAGCAGCAAAATCACCTTAATGCTTCAATGTGAGCTGACATTGATTAGCTAGAAAATGGCAGAAAAGAGGAGCTGGGGTGGAGGAGGGTTGCAAAGCAGCTTGAAGAGTGAGCAGTGAAGAGCAGGTGACTGTCTTGAGATAACACTTGTTATGAATTGGCGCTATACAAATAAAGATTGACTGGGGCTGTTTAAATAAGGCAGCCTGAGAGCATTCAAGATAAGATAAGATAAGATATGCCTTTATTAGTCCTACAGAGGGAAGTTACAAATTTACAGCAGCAACAGGAAACAAGAGAAATCTAAAAAGAAACTCAACAGCAGTTAAGAGGCATCAGCAGACTGTCAGTGGTGGCAGCCTGGCTTTTGATCAATGCTAGCTCACAATGTGGGCACGTTAGCAAACTTGACTCTGTGTCCTGCCATAACTAATGTCTTCAGACAATGTAATTTTTATTTAGTATAATGACACAACTCCAGGCTTGTCTGTATGTGTAATAATGTGTGTGTTTATAAATATATAAAAAAAATGCACCAAATTTAGGATCTACTAGAAAAGCACTCGGAGAGCGCAGACCTCCGCCAGCGCCACAGTCCTCACCCATATTGTGATTTTCAGCATAAATATTAGTCCTACCTTAATTTCATCTAAGCATTTAGATTCCTTGAACATGAAAGCATACCATTAGCAATTGGATTCATAATGATATCTATTTTAGTTCAGCAGTGATTCACAAAAATCAAATTTTTCTTCATGGCGGCCAGACGCTGATCTGGATCAGCACCAAAATCGAATCAGTTCTTCCTTTTCCCATGCTGAACATTTCCTGAAAATTTCATCAAAATGACAGACAGACAGACTCTCCTGAAAACATAACCTCCTTGGTGGAGGTAAATATGAGCTGTCATGTGTCATCTGTCACTTCAGGATGTTAATTCATGCACTTGTCATTGTAATTGGCAGTAGTATTAGTAGTGGTGAAGCTTTGAGCTGTCTGTGTTTGTCAGTTTAGCCCAAGGCTGGGCAGCTGGTAAACTGGGGGCCACATGAGGCCCTCTTACTCTTTCAATAAGGCCCACAAGTCAATTTGAAATATAATAAAATGCATTTTAGAAAAGGAAACATGACAAAATATACCATGAAAACATTGAAATAGCAATATTTCCAGGAAAACAGAGCTGTAATTAGCTTAATTATCTTATTAAGATCCCCTTTTGTGCATGACTAAATGTTTAAATACATACAAAACTGTAAGGAAAACAAATAAACAGCTAATAAATACTTTGAAAGTCACAAGTTTGTTGTCCAAATTTTAACAATGCAGAAAAAGAACTAACAAACATGGCCCTCTTGATTACTAAAGTTTCCCACCCCTGGTTTAGCCTTATGTGTGCACCTCAACACAAAGAGTGTGTTTAAGTTAGTTACAACAATGACGGCCAAGAAATCCTTTTCATGGCATAAAAATTTCTAGTGATGGTACGATTACTGACTTCTCCCAGCACTAACCCAGTGGATTCAGCCCTTTAACAGGGACAAACCCTCTCTGATCTCATCTCTTTGCTTAAATAAAATGACCATGTCATGTTTTGGTCTGATAATTGTTCACGCTCAGTAAGCTCTCTTGTATGATAACAAATCCTGATCCTGAACTAAGAATTACCCATCAGCCTGCAGACAAGAGTCATCAGTATCCCTGACTCCCTTCAGGATGGAAAGTGCTCTTGTCTTTTTAGATCCTGGTCTCTTGGTTTGATCTTGATAGTTTCTGTAGTTAATGTGTCTAAGTGGATGTCTTGGACTGTCCAGTTCCCTCTGCATTTGATTCAAGCGATTGCTGGCTCAGCACTAGTGTTTTCCACTTTATCTATTTTAGCCTCCAGTGAAGCGAGGCCTGTTTTTAATTCAGCCACCAAAGGAACCTTATGATCCTGCTCTGGATTAGTCAGTACAGCCAGCCTGTCTTTCCTCAATGAAAGACAGAGAACTTCTGCTTGGTGCTTTAACTTTGTTTAGTTGTTTGAGAGCAGTTCATTTGTGATGATTGGTGTGTTACTGAAGATTGATTTATTGGCCAAGCCTATTTTATTTCAACTTTGAAGGGTGTAGACATTAGAAGAATGAGAATAAGGTGGTCATATTTGATCTCTTAAAGCTGGGGTTGGCGATTTGATTTAGATACACTTTTGTAATACTGGTTAAAATGGTCTTTATGACCCTATGGTAATCAACTCATAATGTGTTCTTAAAACAGAGCGAAAAATATCCGCTATCTACAGCAGGAGTAAAACAGGGAAAACACCAACCAATAATCATGTTGGGACACCTGTTTTTAAACCAATCAAATCCTGTCGCCATTCTGCTCGCCTCCTGTGCGTGCATTTTCCCGGCGTGCACAGACTCGGTGCGCGAAGCCGAGCAAGGGATCAGATTCTGCTGGAGAATGCTTACCTTTCAAGTTTTGTCTTTGAAAATAAGGGAAGCCCGCCGTGAGCCATCCCACAACCCCAACCAAGCTCCAGTATCCCTCACATTTTAGGACAGATTTACAAGAAATCTAAAATAAACTCTTTGTTTTTCTAAGTTTGTTCTGCCGCTCTAATCTCGCGACAGCTGCCACCCAGGCTACTGCAGGTGGACGGTCTCTCAAGGCTTTTTCTTCTTCGGTTTTACGGCGGTTGGCATCCATCATTTTGGAGCATTACCGCCCCATTCAGGCTAGAGACAGAGTTCAGTATGGAGAGGCTGAGGAATGTTTTTATTATTATATCATCACATGGGAGATTTACGGGAGAATACTGATACAGGAGGACGGCGGAAAAGAGGATTAAATACAGAAAATACGATATTTTCATGGCCAAAACAGGAGATTTGACAGCTATGAGGAGAATGTCAGAGGAACTACCTATACCCCGATCAACATCGGCTGTGAGTACTAACTAACTTTACATGTTTGTTTGGTGTTTTCTTACCGCTGACTGAGACATGACTTGGTGTAGTGAAAAACAAACACGTTGTGCTGAGGGTTTAGAGTTGAATCAGTCTTCTGGATATAACAGGAGCCCTGAGGAGATGCTACTTTCAAATTCATGCTAGTTTTCCAAAATCACCAACCCCAGCTTTAATGGTTCTCTCACATTGACATGTCTTAGTCGGCAAAATGTCTCTGCTAGAACATAATTCAAACCCTTGTAAGCACAAATTGCCACTCTGAATTATACATCATGTATTAAATTTGAGGTCAAGGCCAGGAGGTGTTATGTTTATTTCTTGGTTAAAAATGCAATATTTGAAGAACACTCCATGTGATTTTCTTAAAACCGTACATCCTTTGGTTTGAAATGCTTTTATTAAACTCATTCTTGAAGGAGTTGTACCAAATTCTGCATAAATATGCAAGTGTGTTATTTGCCTCAAACTCCATGGCTTCAAATTTCATTTTTCATTTACAGCTGCTGTGCTCTCCCAAACTCTCCGTTTTGACAGCTGTTAACTCTCAAAGATCTCATTTAAATGGGTGGTCCACACCACTTTTGGGCCTGTTATGAATTGCGCACGCAGTCACAGTATATCACCCGCAACACGCCTACTAATTGCAGTAGTAATTTTAAGAGATGCAGCAGTTTCCCTTCCTTGTGTTCATTTGACAGAAAAATCCCTTCCAGAAAGATTTCCTGCCTTCAGACTCTGTTATGGTCGAGGATTTCCTTATACACAGTGAAAATAATTAGCTCTCTTAGGGGAACTTAAATTATTCAGTGGGTGCACATGAACTTTAAGAACTTGAATGTCCTTGTTTTTGACTTTTTTATTATCCAACTTAGTGTTTAGGCATATACACATTATATCCACATTCTATGGACAGGTGTTTGCCCTTATTCCAATTTTTAGAAACCCACCTTTGCTATCTGGAGGAAGCTGTGGTGTTACTGTGACAAGACTGAGAGGGGTCTGGCTGCAGACCTGCACTGAGAGGACCCAGCGTTGAAGACCTGCGCTGAGAGGACCCCCTGCACTGAGAGGACCCGACGTCACGTTTTTTTTTCTCACATCACATGCTCCAGTGTGTTTTTTTCCCGTGAAGAGAGAAGCTGAGTTATAGTCGAGTGACTACTTTTCGTCTTTTTCGAAGAAACAGGAACAGTCTTTATTCCATTACAAACGTTGTCTTTTCCATTATATACTGCTCTGTGTCATAATATTTATTGGAAAGAAATGACTTTTGCACTTTTGGGTGTTTCTCACGCTGCAATCCAATCCAAAAGTTAGCCTAGTTAGCGCTAGCCTAACGGAGGCTAGCGCTAACCAGGCTAACTTTTGGATTGGACATGGATGTTTTATTTAGATATATCTATGAGATAAGCTTGACATGACAGGCTGTCACTGCCTGTGGCATTTAAACATGTATGAAAACACCCAAAGTCATCGCTGTAAGCAGACTGCTTAAGTATTAAAAGCAAATTAAGCGCTGTTATCGTAGTTAGGGTAGCAGTGGCTAGGGCTAACTAGGTTAACTTTAGGATTAGACATGGATGTATTATTTAGATATATGTATGAAATAAGTTTGACATGAGAGGGCTTTCACTGTCGTTGGCATTTAAACTTTCTTCCCAGTGTAATGGCTTTTATTGATTGGGGTTTGACTAATTCAACCCAGTTTTTGGGGGGAGTTTACTCGTTTTCAATGAGTTTTATTTGGTTTTAACTTAGGTTTATAACACTATAGTCTGAGTCTTATTCTTTAACTACAGTTGGCCTGATCTATTTTAGCCTAATTCATTTGCTTGTTTTTTGTTTGTTGTTGAGTTATTTTGAGTTTATTTCATCTTATTAAATTTTCATTTCTTTATCTACTTATATTTTTTATTATTAATTCTATTAGGGGAGGTATCTTGGATAAGCCCACTTTGTTTTGTTTTTTTGTTTTTTTTGTTTTTTTTACCTCTCCAGCACTTTCTTGCATTTTTTTCTTCCATGCCTATGTGACTGTTTCTAATTTAAGGTGCAAATAAAATAAAGTAAATAAATAAAATATTTTAGCTTCATGACTGGCTGCTTTGGAACATTTTTACATTCTCAAAAATATATATAAAAAAGAGTAAAATCCAGTAAAGAGACACTTACAAATCAAAACTGTATTGAATGAACAGTGCAATGACAAATATCAAATGTTCCATTACTTAATTGAAAACTAATTTCTCAGCCCCATATGATCCAGAGGTGGTTTGCATATATGTTGGTGTCCCAACCAATCACTGAAAATGTACATTTTTAGTGATGAAAAGTAATTTGATATTTACTTTATTTAGATAGAAAATATAATATTGAAGTACTGTCTTTTTAAGAATTTCTGTATGAGAAATGCACCTTTCCTTCTCTGTGAGAAACACCATCTGGGGCATAAACCTGGCTCATGCAAACTCTTTTTACTCTGCACTGGCCACAAGCTCTCTCTGACTCCTTCCCTCCACCTAGCTGTCTTTCTTCCTTTCCTCCACACACACACGCAGGCCTTCTTCCCACCTCTGCATCCCCTGCAGTGCTCTGAGCAGACTGCTGTCACTCTTCCCCACCTCCCTCACCACAGAGCAGCTCTCCCTCTCTTTCTCTCCTTCTCCATACCTGGCCCTGCAGCGCTGAGTGCCCAAGCTTTCATTCCTGCCTGTCAGAGGGGGGCTGGTGCTGAGGATGGAGATGCTGGGGTTGTAATGGAAGCAAAGTGAAGCAGCTCTCGCTTCGGCGACTTGAGCATGCATGACCAGTGTGTGAGACCATCCCTGGAGGTGTAAAGCCTCATGTTTATGCAGCTTGTACACTTGTTTGTTCATTTTCTTTTTATTTATTCAAAGGACACTCTTCTGTTTGTCACAAAAAGACATGAGCAGGACATCTGCTGTAAGTTTTCAGATGTTTTTTTTTTTAAATGGATCCCTCATTTAAGGCATAGAGTCTAAAAATTATATGTTAAAACTCCATATAAATCAACAGAAACTACTCACAAGTTGTATGTTTTTATTTGTACTTTGAATACAACAGATATCTTACCTGTTTTGTAGCTGGAGGACTCAGCTGTGTAATGTTTGATAATTCAAGGGGCCGTTGAAAAACTGTGAGAGCTAAACTGTGGATTCATTTTTCATATACTGAGTACCCCTGATCCAGTTGTATTCTTCCTCTGTCCGAGATACTGTGTTGGAGCTCCTGTCTCTTTAATGCTGCGTTCACACCGCAAGCGACCTAGCTACCAAAATCGCATCGCCCACTGATGTAGCGTCGCACGTCCGTAAATACCTCATTTTGGTCACCGTTGCCGTCAGCCGTCGCTTGGTGACGTCACGTCCGCTCGAGTTTCACCGCGATCATATCATATATCATATAGTAGGATGTATAAGTGGACATTGTTCCAGCTGTATCCTTTTCATTCACTGATCAACCACAAAACACTGCAGCTGATGCCCTGAAGCAGCATCAATATATATATATATATATATATATATATATATACCTCACTGACTAATGTTTCCCACATGGACATAAATTGTTTTCCTGTAGTCTGGATGAAAAACTGTCTGTCACGGGCACCGTCACACACACACACACACACACACACACACACACACACACACACCCACACACACACACACACACACACACACACACACACACACACACACACACACCCACCGCTGATTGGCTGTTGCTGCACAGCCACACACGACATTGTCTGATAAGATCAACTTTTTCCACTTTGACATCGCGCGACAAGCTATGTGGTAGTGTGACAAGCGGCTGTCGCATCGCGGGAGGGTTAGCCCCGCCCCATCGCGGCTGTACATTGACTTTGCATGGAGAATGATCTTAGAGGTAGTAGCGTGCGGTGTGAACCCAGCATAAGGCCTCCCTTTCCTCATGGGTTGATTAATTGGTCTCTTCAGTAGTAATTAGTCAGTTTAGCACTGCCTGTTGTCAGTGGCTCTACGTGCATCCAACAGTCTACGCTCTGCAATGGGGTTGCCAGCCTGGGCCCCTGGGCTTGAACTGCTGCAGGTTTTCACACTTCTAGGTCTCTTCTAGGTCGTTTTAGCAGCTACTGATGCTGTAAACAAGGGAAGACAGAGAAGAACAGATGCACACTTTTTGCCATGCTTTAAAGTACTCTCTGGTGTGGAGGAGACACGTAAAACACATTTAATAGCATAATTTGGGCTCTTTAACGTACAGGGATAACATACTTATGTAAGCCAAGTTTGTATTGTGCTCTACTAAAAGCCTTTTTCACTGTAGTCTTTGATCATTGCTGCCATTAAGTCTCAATCAAACCCCAAAATATGAAACGTAAATGCTCAGTTGATTGTGACAATCTTGAGAAACATCTAAATTAATGAATTTTTAACCTTAAACATAATCTGTAAGACTTAAAAGCCGTAAACTAACTCTTATTTGAATATGTAATCATAATTGAGTGATCTTGACAAATTGCCACAGCTGTGGGAAAAGTCTTTGAATTATTGGTTACCAAAAAACAATCAGAAATTCTTGCATAAGGTCGTTGTTCCTTTTTAAAGTCTTTATTAGCAGCTTATCAGCAACTGTCCTTTCAACCATACAACAATGCTTTAAAATTCAAAAGTGGAAAAATACTAAATGCATTCTATTCTTTTGAAATTGAACATTAAAATTCTGCATGCATTTTAAAATCATGATTATCATTTTAGCAATTTATCCGTTTCATTATTCTAAAATCCCATGTTCAAATTCGACCTTGGGAACTAGCAAGCGCTAAATGCTAACTTACCTCTGCATTTTTGGACTCAGTCCTGCACCATTCTCTTTAAAGAAGCATTTCTATGTTTCTTGTCTTATGTACTGCATGTTAAAAAATAACTTTTAAAGCAATAATGAAGGCTTTCCAAATACACTCTGCTGCCATATTACTTTGCAGTACTTGTAAGTGTGATTACTTCTGAAGAGGAAAAACTTCACACATCAGCCACAACAGCAGAGACCCTCCCAGGAGGGACCAGCTCCATGCTTCTAGCACTCTCTGAAGGACTTTTGAAGCGGTGGCGGCTGCATCTATGAGCCACTCTGTAAATCCACTAATATCACTGTGTGGTTGTGCTGTTTCATCATAGACCCTATAGAATCTATGTGGCCTTTAGTGTGACTACAAACAGTGGTTGTAGTCCAGGTCCAGAGGCCAGTTTCTTTGTGTGTTTTCTCACTCCTAGAAGAATAATTAATCTTTTCTCTTCTCTCTGTGACTGAGCAGACTGGTTTCATATTTGTTCTCATTTTTTATGCAGACTGACATTGGCTCTGAAGTGCTTCAAGTGTTTATAAAGCAGAAACACTTCCCTCGCTGTGCTTGGATACTGACAAAAGTACATACACAAACTAGTGATGTTACCAGACAGATGATTTCAAAGTATAACTTTTGTTTGCAATTTCAGTGCTAGCCAATGTTGAGGAATCATCAAAATGTTGTTTGAGTTACTATCTGAATAAAATTTCCTTTAAAGCAGCACAACGGAGGATCCCCGCTTGACCGGAAAGAGAACTCAACTACCCATGAGCTCTAGCGCGCGCATACTGTCTTAAGGATACAGATCTGCTGGTCGCGTGCGTTTGTTTTGTAGGCGAATCACAGAAGCCAGGACTTCGTTCAAAAGTATTCTAATGTCTTCAGCAGCTGTTTGCAGGATGGATAGCGACGAGGTAATGTATTTATTTTTGACTAAATGACGATGTTAAAAATCGCTAAGTTCAACTTGGTTTTATTACCGTGAAGTCGCCCCCGTCCTGTTGAAGCGATAAAGTAAATAAAAGTAAAGACAACGATGAGCTGGCGATATCACACACTTGAAATTGGTCTAAACCAAACTACATACTGGTACGTTCTGGATTTGTTGTGCTGTACTTTTTTCCTGTCAAGTTTTTTTGAGGAACTTCGTCATAAATTAGTCGCCCAACATACCTGATAGTAGTCGGACATCCCTCCTCGTCTTTTATTTCCATCACAATGAATATCGAAGGATTATATTATGTTTGAAAAGCTACATAGTGTTGGTTTAAGTCTGATGACTTTATACAATTGTTAAACATCCCATTAATAGACATTTAGCTCAAACATTAAATACTCATAATTCTCAGTTGAAACATTTTTTCACCCAATGTTTGTATAGGGCATTGCTAATGTCTTGCGTCTTTAAAAGCCTGCTACTCTGACAGTATTGTGGTTGTAGATTGGACACAGTCTACAAAAATATTAGCCACCTCTTGACACAAATGGAAGTTCCTAGCGTGGCTTGTCTGCATAGCCAACTGATGTCTTCAAATTAGACTTTATTTAACAGTGTCTGGGACCCTCAGCATCAACTCTTCATGACTCTCCAGTTTGCTGTCAGAAAGTGAACAAGGGAACTTCTTGCTAAAAGGGGGGGTCAACTAGGGGTCTTTTGACACAAACTCTTGGCTTGATAAACACGAAGTTCTCTGTCACTTTCAAGGGGAATATGTTATCCTTGGACCATAGCAGATTGGTTGCTGACTTGAAGGCCTGTGCTTGATCCTTCTTTGACTCACTCATGCTGTTTCCATTCCACACACCCATGCTTTATATGTTACAACAATTTTTACCTGCAGCTTGTTTAAAGACAGCTCAAGAAAGCAACATTTCAAAATCCTTGCAGTTAGAATAAATAACTGCAGTTATTTTTTCCCTTAAATTTCCTCACCTTAGTTGTATGCTGACCGGAGCGATTTTGTCAGCGCAGTACCTTGTAAACCTGAATGCCATGCTGTTGTCATCTGCTCTCGAGGGCTGCAGCACACTGAAGCCTGCAGAGTTTAAAAGCCTGAAATGAGGACATGAATGTGTGAAAACCTGTGGGAGTCAGAGCCTGCAGAGCGAGGTCTTGATTGCTCTTCTCATTTAAGAGAAATGACACATAGCCATTCAATGCAGCTCTTAAGCTTAAGCTGTGTTCCTCCTGTATTTGCTCCTTGTCCTTATTCACTGTTTGGAAGATATGCGCTTTCTATGGCTTATTGAATATGTTGACAGATTAAAGCTTTTACTGACACATTACCACAGATATTTTGTCTACCTTGGTGTCTTCCAAATGGCCTTTAGTTTCCACAGCATGACCACCTTCAACAGCCACAGGCTTTGTACATGCATACTCAAGGTGCTGACAACACTGATGCCACCCACCCTACCACAAGGCCTCTCTCAGACCTGTAACATGACTATGTAGACCAATGAGCTGCAAGAATCGGACATCACAGGGGTTACATGTTTGGGTGCTTGGGTTAGCCCTGGTGAAACAACTAATAGGGCTTTTAACTTTCCATTAGAGATTGTACCTGGCACAGTTTTTCATTTCACCTCTGGAGGGGTTCCACAAGACTAAACGTCTGCCCACTATACCAATACAAATCCCTATTTCTATCTTACCAACCATTCACATGGCAATAACAGTCCAAACAGCATCATCACCTTCAGTAGACCCAGGTTCTGTACATGCAAGCTCTGGGTTGTAACAATTCTGGTACTACCTACCCTGGTCCATAATAACCCCTCTGAACAGCCTCTACTGATGTCCAACATTACCCTTTAAACATTTATGTAATCATATAATGATTAAAGTGTAAAAATGGTAACTTGACTCATGTCAACAGTGTTTGGACTGTCAGAAAGTTTCACATTGCTTCAGTCTGGACCAGAACAAAGTTCTAACTTCTTTGTGTCTTTGGTTTGACTGAAAACACCTGTGAATGTCATGAAGTTGAGTTTAATCTCACACTCTCTCAGAGTTTCTGACATCAGCTGCTGCAGAGCTTCAAGCTGATGGTTGAGTGTCAACACTGACAATGATGCTTAAAACAGAAGTGTGGCTACAAGCCCAGAATCAGCAGTGGAACAGATTAAATCCTTATGCTGATGGGATTTGTTTCAAGGACAATGTGCTAAAGGAAGTGTTAACATCTGCATCATCACATTCACATGGAAAAGATATCAGAGCAAACTTGCCAAGGAATAGTTGTTTCTGCTCAATTGAACAATATGTTGAGATTGGCATGATGCATTTTCTTGAACTGATTGGGGAAGTATCTTCTGGCTTCAGTTCCTCCGAGTGTATAACAACAAAACTAATTAGAGAAACAAAGGATAACAGTCCTGAATGAACCCCAATTCCTACCTCATATTACTAGTGAAGAGTAAAGAGCAGTGAATTCTGGACCACTATGCCTAACAATGGAGGGCCGAGAGAGTGTTGCAAATTAAACCTGCTGAGACCTTTTCACCAGGTAAGAAAATTATTCAGATAGGTAATCACTTCAGCACCTGGCTTGAGATCTGAAAATAATTTTCAAGTCTGCCCAGTAATATGCAGTGGTCCAACCTATCATCATAAGAGTAGGACTAAGTTTCAAAAATAATAAAACAGATTCACACAGGAGTCAACAGACTTACACTTCTTTATTCAGTACTTTTTGGATGTACTAGTTTATATAAATAATGAGTCACAAGCCTGTGTTTTATGGAGCTTTATAGGCCCAACAAGCAACCTTTGTTTAGGCTTTAGGCTATTTCAGATAGACTGTCTGTGAAATTAATGACACCAAACAACAAACAGACTTAGTTAATGACTTACTGATAACCGAAGAGGAAATAATACAGAGCCAGACTTCCATTAAGAGTAGCTGAAAAGCAAAACAGAGCTAGAATCCAGTGAATTAACTTTCACTGACTGCTTAATGCTAGTTAAAGATCAACTTTTGTTGCTGCTATATGTGGCCTAAAACCCTAATAATGCATATGTACGTTTTTGTGTATCATTCATCACCAACAACTAAAAAGTTGTGCATCTAAGACATTAAGCATCTTTGGAAAACAGGCTTCTCTGTCTCTGAAAAGGTCTAATGATGCCACAGTTGGTGTGTGACTGAGTGATGAATATAAACCAGTCACACCCCATACTCAGCCTTACTTGAGATAATTATCTTCTGGAACAGGACAGACCGAGTTGGTGTGATTGCACATGGACTGGCATGAGCTCAGGGTCTTGCTGGTGAATAATGGCTTTCTAATGGCAATATTAACCTTCTGAACGGACAAAAGTGCTTAATGCCTCCTATGATTAAGCCCAGAGAGCTGTGGTGTCAGAGGTCAGTTGCTCTCAGCAATGAGAAGAATTATCAAGACAATGTGCCGGTGATGATTTAAGCACAGGAGAAGCAAGGCCAATGAGGGACGTGCTGATATAAACTGAAGTGGAATTATTTCCTCTCTGACTCTGGCTTTGTGTGTTAGTCAGTGAGCTGTGGTGAAGCTTTAGCTCATGAGCTTGTAACTCTGAGTACGGCACATATAACACATTTGATTTCATCTTAATTTTTCTTTACATGATATAAACTCCCTGCAAGATCCTACATGCTCAAGTTTAAGAAGACAAAAGAATGTATTAAGCAAACTGATTTAAATTTTGATATGAAAACTGTCTCATTTTTCTTTAAAGTTCTGTTTTTATGAGATGATAAGCAAGGCGGCAACAAGTTTAAAGCAGAAATGAACCGTTTCACAACCTAGTTCCAGAATTAATTTTGGTTTTTAGAGGTGAGGTCTAAATTTAACCCAGCACAGCAGCTGGATTTGACTGATGTATTGTTAGCTATCAGACAGATCTGCGTTGGCAAGCTCGAGTTTACAACAAATGTAAGCGACCAAATCAGTGGCCTTTAGAGCAAGAAAGGGTGAGAGCAGGAAGAAACTAATTGTATAGCTTTTAGCATCAATGCAAGCAGCTTCAGTAGCAGTTTTAACAGATCTATACTCCCTTTTTTGTTAAATAATAAACAAATAATATCACTGGAAGCACCTGTCTGTAGAAATTATATTTTTAAGTGAGAGTTGTTCGACAAAGTGGCACACATTTTTTACTTCGCACTGTGGCGGTAGCGCCCGTCTACTAAATTATCTGAGGTTCTGGCCATTCCCAAGCGCTTTCTTCGCCAGGTTGTTCGCCTGATGGTCTGATAAAATGTACTCAATGGTCCATCTGGTGTAACTGGTAAGTCTAAATTGGAACACTGTGCCAGTGATACATTCATTTTATTGCCAATCTATCTTGTATCTGAATTGCAGGAATCTATGAATTAGTAAAACGACTAACTAATAACAGCACATAATTACAGTTCATATCATATTTTTAAAATTATGTTTATCTGCTTTTAACAAAAAATTTAAGCCCATATTGACAATGTGACAGTTTGCCAATTTCTCAGTACAATAAATAAAGACCCTGGTGTTCGTGACTTATAGATTTATTACATAACTGTTGCACTGTTGCTTCAATATGGCCAGTCCTTTTTATTAAGAAATGAGGTGCATTCAAACCAAGCACTGACATGGCATCAGAATTCCCAGCATGTCTATAAATCTGTGTTAATCACAGTCTAAACAGAGTCTCCGACATCCCCTGGCATATGACCAAGTGAACCGGCGGTGCATTTTGGCCTGCATACCTTAAAAACAGTGTCAAACACATACATATCCCTTCAGGGTTAGTACAAGAAAGAAGTATGAATTATATTACAGTATGGATGCAGCAAACTGCCAGACAAAGCTAATCTGTTGAAAGTGATAGACAGAAACACAATCAAGCCTATCCCCCTGAGAAAAAAAGAAAACAAAAAAAACACTGCCTGAAAATTAGATAAGACTGTAATTAATTTAGAAACTAATTATAAGTATAAATGTAAAATAACTGCTGTGGCACACAGACAAGAGAAGCTGGTGGGGCAGGTGACAAACAGAAGAGTCTGATGTGTGACAGTGAATAAAAACAACATATTGAGAAGGATTATCAGCCACAGATGCATACAATAACTGCAGACAGAAAACATTCACAATCATGCGCATAGCAGACTCATATTGAGCGTTGAGATGCAGCAAACATGGTGCAGAGCTTCACTGATTCTCCAGCGACATGTTTCTGCTTCACTGCTGCCAAGACTGGTATCAGCAGAGTTTATACACTGATGTTTGCTTCATGCCTAAGAGACGAGGCTGTGGAAATAACAACAAAAACACCAAAATGGCTGAAACAACAGTGGTCATGCATAATTCAGTTCATCTTTCTCATTAAGTTTTGTTCTAATTGAGTTTATTTTATGCCTCAGGGCAGGCAGCAGCCAGGGTCATAGGAATTGGATTTTGGAGTTCATCTGTCCAGAGTTTTGTTGTGAATGTGAAATGTCAGGTATGGATTCCTCTTCAAACTACAGAAATTGTCCACATTTATCCACAGTTAGACTCATTTTATTTTGAAAGTCAAAGGTCCGGATTGTTGGCCAAATGCTGTTCCTTTAAGAGACTATTAAATAGAAAACTTAGCTCATTTAATTTTGAGTTGAACTAATCATATTTTGCAATTCAAATGTCCAACACCAAGGCCAGTGAGTTACACGCTCGTACACTACTGATTAACATCCGTCCA
This sequence comes from Scarus forsteni, assembly GCA_036419115.1. Taxonomy (NCBI): domain Eukaryota; kingdom Metazoa; phylum Chordata; class Actinopteri; order Labriformes; family Labridae; genus Scarus; species Scarus forsteni. The sequence continues at coordinate 12,545,409 of JAZDUH010000098.1, read as the reverse complement.
CGATCTGTACAGTTTATCCCCTTTGGGATTGAAGGGGGCTGCAGCCAATCCCATCTGGCATTTGGTGAGAGGCCCATTTCGAACCAGTTGCCAGCAAATTGCAGGGCAGCATAGAGAGACAGACAACCATTCACTCTCACTGATACCTAAGGGCAATAAAAAGTCACCAATTGGCCTTTTGGACATATTTTGGCCTGTGGGAGGAAGCAAGGGAGCATGGAGAGAACCTACATATGCATGTGGAAAATATGTAAACCCTACACAGAGAGGCGTAAAAAGACAGGGTTTAAGCTGGCTACCTTCTCTCTGTGATGCATGCAGATTACCTGCTACTCCACAAGTCAACCCTTATTCAAATTAATCTTGAATAAAACAAAACGTTATTCTTTCAGATTTGGCAAAAATGTTCACACTGACACAGGACTAAACTTATTAGATTGTGGGGTTTATAGTGTAAAGATCAAGGCTGTGGGGTCTCATAGTCATCATTCGGATTGTATATTTAATATCTTAAGATTGATTTGAGTTAAAAAAAAAAAAATTCCTCCCTTGTCTGCTTTATCTTTTCTGCTGAGCACTGGGTCCCATGACAGCATTGAAAAGACCAATGCATTTTTTTTTCTAGCAGTCAGAGAAATGTGAATATGACTCACTGCTATAGTGACCATCACCAGCCCTCCCTGTAGGCTACTCCATCAAATCAAACTTTATTTAACCCCTGATGTGAGCTGAAGGGGAGGGCCGTGCCACACCACAGTGTGAAAGAAGGGGAAATAGTAACTGACAGGACGAGACAAGACAAACGGAAGGGAGGACAAACGGGTACTGTTATTGATTTGAGACAGCAGTTCAAGTGCTGTGCTGATAAAAGCTCATACAGGAAGTAAAGACTGTAAGAAACCAGGGACACCAGAATTGTGGGGTCTTGATAGTAGGGGAGGTGGGCCCACATGGATAAGAAATGGTGTGGCATGCATCACAGGATGTAAGAAGATGTGTAAGAGTGCCCAACTCAGCCTGTTCTGACAGGATCAATCAGTTCTGTTAGCTAGTCTCAACAAGAGCTGGAGTATCTGTACACGCATGCATGTGAGGTGGTCACCGAATACCCAAGTAGTTGCCCATGCCCAGGGAAACCACGGGCAGCCCCCGGCCACCAGGGCACCTGAGACCCACCACACGGTCCCTAAAGTTACCTGGCCCAGGAACAGCCCTAGGACCCAAGGGGACATAGACTCACCTCCCCAACGGCACCAAGGACAGCACCCCGGTGCAGACAGCACCCACCCTCCCCAACCACCCGTCCACCTGGCCCCAAGCCACCCCCGCCCCCAGCACCCAGCCACCCCCATATTTGCTACATATTTAACTGAGCCTGAACTCCAGAACAAATGTACCAAATGACATGGGTGTGAAAACCACCCAAGATTATGAAGAAAGAAAAGTCTGATGACATATCTAATCTCCAAATTAGACAAATACATCTATACTACAATGTGATAGAATCATAACTGGAGTGAAGTGAAATCTTACATCAAATATTTAGCGGAGAATCTTTCCTATTAACTGTATTGTGACAGTCTGTGTTAGCATACTATTGGCTAACACTGAGCGTTTATTTGTCTTTCAAGGACAACAAGTCTCCACAGTGATTATGTTCAGTTTTGTCTGATAGGATCACAGCAGTGATGTAAATGGATGTGAATCAGATTCTGAAAAGCCATTTAGTGCTGCAGGGCATCGTTTCAGTTTTAAAAATGCAGAGAAAACAGACAACAGAGGAAAATGAGCTGTATAAATAAAATAATTTTCAGGATGAAGCGATGCTCTGAGAGTGACCTCAGCTTCCAGTCCTCTGTTTGTTTCTCCACTCAGGCCTCTGAAAAATGACCCGCAGTATATTTTTTGTTTAGATTGGAGGATAATTATTTCAGAGCGGCATTTACAGATTGTTTTTCATCTCTTTGTTCTCGGGCAGGGTGACAAAGAGAATACATTTTTCCACAATTCTAAAACACCATTCTCAGAGTCACTATGACTGCTCAATAACCGCACTCTTACAAAGATATCATGATGCAGTGAGATGAAAGAAATAATTCAGCGGAGGTAATTCCTCCTGTGCTCAGCCTTTTGAAAATCACTTCGCAGGTCAAGAATGTGCTATATTGTAAAAAATTGATTGTAAGGTCTTGAAAGGAGGCCCACTTTAGATTCATGAAAGAAAAGTACAATCAGTTCCTCTCTATTGTGAGACGCTGGGCAGATGTATGAAGCCAAAGATGACATTTTACATAAACAAATAAATTGAATTTCTCGCACGGTGCTTCTATCTGTTTTTCTTCGAGCAAAATAAAAAAAAGACACATTTCCTCTTATGCACAAATGTCAATGGAAAAATAATATTCAATCTGAAAGACTTACAGTCAACAAAAGGATTTATTGTGCTCCAGCTCAGACATACCCCAGGAAACTGCGGATATGAGAATCCACTGCTTTAGATGCAGAAAGGCGGCTTCTTTGTACTGATTCTTTCTCGCCAGGCAGACAATACATTAAACATTGTCGCTGATCAGAAGCTTCACACACCAGGCAGCTTCTCAGTATCAGCTCAAAGATTCTCTCTTTAGACTTTTAAACGTTTAGAGACTATTTCTGTGTGGAAGCTGAACCACGGCCACACTGAGGAGTGAGGACACATGCTTTTATCTCCTTTTGAGAGCCACTTTGACATTAAGATAATTGACTCATGTTGCAGAGAATTGTGTTATGAAATTACACTTCTTTTCATGACTGTAAAGGACAGTTGTGGGTCCTCAAAAATACAAGTCCCTAACCCACATTTATCAGCGGCAGAGACATGGAACTGCCACTGAGCTTTGAGAAGGAGGTGGTTAAAGCATATTGTTCCTCAAAGATGCTCATTCACTGACGGGAACTGTCTTCAGAACCCCCTCCCCAAAGTCATATCTGTTCTGCAGTGCTGCATGGACCTGCATGAACACATTATATAAAATATTATTTCTGGTCAAATGTGTGCCTTTAAGGACCTATCTTAATTTTAGCCATGACAGCCTTTATTATTTAGAACAATCTCTCTTGTAGTCAAACATATATTATTTTGCACAGTGTTTTTATACATGAAATTACAGAAGTTTAACTTTAACCATTCATCAATGATGTGGAGGTAATTTCCTAGAAAATCAATAGAAACATCCAACTAGTCATGGAATATCAAAAGAGTAAGATCAGTATCAGTCAATTCAGTGATCAAATCAGGAATATACAGTTTATTCTAACAAAAACATGAGGGGTAAGTAAAACATTTTAGCACAGTTAAAGACAACATGTTGAGGAGATAAGGAGTGGACACTTCTCTGCAACAGCGTCTCTAAAATCATCTCTGAACACACTTAATGTGAATGGCCATCACGAGCACTCAGTCCTCTCTGACAGGATTTAATCTTGACAGAACTCAGATGACAAAATTATATTGATTTTCGTGCACAGTTCCAGGATTTCTCAGCCAACAGCCATAACAAACATAAAAAAGAGGGTAAAAATGAAATGTGTTTCTTGAAACATAATAACACGCACTGACACAAGCAGGCACTATTAATAGAAACCTCTGCGGTCTAGTGTTTTGGCGAGGGGGACAGGCCATGTGTCTCAAAATGATTTTTCTGGGAAACCATCCGGCCTCAGTTATCTTGTCCTGATTGTATTGATCACAATCACAAAGCCTTAAATGACACAACTGGGAATTCACTCGTTGGATCTGCAATAAACGTGTACCCAAGTGAAGAGCAGAGTTAATGACTTTTCTTGAATGTTAAAGCAACAATACATCATTTATTAAAAATGCCTATTTCACAGTTGATCTAATGGTGCAAGAACATTTTAACAGAGAAAATCTTTGCCACAGAGTCAGTCCCTTGATTTTAACACTGTGCAACTTTGGCAGCAGGCCACAGTTCCCATGTGAACAGTGGTGACAGCTAGATGGGACTAGTTCACACGAGTTGACTTGGCTAAAACATGGCATACAGCTGTGATGAGTGAAGGTAAGTGGGAAAAGAAGAAGATGAACAAATGTGGACATCTTTAATGATTTGTGACATTGTTGTCCCATGATAGAACGTCAGATCATCCTGCATAAAATAATTCATTATGCACCAAAAAGTGCTCTCTATCCATGTCTAACAACTTAAAAGACACATGAATACACTCATAGAACAGGACTCTTCCCAATGCAGCTATCTAACTAAAACACAAACAAACATGGAAACTGTTTAACAGACATGCAAACAGTTTACAAGCATCTGTCCATCAGGATGGATGGACCTGAAAAGGTGACTGGACCATTAGTTGACATTAAAAATATGCTGCAGTGAGCTGGAATGATTTCAAACAAATGTTAGATAAAGAAAAGTATACCAGTATGTAGGGCTGGGTTAAAAAAATAGATTTAATCAATTTAAATAGATTTTCCTTTAATTTGTTCATAATCGATCCATAAAATCCAAAGATCAACTTTTATCTTGGGTAGTTTTTTCTTCTTTGGATATGCAGAGAAGCAGCCTGTGGTATCAACCCTGCTAGTCTCGTGTGACCAGCGTTTAGCGTTGCTTTCTACTGAACAAGATCTCATGAGATGTTACTGCAAACAAACATGGTGGAAGCACTATATGGGCACCACTGGTAAGTTTAAAAGCTGATGTTTGGATGAAAAGTATTTTAGATTGAACAAGTACAAAGTACAAAATACGAGTTGGACAAAAAACAAGTGATATGCAGAATATGCATTAATGCATATCATTAAAATATGATTAATGTAACTGCTTTGGATTTAGTTCTTCATGTTAAAACAATTTTCAATGATGTACCAGGTCAAAAGGTCATTTTTTAAATTTACAGCACTATTTTAACCAAGATATCCCAGACTAAATAAATATCGAATTGAATCGTGAATGGAATCGATTTGAGACCTTTTAATATCGAATCGAATCAATCCAGAAAACCTGAATCGATACCCAACCCTGCCAGCATGTACAGTGTACATTTTGTACCACATAACAGAAGCGATTCTCTGCTTTCATTCATGAAGTACTGAGACATCATATAATGATCTGCCCCTGCAAGTTTCTTCGTCCAGACCGGCAATAAATTCTTCCCCAGTAGTTTGACATTTACAGTCCATGCATACAAATGCATCAAATTAAGCAGAAAATAGAACAGAACTCAGACAATTAAACAACAATGAGACTATAAATAAAAATGAGGTGGACACTGTTTTGAGTTGGGTGAGAAATATGAAGCTGCAAATAAAACGGCCTGTCACTTCTACAGCAGAGGAAACTTCCCCACTGCTGACACCCATGAGATGTATTGACCATGCAAACTCAGCAGAGTATGAAACCACAAAAACAGTGATTAGATGAAACATAAGAGCTGCACTGCATTTTCTGCATAACACATTGTATCCATCAGAACTAAAGGGCTGTAAATGTGCACATACATATACAACATGATGAGTGTAAAATAAATTTATCAAGGTAACTTTAGTGCTGGATCTCTTCTGTTGGTGTGTGATAATTTGATTTGTTGTTCTCTGATTCTTATTGGTTTCCTTTACATTCATGCAGCAGATATTAGTTATATGGTTGCAACAGATTTTCACATTTGTAATATCCTCCCCTGAGCGAGGAAAGCTCTGTGCACTGATGAATGGTGGTGTGTTCAGGCGTCTGGTATTGACATGAAGTCAGCCCAGCCACAGAGCAGGAAAAATGGAAAATAAGGGGGTGGGGGGTCAATGAATTATTAATGCCTGGGTCTGCCCACTATATGGCCTATGTGTCATGTTGATGGCTCGCTTTTACAATCCCTGTTTCACACTGCAGCTGCTGCTGGCTCCTGAAAAATATCCACAATACTTCACTTTCTTCTTTTTTGCTTTGAATTGCTTGTTTGTTTTAGTCATTTTCTCTACCTTGTTTTCATCATTTTCCCTCTCTTTATTCTTCAATCATTTGATATTCTGTTTATCATGTTAGACATCAGTTCCTCAGGGTTGTCTATCTGTCTGTCTGTCCAGGCCATTCTTATCACTGTGAAATTTACACTGCGCCTCAAGGTGTTTTTCTCAGACCCTAGACAGATGTCCCTTTTGATTAGAAGATGAATTAATAGCAATTTAGAGGCCAAAGGTCAAGATTAGTGGGTCTCATGTCCATCCTTCACTTACAAAGACAATGTCTTATGATCACTTTGATGCATTTATTAAAACTTTGCCAATTAACCCCAACTAAATTAAGAATGACTTATCATAACTTTGGGAGTCAAAGTTAAAAGTTAGAGATCAAAAGTCTCATGATTGTTCCTCTCTTGTTGACATGATGTCTAAAGATCAAATTGAGATATTTCTTTGAACTATGCTATTATGTCCCATCATGTCAAGGATGACTTTATCATAATTTTGGGGTTAAACTTCAGAGGTCGAGGTTGGTGGGTCTCATGTTTATCCCATGTATGTAGTTATGGTATCTTAAGATCACTTTAAGATTTTGGCTCAAACTTTGCACTGTTGTCCACTCTGACTCAAAGATAAAATTGTGTTTTGGAGATTATGGGCTAACTGTTAAAGGCACTGAGACCTCAAATCTCTGGGCACAAAATCTCTTAAATACATTGATGATTTTGAAATTAAAAATATTCATATTTTTCTAGTTCTCTACAGACCATAACTAGACATTACAGTGAACTTTTCAGAATTTGAGGGTCAAAGGACAGTGTCCTAACATTTGGTGTGGTCACAAGAAACTTGAACTGTAATGTAGCTTTGAGAAGTGTGATGTCAGTTGTTTGATTATCAGAGGAGCCTTTGGATCAATACCTCCGCCAAGGAGGTTGTTTTTTTCGGGAGAGTTTGTTTGTCTGTCTGTCTGTCTGTCTGTCTGTCTGTGAACAAAATAACTCAAAAAGTTAAGGATGGATTTTGATGAAATTTTCAGGAAAGGTTCAGCATGGGAAAAGAAAGAAGTGATTCAATTTTGGTGTTGATACGGATCACCGTCTGGATCAGCCATGACGAAAAATGTGATTTTCGTGAATAACTACTGAACTAAAGTAGATATCATTATGAATCCAATTGCTAATGGTATGTTTTCATGGTCAAGGAATCTAAATATTTACATGAAATAAAGGTAGGTCTAATATTTATGGTAAAAATCACAATATGGGAGAGGACTGTGGTGCTGGCGGAGATCTGTGCTCTCCGAGTACTTTTCTAGTTATTGATGTGTTGCAATGGGCCATTGCATGCTTGTGCAATCTCAACCAAACTTTAGTCAACTGACTCACACACAAAGAGACTGCATTGAGGGGGGACATATCCATACAGATTTGTAGCCATGACAATCATGTCCCTCAATTCCGAAATCAGAGGTCCTCAATAAAAATTGAAATGGGTGTAAAAACTACCCCCATACAGTGGGAGCCCCCAGGTGTATTTTAGTTTAGACTTAAAGGTGTAGTCAGCAATGTGGGAGAAAACGAGTGGAGAGGTTGTTGATAAACGAATTTAGACCCGCCTCTCCCTTCATACCTCACCCCTGACTCCACCCCCGAAAGCTGATGGATGTGCATCGTCATGGAAACGGCTGCAGAAACTGCGTAGCTGACCAACGAAGATAAGGTAACCCAGACTTGTCAGACAATAGTAGCCACAACTCGACTGCCGTTATTGATAACATCACAACAACAGTACATTTTGGTAGATTAGACAATAAGATGAATGCCCGACGGCTGGTACTGTTATGTGAAGCACCACAAAGCTAATGTTGCTTACCTATCCAGCAGAAAGAAGACAACATTCGCGTCCGTTTTCAGGTCTTTCAGTTCGTGGAGTTCCCTCCACCGTCGGAAAGCAACACCAACGTTGACCCGGAGCTGGTTTTCAGCCATTACTACTGCGCATATTGTATCTCTCTCTTACGCTAACTGCGCACGCTACGCAACCTACTACACCCCCTCCCCCCTCTGTCTGATCTGCGCATGAGTATGATCGCCCCCTGGATGTGGGGAGGCGTACTCTGTTTTGGTAACTTGGCCCGAGCCACAGTATTTACCTGCTGAAATTCAGAGCCAAGGCTGTGTATTTTTTTTCAACATGCTGTCAGTGGGGACAGCTTGTGGATGGAGAGTAGAAATACAGTGATTTTGACAAATAGTGCATTAGATTAGAAGATTGCTGGCTACGCTTTTAAGCTGTTTTTCAAACCAGACTTTAATTTATTTAGTTTATTTAGGCTGTATAACTGGCCCATCTTCTGCACACAGTCAAACAACTTCCAGGGTTCCTTGAGCCTGCCTTAGTGGACACTTGAGGAACTACAGCTTATGTGGTCCTCCATTTTCTATCCTGGAAGTGGTTGCTTGGTGACTGAACCTTTGTTTTGTTTTGTTGAGCATGTAAACACAGGCAAGCATTCCCAGCCAGTTTTTGTTCACCTCCACCTTATTGAATTTTTCAATATTTGTCTTTACAGAACACCATGTACCCCTTATGATTGATATCGGACCAGGGTGTTCAGGGTGTATCATACCTCTTGCTTGATGACAAGTAGGATAGGTCCCATCATTTGGGTCTCAAGTAGGAAAATTGAAGCAGCTAAAAAATGGATGTATAATCCAGTAATCATTATTTAAAAGTAGTTTATTGAATGAACAATTATCAATATGAAACAACTGGATTTTTTAAATTTCATGTCAGTCATCAGGGAGATCAGTCATACCAAGCTAAAGTAATTGTTTGTGATCAGATGATGACCTCATATCTGTATCATTTTAAGACAGTTGCTGTTAGTAAGGCTTAGTATTGCTGAAAAGAGAACTAACTTGAAGCGTCTGATTGCCCGATGATTCTTTTGATCACCTCCAGTTTATTGTGTAAAAATTCTGACCTTCCCAAACTTTCCCTTGGACATGTTGGTTGAACAGAATGTCTCATATCCTATCTGATGTCTCAAGCATCCATCATCTTTAGCTGACATTTTGTGTTATCTATTTCTGCAACTAAAATTACCATTTATACTTTTATCTCTCCTTTTCACATCAATTTGATCCATGTACCCTTAACTTGCTCTGCAATCTAAAGTCATTTTCAAAACATCCATTTACACCATTTAAAGCAAGATTTATATTCTAATAACTGCAAATACCATCATTTTTGTTTCTTTACCATCACTGTACTGGCCAAAAGGGGTGTACTTTACAGAAGGATATATCATTCAGGTGCTAGTTCTTTCTTTCTTTCTTTCTTGGTCACAGGCTTTTTTTTTTTTACATTTTAGCACACCATCACCATCACAGTGCCACCAAACCAATGACCTTTCCAGTGCTAAATGACTTTAATTCAATTTTCCAATCAGTCAATCATTAGAGGGAAAAGCGGCTGTGTTCACCCAAATGTTTAACATTACTTCACACCCAGTCCATGTGGAAATGTTATCAAAGGCTCTTTTCTATGCATTCAACATTATCAAGGCAAAAGGAAAGACAGGTGTGATGCAGAGACGTATTTATCTGCCCCATTACAATTGCTTTATATCAAGCTGGCAAAATTCCAAACCAGGTTTATATTTCAGCTCTTTTGTCTTGCAGTGCTTTTGAGATGATACCTATGCCCTAATGAAAAGTTAAACTCTAAGTGAAGAGACCCCTAATTCCAATAACATACCGTGTGCTACCCATGGGCTACCTAAGCTACTGCATGCCAGCACAGCCCTATACCAGCAGCATTGTTGCCCTAAGGATGTGTGAGCTTACCGAAGCTCTTGTGTCCCAGAGTCACTTTCCTCCATTTCAACCCACCACACCAACAAGAACATCCCTTATCCTACCTACTTTGCCACAAAACCAGCGAAGCCCACAGTTAGTGACAGTGCTGGTAATGTTGACCTAGCCCAGTGATCACCAACTGGTGGCCTGGGAGCCACATCAGGCCCCTCAAAGCTTTCCACCAGGCCCCCGATAATCATTAAACAAAAAAAGATAAGGGCCATTACAAATAAATATACATCAATATTTATATTTAGATGAAACTTTGTATGACTAAAAAAAAACCAGGATTTTAAGAAAAATCACATTCTAAAATTAAGGAATGAAATCTCAAAATATGAATTAATTCTAGGACTCACTAACTCTTACTTTTCTCCACATGATTGGTACTTTAATTTTAAAGTTCCAACTTTTTTAAAATCATAAGTCTAAATTTTATCTTAGAACATTGGCTTTTTTCACTGACCTTAAAACAACTTAACCTTTGATTTTCTCTTCTTCTTGTTGGTTCTTCTTTGGCCCTTAAGGTCTTCAGTGTTTGCAAATTAGAAAATGCGAAGGGAAAAAAGTGTTTTTAATGGATTTTGTTTGTCAGTAAATACCCATACCTGTCAATGGAACACCCATGTGGTTTTGTGACTGAGGAATGAACGGGACCAATAATTTCATTATAATTGTTTGTGTATAATTGTGTGAATTATTACTGGTTTCTCGAATCTGGCCCCCCAAGCATATGCAAAGAAAAATAACTGGCCCATGTACAGTTGATGATCCCTTACCTAACCTACAGGTTCCTACCTACCTCCTTTTGTTTGTCCCAACTTCTGATATCAGTATTACACCTGTAAGGAAGACAACAGGAGATTGAGAGATAGAAGAAGTCTGAGGAGCAAGGTTGGAAAGAAGAGGGAAGCAAAGCTGGGGGTGAAGTGCCCTAAATTAAGCGTTCACACCCAAAGTGACTTGTTCATCACCCACTCCAGTGATGTTGCCTGTCCATAAACTAGCTCATTTTGTCATCGCAGCGTAGCTAAGTGATGTCATGTCTGGAATAAAAAAAGTTGTTGCGACCAAATTACCTAGATCAAGTCTGTTGCACCAAGGAAGGGCTGGCCTGTTTGCACCTGATCACGCAACTGTACATTTTCTTTATATCGAGATTTGTCGCAGAAGTCGCGTTCGGTGTGACCACACCTTGAGTCTGTTTTTTTTTCTACCCTCTCTTTCTTCTACTTTTATTTTTTCCCTCAACTGTCATCACTCCTCCTCATAAAATAAAAGGAAAGATCAACTTCTACACTATTTACAAAATGGTGAGTACTGTTTTGGACTAGCAGATAATTATAGCAGTCAGCAGAGGGGCTTTGGGCCAAAAATTTGGCTGATTTTTGTCGTTGGAACTCAGCATAGACCTTCAAATCTAAGGTCAGTTCAGTTTCTAGTTCTACAAAAAACAACTCAGAGACCATAAAACTTTGTCAGGCTTTGGGTAAATGCAGACTATTCCCTGTGGCACAAGAACTTTTCTTCCATCCACCTGCATCTCCCAACTCGCAGCCTCTAACTATCCTGGGAGCCCATCTTCCTAAATATTCTCTGTCGCACATACAAACCGAACACCCACATTTTCCCCCTTATACAACCTGAACTCACCTGTCATCGTCTGCTTTCTGTCTCAGTAGTGTTTTCCTATATACCAGAGCTCAAACAGGAGGCTTTGTGAGAAAGTATGTGTGTACAGTTAAAGCTTACAGACAGAAAAACCCATCCTGAACAGTTTTCTGAAATGACACAGACAGCCAGTGAACACGAGCTGTGGTGTAGGTAATAGGTAATAAGACAGGTGACTGCTCCCCAATAGCTGCGGTCGGAGCCTGTGAACTGTGGGCCTCCATAAATGGATGTAAATAGGAGTTTAGCCGTGTGTAATCACAAGCTAGCAGAGAGGTGAGGATGAATAATTCACGGCCTCTCTGTAACTCATATTTTCATTCTCTGCAGGCAATTTTTCCTCTGATGTACACACAGAAAACACACGAAAATACAACAAATGCACACACTTATAAAGTAGAATCTTCATGCCTTTTTGTCAGATTTAGATAGGGTTATTTTTTAAATATTTCCAGGTTCCTGCAATCATCTAGCTCATGTGTTGGCCTATGATGAAAAAGTACGAGCTGTAGCCGGTGCTGGTATAGGCAGGTTAGCCAACAGGCAGAAAAGCTAAAAATAAATGGGCACTTAAGATTGTTCAATCACTCATGCTGCTCTTTGTCAAAACAAGAACTTGTGGTCCAAATTTCAATGAGACCAAGTTTATCTACAAGTGAACTCACTAATGAAGCATATCTAATTATCATGGCAGGTTATTGTGACTGGTGCTCACAATTTACTGTAAATTACGTGTTATTATATAAATGTTACAAATGGAGGAAATGGCGTGATTAGAGTAATTTCCTCTTTCCACCATGTAATTATATATTTTTAGCCATGCTAAAAGCACCATGGATGGCAGTATTTGATCCACTGCTCTGGTCAAGAAAATTTAACAGCACTTAGTGAATGGATTGCTATTTATGTAATGAACATGTTTACACCACCATACCTTTTTTCAGCACTTTAACTTTCAATAGATAGGGGCTGTCTTTTGGTCAAGCCGGACCAAAAAATGGTTAAGAGTCTGGATTTCTACAGTAAACAAACATAAGGTAACAGTCAGCACTAGATGAGGTCAGTGAGAGTTACACAAACACAAGCTCAGTAAAAAAGTCAATTCAAGTGTACACAGTTTTTTTTTCAAGGCAATCACAGTCATCCCAGCTCAAAGAGAAATATACCAAACAATTGGTTTATTCATGTGTAGAGGCTGGATTTTAATTCCCACATTGAACTAGTATCTTTTGTCTGCCCTGCTTTTCTGCAATGAAGAATAAAGGCAAACGAAAGACAAAGACAAATTCACACCAGAGGGAAAAATCTGCAGAGAAATCAGTTTGAATGAATCTGCAGACTTCTCATCTTTCACCGTTCCCTCATTACTTTGATATGATGAAAAAAGATGATCTCACTGATGGTTCAGGCAGTTTAATAATGCCTTCAAAGTGACTTTTTCTTTTCAACTTAATGTTGTTTCATTTTTAAAGTCAGAACTTCATAAGATTTTGGAGCCTCATCTGAAGATTTGAAATTATATTTTCTCTTTGGCAGCGCTGATTCACGCTGAGAAATACTGAGATCTTTGCTGATGAAGGTGAGTTAAATAAGTTGATTGATTGAATTTGCGCTAAGTCTGTTTGACTCAAGTTCTTCATCCACAGTAATATTCAGAGTTTTAGCGTAATACCAATTTTACCTTTTTACAGAAAAATTATGTGCGTTCATGCGGTGTATATGTAGCAAGTACAAGTAGTAATGCTCTATAAGAAGAGTATAAGTTTATTAATTTTATTAGGTGGTATTTGGATTAGATCAGAAAATGCTAAGGTTCGGCTCTGGGAGGTGCGTGTAGCAGTATAAAGACAACACAGACAAGTATTTATGATTTAGCGGCTAGTGCCTTATTATTAACAGTGAAAAAATAAGTGAATTCAACAGTAGCCCCAAAATATTTACAATCTGCAGATAATGACTTTGTTCAAGCTTGATTTGTAATTATTAGAGAAGTTTGGAAAGGAAAAGTGCACTTTGTCTTCACCATTCGTTCTGAAAATAAACAGTTCAGTTTACAGTTCACAATAGCAACAGCAAAAGGAAAAAATTTCAACACTCCTAGTCCAGGAAAACACCTGGAGTAGCCGTACTCCACCCAATCACCTCACTGGTGATAAATCACAGTCCGCAGTAGAGATTGGTAAATTGATTGATTGTCCATAGTTCATTCAGAATGTTCATCGATATTATAATTGTCCATTGGCGCACAAAACAGAGTTCATAGGCGGATTGCGAATAAGGGAGAAAAAAAAAAGAAAAACAAAAAGAGTGGACTGGCTGCAGCAGCCCCTACCAAACCACAGGAGTACTGTTGCTGTGTGAGGATGGTAGCGAACACTGACACCACGAGGACACCAGAGGGTAAAGAGGATGATTGAGGTTTTTTTTGTATCGTATAGTCATAGTAGCTTTAACCTTTAACTTTTATTGCCCTCAATTTGAGAGTAGCTTTCTTTCAAAATTAAACAAAAATCCTTAAAAGCATTCTTAAAATCCTAAGTGACATGTAAGGGCGCAGTAGCCTTTACCTTTTTCATCCAAGACCAGATCATTCACCCTTATATTGGAGTCTCTTCTCTAGAAATGTAACAAATAAATTTTTCATTGTTTAAAAAAATAGTGACATTGAAATGTTTTGCACACTTTTTATTCAGGATAGATTATAAGAAATGTTCTTCTTTTTATTTATTGTCACATCTGTAATATTTTGTTAAGCAATGTAGACTTACTTTGCGAAAGGTACTGTATCAAATAAATTATTCTTTATGTTAGGAGTGTCCCGATACAATGTTTTCACCTCCGATACAATACCAATATTGCAGCCTCGAGTACTGGCCGATACCGATATTGATCCGATCTGATATCAGCTGGAATCATGCATAGTTTTATTATTTATTTTGAAGTATGGACTGGAAGAAAAAGCCTGATCAGGTAAGATTACTCAAACTGAGAACAGTAGTCAGCAATAGTAGGTATGAGAAAAACTGACCAATTTGTTATGAACCAATGGGTTCAATAAATCTAAACCTGAAACATAAGACCCTGAAAAGTAACCTCAAGAAATCCAGTAAAAACATAACATATGTTTTTAAAATGCAAAATAACCACTGAGTTTAACCTAAGCATGAGCATATTCTACAACTAAATTAAATAATTAGAAAATAAATTAGAAAGGACTGCTTGTATCAGAGTGCTTATATTGGAGATTTTAGATGCAGGCCAGTATAATCCAATTTATTTAACATTTTTTGCTGATATTGGACCAAAAAACGAATTCAATATCGGATCAGGACACCAGATGTTTAGAGCCGTTTTAAGTGGTAATGAAAACAAGCCTGTCAAAATACATCACATAACTTTTCATTATTGAATTACAGCGGAAGTTTTCACCCCTTAGAGAGAGACATTGGGTTTTGGGACATATTTTGACAGGAATAGAGCAAAAGTTTTAGGGTTTCTGTCAACTGAAGTTTTTCTTTTCATCTAGAGGAAGTGAGGAAGGAAGAAAAGTTTTTTTTAGAAAAAAAAAAACATTTTCAGGCCAAATGTTCAGCCCTCATAGAACTAGTTCATCAGTGAGTGTTTTGTTTTGTGCTCAAACTATTGCTTCCAAGACTGGCACTAATGCACTGTGTTTAATGAACACATAAGGAGTGTTGAGGTTTATTTGTAGTCCTTTTCTTTTCATCAAAAATAACCTTTACTTTAATCAGAATCAGGAGAACTGCTTTTTCCTGAATTAAATGTTCTTCCTCCATGAGCTGGCATTAAAATGTCACACAGGCATTTCAAATCACTGCGCTGATGGAGAAGTGCGCAGACCTTATAGAAATCAGGTTTAACAGATGAACATTGTGGCATCATGAGGAATTTGAAGAAGTGACTGTTGGCATAATTTTAAGTGTAGAGCAATTATTTATCAGTGCAAGGGGGATGTTACCTTTCCTGGAAATAGTTGTTGTCAACGGTGAGGTCAAAATGGGGGTCGTTCATTTAGTGTGGGGACTTCTGGAGGAGGACGAGTGGGAAGTAGTCAAAGAGACAACAAGAGAGAGGAGCGCCTAAGTGGCCTCTGAAGGCTGAACACAGTGCATTGTGGGAGTCTTGATACAGTACATGCTGAGACTGTAGGCTTAAAGTGACCAAGGTCAGCTAATGAGGGCTGAGAGGAGGGGCAGCACACTGGCTGAGTAATGGAGGCAAGTTGGAAACCTTTATGAAGATGTTCGTGTTAAAGATGATTGGTGAAAACATAAGCTAAGCATAGAGAGGGATAGGCCGAAGCTAAACGGTGTTTTATTGGAGTTTTACTTGTTCAGACTTGTACAAAATAATCTGTTAAAGAAATGTAAAGACATCGGTATACGATTTTGACCACTGATGGTCACTTTAAGCCTCTGTTAAATTGTCCACTCTGTTCTAAAGATGACTTGAGCAGAAGGTCAAGGTTTGTCATAGTTGTGATAAATGGAATCATAATTTATTTGATTAATTCTGTCTGGTTTGGCTCAAGAATTTTCTCTAAATGTTGCTTGGACAAATTTTACCCAAGGACAAGGGAATTTGAAGGGACAAAGTAAAATGTCCTTTGTCATCGTGATCTTGCTTTACAAGTAAAAAAAACTTAATTCATGATTAACTTAAACTTAACTTTCTTCAGTACAGATGTCAGAGATGTCAGGGGAGTTGCAGCCTCAAGGTTTAAACAGAGAATCCGACTCGAACAGGATCACAGTATTTTAGCCAAATCAGCTTTTAACAACATCAAGCTGAAATGTAGGTTTAAGTTATGTGAAGCTATGAAATAATGAAGGCTATCTAAGATTTATGTACAATCAAAGGCTGCAGGGACAACAGGGTCAGCCCCCCAAATGCACAATGGATCTGGTCCCCATTAGGCACTAATTATTTTCAGGGCAGCCCAACCCTTGCAATTTTACATCCACACATCACTAATATACAAATCAGACATTTGACCATGCCTTGTGCCAATACCTTATGCCTAAGTCACACATTCCCGTTTCTCATAGCGACTGTACACGATTGAGGAGGCTGGTGTGATCGCTATGATATGGGATTAAATTACTGTCTCACCCCTGGAGACACTCCGTAAATACACTGTCCGTGGCGCTGCTACAGCGCTTCAGGGGGCGTTTGTCCCGCTCCAGTTAGGCTAATACAGCGATATGACGAGGATTCCATCCCGCCGGCAGGACGTCAGCCCCACTCAGCTCAGTTCGCGTCACGTAAGCCCCGACTGAGCCCCGTCGCTTGCGCCATCTTGAACGGGACACAGTCGGGGCTCAAGTGGATACATCCTTGTCAGTTGTCCTCATAAAGCTTTCAGGATTGAGCCATGATTGGGCCACGATCAGCCCGACTGAGCTCCATACATGCCCTGCTAATACCGCTCGCATTAGGACTGCATTAGGCTTCCATCCCGCTACACTGAGTGCGGCGATTCTTCACGACAGTTTTGAACAGTTCAAAACTGTCGTGGAGCTTCTACGTTCCCCTCCGTTCATCCACGACTATACAGCGCTGATCCAGACCAAGTAGCGCATGCACCACGACCAAAGCACGCTTTATCAGGATTATGACAATCGTGCACAATCGCCATGAGAAACGGGAATGTGTGACTGGGGCTTTGCAACACTATGCAGTAGTAAGATTTTCCTTTTGTTAATGACTCTTTAAATTTTCAGACTTATTTGAATACATGAGTACAAAAAATATGAAATACCATCACTCTTTTGTTACACTTTCCCTGATTAGAATACATACACATAAGAACCAGGACAGAATAATATTATTGAGATTTGTTACTGACCTGGCATATAGAGCTGGTGTCTATCTATCTATCTATCTATCTATCTATCTATCTATCTATCTATCTATCTATCTATCTATCTATCTATCTATCTATCTATCTGTCTGTCTGTCTGTCTGTCTGTCTGTCTGTCTGTCTGTCTGTCTGTCTGTCTGTCTGTCTGTCTGTCTGTCTGTCTGTCTGTCTGTCTGTCTATCTATCTATTCAATATATAGTTGTTATAATTTATAGTATGTCTCTAAAATGAGTCCGAATTTACTTTATTTTGTGATTCTTGATGTTACAAAAAACTGAGTTTTTTGATGCTTTCACAACTTCCATGACTGTACCTATATCAAAGAGAAAAAAAATGACACACTTCTGTTAAATTTGATATGAAAGGTATCTCACCACATTTACCTCACTTCAGTTTCCTTTCAACTTTTAGCTTCACTGCACTGTAGAGCTTCAGTACTGCTGTGTGCAAAGACGAAGGCACATACCTGGGCTCCAACCAGCATGTAACAAAAGTTCTTAATTTCCACAACAGTACGAGGCCTTGAGTCTTTGTATAAAACTCCATGTATCACTTACATTTTTGAGGCAGCTTTGACAAGCTAAGAATTTTAAGTGTTGGCTGTTTTTTCAACAGGGTTACCTTGACATTAGCTTTGCTGTTATCAACTTTCCCTCTCCCTAGGACTTGTCAAGCAAGTTGAGCTGTATTTTACAGTACGTTTCCAGGTCACATTCCTTGTATGTGCAAATATACTTGGCAGTAGAAGCAAATACAAAATACATATACAATACAATACAATACAATACAATACATTGCTGCTAATATACTGTATATACTGTAGCTACCCAACTACGACACACAACTGGTTTTGAATCACAACACATCAATCAAACATCAGCAACAGCTGCTCACAATTATCCAATAGCAGTTAAAGAAAATAAAAACATATTCACTGCTGCCTTCAAAATAATCTCACTTTGATTGAAGAAGTCTCTTCATCACTTCAATTCTTTCATAACTGAACAACAACTTAAAACAAATTCTGACGTAGATGCATGAACAGATAATAGAAGACAACCCTTTTTAATACAGAGCCTTGATTGACTGAATATATCCTTTTATTTAAGCTGGCTTGTGCAGAACAGAAACCAGCTTTGGCTTCTGTTCTGCCTGTTCTGGCTGATTTTGTCCACACATACAGCACATTTAGCCTGACAGAATCATCTCTGACAGCAGCTTTATCATGATGAAGGTGTAAGTTCTTCCACCTCAACAGGTGCAAACAGAGAAAGAGGGAGACGTCAGTCACACAGTCCTGTGAGGAATCTAAACAAGCCATAGAGAGTAAACACCTGCTGTTAGTAAAACTGATATGCAGCCAAGAAGTAGCTTTTGTTATTTAGAAGCAGGTCTGAAACTGCCAGGGTTGGACTACTTACTGCTATGAAAGTATAAACCAGAGAGTATGTGGCCCGTCTTGAGACTTGACAGCTGTATAAGGCTGGTAATAGAATTAGCAGTCCATCAACTCATCTCCTCTCTATCATGATGAGATTTTACACTCTGAAGGACTGTTTGACAAGTGCTGAGTGTCCAAGAAGCTTAGTAAAGACGTCCAAATATTGAGCAGGATCGCAACCCCTCTTTGAAACACCCTCAGTGATGACAGGCTTCACTGGTTAGATGTTCTGATGATCATCTTTGAATTTGCATGTCTTTTTTTTTCGAGCCATTACTGCTTATGGCTTTGTTCTCAGTGTCTTTCTTGCTGTATTTAATATTACTATCAGCCACTTCTAATTAGAAGAGGTGTTAGAGAAAATGCCAAACTGGGTGATAATCAGGCTGGGTTGCATGCATGAATGATTATATCCCTATTTTCACGTTTACCATTGTTAGTGTTTACGACGTGTAGCATTTGCAACATAGAGCTTGAACTGCTTGCATCAAAATGTTTAGACAGCATGTCCAAATCTAAATGCAACAAGTAATATACACATGTTCATAGGCAAATAATCACCTGACTGTATTAAACGTGTCTTTAATGATCTAATGTGATGAATTCAGACTTTTATTCTGTATTCATTGCAAAGGCTCACATAAGGACAATGTTAAAATCACAATCACTGAAGACCTGTGGCACCTTTGATCAGTGGAAGACCCAAATGCAGCGCTGTGTTGATGCAGAAGGGAAACGCAATGAAAATGTTTATGTTCAGGAGAATTTTAGAACAGCATTTGTACTATTTTTTATGAGCCATTTGTTAAATTTTAACTTTAACTATTTTCTGTCCGGGGCAGCACAGTGGAGCAGCAGGTAGTGCATGTGCCCCACAGAAAGAACACGATCCCATGCAGGGCAGGGCTTTTCTGTGTGGAGTTTCCATGTTCTTCCCATGCATGTGTGGGTTCTCTCTGACTTCCCCCACAGACCAAAAACATACTCATTAGGTTAACTGGTGACTCCAAATTGCCCTCAGTCAGGGTGTACCTGCCTCTTGCCCAATGTCAGCTGGGATAGGCTCCAGCCTCCTGCAACCGCGAAAGGGATAAGCAATTTAGATAAGGAAGGATGAACAAAGGATTCCAGTGAAGTAAATGAGTAAAGGGAACAGAGAGTGTGTAAAGATAACTCAACATTTCTAAAAACCTATTAAAATTGTGTGCTACACTTTTCTTAAACCAACACTAAGTAGTTTTTTCCACCCTAATATGATATTTCCAGAGTAATTTTGATGGTACATCACCCCCATCATGCTCCGAGGGTGTCTGTATCACCGTCACTGGCACAATGTGACTTTGATGTGGATGGTAGGAAAACTTTGATATACGCTTGATAGCATATATCACTTCCCCCTCGAGGCGAAAGCTAAGTGTTGGAAAAAGCTGAATATAAAGCAGTTTTTGAATTTTTTTAACAGATTTAATAAACAGAGTTTGGTTAAAAGTAAACATGCACTAATTTTCCTAAAAATAGAAATGGAAATAGGGACCTCTGGCTCACACTCCTGCATAGTTGGTGGCGGTAATACTCCCCTGACGTTGGATGCGACCTGCCATTAAACAAGAAGAAGAAAAAGAAAGCCAAATGTAGAGTTGTTGTCATGGTAGAAGCAGCGAAAGACCTGAAGAAAAGGAAAGTTTTATGGGAGGAGACGAAAAAAGGGAGAGTAACAAGCTAACTGACCGGGCAGGGATAAACACTGGACCAGCGTTCACTTGCTGACATGAGCTCAAAGACAAGGAGGAATGTCCGACCGATGCTGATTTAGCCATGTTATTTTGTTGGGTTTGTAAGTACATGATGACTTATTGGATTAGAATAAGACTGTACCTTATCAGTCCACATTTGTTTGTCTCTTGGGACGTCCTGTCGACTCACTTCTCCTCCTTCTGTATGTCAACAGATGTACGCTGGTGTGAGCCGCTCTGTTTTACGACTATGCCGTTACACTCAGCAACCCTAGAGGCCCCTCGAGAGCTGAAAGCCGGGGTCTTACACAGTGCTGCTTTAAATTACCTGCTGTCCCACAGTACATCACCTAAGTGCTTGTTTGAAAAACGGGTTAAACAAGATGTGTTTACAGATTTATCTGCCTTACTATAACAACATTAAGGTCAAATATTGTGCAAAGTACTCTTTGCCTTTTATACAGATATGTTTCACCTGAACCCAGGCATGAGAAGAATCCCGAAATTTTCCCTCGATTGTGTTATTATGGGTTATGCCTTCTCTCCTAAATTGCAAGGACTAGTGGTACAGGGTGTTTGTTCACCCCACTGCATGCTCTGCCAAAAGGTCTAAGCTTGCTTCTGTAGCAATAGCAAATATTGGAGCTCTGTGCTGGAAAGCAAAAACTACATCAAATTTTGAGAGAGTCATGATTAGACACAGCTAATGAGTATTTTCTATAAGATGGCCTGTTTTGAGCAGGGATGAAAGGGTATTATAAACACACAAAAACCAAACATCTAATGGATTTGTGGGCAAGAAACTTAAAAAATTTGCTCTGGGATGTAAGTAACCTTAAAATTGTACTTGTTAGCTAACATTAAAGAACAGCAGTGTCAGCATTACATTATGCTAAAATTATCAAAAAGATTAAACATTAGTCAGTATACTAGGTCATAGGTACTTGACATTATAAGACATAATACGAGTTTAAAAATGTTTCTTCAGCATACGCTTTCTTTGTTAGTGTCAAGGTGTTAAATGTATAGTTGCTTGCGGGACTTATCTAAAGAAGGCATCTTTCATGAATAGCCCTCAATTTAGGAAACAGAATATAACACATTTAAGTCTGATAATGTGTATATCTTGAGTCACTCTTACAAAATACAATCAACCTGTAGGCATACCTTTATACAGCTCTAATGTAACAGAATAAAAGTCTACACTGAAAAGAAATGCTTCTTCTCTTTTAAATTGTCAAAGCAACCAGGCTCCCTATTAGTCAGCACACCACCGAAGGAGCAAACAAAGGGCCAGTAAGGAAAAAGTTGCAAATTTTATGCAGTTTTGAGATTGAATTAAAGCTATAATTACCAATAAACCGAAACATTGTATAATGTTCTAAACAGCTTTGATGTTTAGATTTTTATAGTCCTTTTCTAAATTGACTTTGAAGGAATAATTCAAACTCAAACTCTTTCCACAGCCAATATTATCAACATTTTTCTGTTATCTATGTCTGTCACATACACATTATTTCAAACACTCCAAAATATCTTATATCAGGAGAGCCTTAAGAATGGAAAGTGGTTACATCATGGCAACATATAAGATGTAATCTGTTCATTGTAAAAGGTCAGCTCTTAAGTTTCTGTATAAATATTAAAGACCTAATCAGTCTGCTTCTCTCTGATTTGAACTGAGTGTTTCAGCATGTAGCGCTGTTTGACAAAGGTCGCTCACATAATTAGAGAGAATGGGTTCAATGACCCTCATGTGCATCTTGATTAATGACAGGCAAGTATTTCGTTTCCTTTTCTTTTCACTTTTACAGTTTCAGATGAGATGTTAATACTTGAGTCTGATTTAGCCTTTTTTTTTTGTTTGGCTGAATACAACAAAAGAGTTTTAAGTGGATCACTTCCTCTCAAGGATCAAAAACAAGACCACCACTTAAGCATTTTTAAATGATTGAAGAAAAAATAGACTTGAGACCTGTTTACTTTGGACTTTCACTTTAAAAACTATGCAATTTGTTAAAGATATTTACAAAGCTGGATGAAAATCCTTCCATGTATTTATGAGATACTGCTTTCACAGGAATGATCTGGACAGGCAGACAGACAACCCCAAATACAGTATATCACCACTTTGGTGTCGACTGCTGGTGTTGCTGAGGCATAAAAACCACGGATGATATGCACAATATGTTTCCCAAACATTATGCAGCAGTAATTCATGGGTTGAATAAGATCATACAGTTAACTATCTGAAGCAGAGTACACACTGTACCAAAAGATTATGCGTGCGTCAGGCTTATCTGGGGTAAATAGACCATTTTCTGAACCAGATGTCTCTCTGCAGGAGATCATTAGTGGATACGTGGACACAGTCATCAGCAGAAACCAGTGGCCACCTATTGTTTCTGTTGGACTGATTCTAGCAGCACTGGAGCATAAAAAAGACAAATTAATTCTTTTATGAATCTGAATAAAGATGCAACACTTCCAAACAGGCACTATGCTCTCTGAATCTTAGTACTTGTATTAAGGCAGTTTGACTCTATAACAAGTCTGTTCAAACTAAGTCTGATTGAATAATAACAGCCTGTATATTGAGAGGAGATTTAGTTGAAATCACTGTTCATGGAGATCTGAAAACAATTTCATGGTTGTATGCTGATCCTTTAAGGAGTTTGATGATATCTCTCTCTTCAGTAACAGGCATGCAATTGTGTCATCATAATTTACAAGAGGTAATCATTACTCCTGCATCCTCTTAAAAATCTTTTAATCATGAGTTTGACATCATCTACCTATTTCTGCCTGTTCTGTATTAGATCAGCTACATGCAGTTTGAAGACAGACAAGAAATGGTCAATATTTTTTTTTTCTCTCCAGGTAAAGTAAACCATGCTAACAGCATGCATTCAATCTCTGAAACCAGTGCTGCCAACAGGGGGCTCTCAATTAAAACAGCTGACTCTGTGCACAAGCCTGAGGACGTACTTCCAGTTGCACTGAAGACCAGCACCCTGGATTACGGTTTATGTCCGACTCCAATTATGCTACTTTAGAGTGGCAGGTTTCTCAAGGTGCCAGCAAGATTTACCGAAACTATCTGATCTACCATAAATTGTTGATGCCTGTTCCCCTGTTCTGAAGAGCAAACGACAGAAGGGTTTCAAATGCTTTAACACTAGAGGGTAAGTATCACACAGTAAGCTAGCAATGCACTAACTCAACAGTCATTGTTAGCTTTTCTTTCATTATGTAAAGCAATTCTCACAGTTTCTAACAAAGATCAGAGCACAAAAGATAGTCCTTAGCTGAACAGGCATATTGGAAACAGGTGAATGTTCTGAATGGGTATACAAGGAGCATCAAATCAAGCATAGGTCAAGGTTCATCGCTTTGTGAACAACTGTGACAGCAAATAGTCCAGCAGTTTTAGAATTTGTCTCAATGTTCAGTTACAAAAAAATAGATGATTTTACCATCTGCAGCCCATAATATCAAAAGATTCAGAGAAAAAGGAGACATTTCTGTATGTGAGTAGCAGAGCTGAAAACAGCATTAAATGCCTGTGATCTTTGATTCATCATGTGGTACTGCATTAAAAATCCATATCATTCTGTAAAACATGTTTTCATGTGGGCTAATGGACACCTCTTGAAATTAGCCTCAGCTAACACTGCCTGTTGCTGAATCACCAAGTGCAAGCTAAAACTCTACGAAGCAGAGCCAAGGCCATATATTAACAACAACCAGAGCCACTGCTGGTTTCTCTGGGCAAAGGTTCATCACAGATAGACTGACACAAAGATGAAAAGAGTGCTGTGGTCTGATGAGTACATATTTTACATAGTTTTCTGAAATCGTAGACGTCGGTTTGAAGAATAGTTTGACCTTTGTACACATTTTATATAATCTTTTCATGTATTTGAGTGTCTCTTTATAACCCTGTCCTAATCTTGTTTAAGTGTCCATGTATTTGCATATCTCTTTGTAATCATGTTTAATAATCACTGTTTAGCTTTTGCATTCTTCTGCCACACACACAGACACACACACTACATGGCCTTGTGCAGGCTCCTTCTTATCGAACGCCATGACCGTGCTGGGGGCATCTTCCCAGACCAACTCAACCCGAGACAGAGAGGAGCCTGTGCAGAGGTCACTACACCCCACATGTCACATACACACATGTTCTTATTCTTATAAAAAAGAGAAGACATTGTATTTCTTCAGTTCAAATCTCCCACTGTTTGACACTCTGTATGGTTGTAACTCCTTGCTGGCAAGTAAAATTTGCCTTGATTGCATCCTTTCTTATGTCAGGTTTTGGTACGAACCTTGAAAGCGATACTGAGCTCTCAGAGCTGTGAAGGGAAAAATCCTGACAGTTGGTCCTCCAGTTTAAAGAGGAAGTGGCCAACCAGATTGTTGTCAGTGCAAAGTTAAAAAGCCAGGTGCCCCTGTGAATGCACCAGGAATGCTGAGAGGTACACACGTTTTGGGGCAGCATATGCTGCCATATGTACTGAAAGCCCCCCATAAGACCCTCTGCTTCCACTTCTACAAAAATACAAAATGACACCACTCTGTAAGGAGGTATTCTAATCTAAATCTTGGCAAAACATCAATGAGCAGAGTGTCTGACAGTCCATGCCTCATAACTTGTAGACTGTGATTTGCAGTGAGGACACAAGGGCATCAATAACTGCTCCTAACCTGGTCAATATTGAAATAAATGAGGGATTTTGGACTTTTTCTTCCTCTTCTGAGTCAACAATAGGCGCTGATTGTGCATCACTGCCACTAAAATACAAAATGATTTCACTGTCCACTGGTACAGAAAGGGCACAATACATCAGAGGTGGTCAACTGAGTTACTGATCAGTTCAAATGATGAGGCGCAGCAATTTTCACCTCTCTCTTATAATTAGAGGAGAGGGTTAAAGACCTCCAACTGTTGGATAAAACTAAGCTATTGTGCACTCTGTCTGATATCCCTGTGTTAACTCTGCTGTATCTGTGTTTTGTTTTAGCGTGTTACCTCTGAATGCCCTGCGAACAACCTCTGCAGTCAAAGCTGCTGGTCATTTATTTGGAGAGGTTGAGCGCTGTTCCCCTTTAAATAAAAAATCTGGTCAAAAAAGCAGCACATGGGGAAGGTTTTCTAAAACCACTGAGAGGATACATCAACATAATCCTCTCGGGGATGATTTAAGAAATCTTTACTCTGCAGCTGAAGGTTTATTTGGTTACATAAAATAATATAAAAACCCTGCTGAGATTTACTGCAGCTCACTTAGAGGATTTGTCTTCAGCAGTGCTTCAGAACCAAGATTTCTGGAACATATTGTATTTTTGCGAAATAGCAGCAAGCAGAACTGGGACAGGAATCAGAATAGGGTTCAAATCCAAACTTTACTCAAGTACGGAAAGCCTGGGCTGTCGTGTGTCTCTTTAACGTCGAAGATCTTCATAATGTTACCCTTGACACTTTCTTTCTGAGATGTCTCAAGGTTTTCCCAGTATAGAAATTATGGTAAGATACCAATTAGCCTGCATTGTCCGTGGATACAATTACCATAAAATCCTGTATATACTTACTAATTTACATTGGAGCTCCTGTATAGAGACACTTGACCACAAAAGCTGGTTCAAGATTGAATACCTACATATCAGACTTGGGCACTTGTCTTCTAATGTAATAATTACCGATGCATTCAGCAAAATCCAAAACCTGACTTTAAGATGTAGTTGTGTAACATGTTTAAGACTTTCTGTTATGACCATTTGTTGTGTTATGTTCAATCATCTGATCATTTTCTTGTGTTTCTAACCAACATTCAACATACATTTTCCAAAATGTTTTAAAATGTATAAATATATTAATGGTTAAAGTTGCTACACTAGAGGAGAGAATATGAAAAGGTGTAAAAGGGTGTAACAGTCATAATGTGAGCACAACTGGAGAGACACAATAACAGCCTTTCTTACTGGCTTCTCCTTAAGAGAAACACATGGGATTCATATTTTTATCACTCATCTTCTCCATTCTGTTTAATCACTCTCATTCCTCCTGCTGCCTTCATCCTGCCTTCATTTACTTTCCTTCTTTTAGGCCTGTAAGCCCCGCCCCTTCATTATCCTCACCTGTGTCTGATGAGTCTCACCTGTTTGTCTCTCTCTGCATTTAAACCTGGTTCTCCTCTTGTCTCACTTTGCCTCTTCAAACATTTCTCTTGTGGATATTTCTGTGATTTTTTTGGTGTTTTCTGGTTTCGTTGGACGTCATCTTTTACCTTTGGATATGTTATTTGACACAGCTGAAAAAGGTAAGTTGTGTTTTATTGTTCAGTTTGGGTCCTTTGGCTGAACTAACCTAAGTGATTAACAGAAAAAGCTGCTGTACTGTGGCCTGTCAGTGCAGAAAATTTGAAGGAGATTGAACTAAAGTGGGCTTCCAAAAAAGCAAAATGAGATTTAAGTGTCCTTCATTTTGACCTTTTAGTGGTGTGTTGTTTCTGAAAGGAATTTAAAGGTGTCCTTCTGTGCAAATGGGTTGTGTGAATCATGCTCTCTGACCGCATGCTGTAGGTGCTCTTATAAGCGCCTGCTTCAGGGACATTTTTTGTTTTAGCAATTAAGTCTGTATCCTCACACAAATACATTTGATTTTTCAAAGCTTTATGCACCGTCTTGTAAGCTTCACACATTTTGTGAAGGGCTCATTCTACAGAAACATGGATTTTTCTGTCCCTAGCCTTAAGAGGTATATTAC
The DNA here is from genome assembly GCA_036419115.1 of Scarus forsteni. Lineage (NCBI taxonomy): Eukaryota > Metazoa > Chordata > Actinopteri > Labriformes > Labridae > Scarus > Scarus forsteni. The sequence continues at coordinate 12,518,070 of JAZDUH010000098.1, read as the reverse complement.
TCCAGAAGAAAACAGTTTGTGTTAGATTTTTTAAAAGTATTTTATTTAAAAAATATATTATTTCAGCTATCACACTATTTGGAGCCATCAGCTCGGTGATATTTGCTTTTTAATCAATTATTTAGAACCCCAACCACAACAAAAGTGCTTGTCCCCACAGTCATTGATGGAGAGAAAGTGCTGTATTTTGAGTTTAAAGATATGTTTTTCTAAAAAAAAAAGTACAAAAAAGTATAAATAACTATCAAATATATGATGTAAATTACATTTAAAAATAAAATGCCAAATAAGTATTATAAATTATTTAAAAGTCGTCGTCCCTTGCAGTCATGTCACTGGTGTTACCATGTGACCGAAGTCTTTTATTTTGGGAAAAGAAATCACTCTGATGACATCACTTGACTTCCTTTGACCTCTTTCTTGAAGATCTATGAAGAGGGACTCCGGTAAGACCATTGTCCTTTTCAGTTTTCAGAAATATTAACATTTATCTCATGATTTCATATGAAGCTTTTAGTTGACGTCACTGGTGTAACCAACTTTATTGGCAGGGAATTACAAACAAACAAATAAAAATGTATTTAGAAGACATAATCTAGTGAATAGATCAAGATTAGTAACATGCTGTCATGCTCTGCAGCAGCCATTTTGTTAAAGGTGAATTTTTGTGAAACTGTCACTGGTGTTATCTTTCTTATAGGTAACAATCATGAACACCAGTGACAATCAGATGTGTGGATACACTTTATTAAATTGTGTTTTGTGATAAATGTACCAAAAAACAAAAAATCATCAAGCTTTCATTTATGTGTATTCATAAAGTCAATGGCATATGTAACAGTGTAGTTGAAGTTTAAATGTTGAAAAAGAAATAAAACAAAAGACATTTTGCCGTCCCAATAAACCACGTTACTGCAGAATGGCCCAAAGATGGTAAGGTTAATTTTACTTTAGAAGGAAAAAGAAAACCAAAGTTTCTTTATATCTTAATTTTTTAGCTTAGCTGAAACCAGTCAACAGCAACGTAAGTTCATCTGTCAAATGTGGCTCATACCTTAATCAAATTTATTGACCTCAGTGTCACTATGAAAGATTCTACTTCCCCCTTGCACCCCACCCCGTGCTCCAGGATAAGACGAGGGTTTAAAAAAAAAGCTCAGGACTACATCTATCCACCATTTGTCAGCAGTCTCAACAGTACAGCTGTTGATTGTGATTTGACAAAAGGACTTTTCTCTGTGGCATATAATATTGCAAATCGCAGTTGCTCTAATTTGAGTTCCACTGTCCGATATTTCTTGGAGTATCATCCCATGTTTGACACATTGTATCTCATATTTGAAATTATGCAGTCTCTGTGAATTTACTCTTGCTTAGTTCAATATTATTGACTGGACAATATGAGCTTTTTTAGACAACCATCTCTAAGTTCATCAGCAAAGTTTTTGCTGTAATTAGCAGCAAGTTTCATCAACAAGCAAAACAACCGGTTTCTGTGGCAACCTATAGTCTCACAGAAAACTGGAATGCTATCTCACATAGAGATTATTTAATGGCTGTTAGGTCTTTGGTAAAACTTTGGTGGTTTAGCAGCTTTGGTGTTGAAGGCCAGGACAGTAGATTGTGTTTTATCATCATGATTGCTCTAAAATTCAACTTACCACCATAGATATGCAATGTATGGGGTGCTTCTTGAACAGGAATAGACTGAATTGTGTCTTGAATGATTTAAAATAATTTTGAATGATGCCCGTTTTTAATGATGCCGTACAAATCAACCTTGTTTTTTTATATAATAAAAAGCAAGGTAAAACAACCACCATAACTTGTCAAACTTATATCCACTCATATTGGCATACCAGCTCAAATCAATACTCCAAAGCTTTGATTTGATGACTTCTGGGTAAGTTAGCAAGACTTTTGCAGGCTTTTGCCCTCCAATAATAGCTCAGTAGAGACTTGGATTTGAGTTGCACTCAAGTTGAACACCAGAGGTGATTTGGGGCTGAACTTAGACTCTCCTCCAGAAGACATTGATTTCACTTCTTAGACTTGAGTAATGCCTAAAAATCCACAAATAATTTTTTGTGGGTACAGTTCTTTGTTAATTGAAGCCGCATGCAATTTTTTTTCTCTGAATTCAATTAGGTCCATTGTTTAATTACTTCAGCCTTAAATGTGCTGATCAAATGTTCATATTTTTAAGCTCTCTGCACTCTAAAAACTCTAACTACACTCTTCTCAATTTAATCTGTGAAACATTTTTACTCTTAAAAATACTAAGTATATCTGAAAGCTGTGAAATTATGTATAGTTGTGTAATAAAATTAAGTTAATGTAATTAACAAGTTGAAGCATATCTGAACAATGAGATTGAGTACCATTAAATATAAAATTTAGTTGAAATAATTAAAATTTTAAGTCTAAGCAATAATAACTCTTAGTTCAAACCACTTAAACAATTGAGTAAATATAATTGAAATGTTGGGTTGATGCAACTAAAATTGAATTATTATTTAACAAAACAAATCTGACACATTTATGTAATGTTCTTATTCAAATGTAATTCATACTGGGCTATCAAATATCAGAATAAATATGTTACATCTACTTAATTTTTAAAATGTAGTTACTCTTAAATCTTCGGAGTACTTCAGGTCAATATATGAAACCAAATAACAAAGCCATTCCACATTCATCAGCATTTTCATTAAACATTTGTCTGATTTGACAAATATAAAATATAAAGTTTAAATCTGAATAGCTTATCTTTGCACATGAGACAAAATTTCCCCATTATAAAAACAGCTGAATTGAATTCCCATTAATGTGGGGTCTCTCAAACCTGGGTGAAATGCACCAAAACCAATGGGCTCTTCAATTTAAGTCACCGGACGATAATTAAATGCCAGTTAACAGAGTTTGGCATTGATGGAAATCTCAACTTGCATTACATAAACTCTTGGTATAATACCTAGTGCAAATTTCAACATGGTTTACTTTTGCCAGTAAGCAGGTAACAATGTCCATGGTCAGTATTTTTTTTTAAGTCTCTATGTTTTTTCTTATTAAAAAAGGAAAAAAAAACTCAAGTTATTTCCATAAAACATAGGAGTATTTGATTGATTTTTTTGATCATAGGCTCTGAGATGGGCAATGATGTCAGCAACATTGATTTTGATGCTGTTTCTGTGATTCCTTTTCTTAATTTAATTTTTGAAGGCCGTCTTTTAGGACACAGTAATAAATGATTCTTGAGGCATACTCTGGGTAGGAAAAGTAGTTCCATCAAGGTGGACAAACAAAAAATAAAAAATGGCAGCTTGTAGTCTGGAATGTAATCTTAACATAATGCAATTGTTTTGTTTATGTTAAGATAGATGTGAGATTCAAGAATAGCATTTTTAATGTTTTTTTTAATGGGACATTTTCTGGTTAATAGGAGCCAATGTTCCCATTTTTAAGCTTTGCCATTTCAGACTAATTCAAGAAACTAAAAAAACCCCCAAATCTTTAAAAACAAATAACTTTCCAAGAAATCTGAGATATATTCATTTCATTCAGCCAAAAAGGCTTGGAAACAAATAAACTGAATGGCACAAAATGTCCCTTGGATCTCTTACGAGTTAAATGTCTCTATTGTCTTGATCCTGCCAAGATCTTGAATAGTATTAAATGGAGGGAAAAACTTTGTCTTATAGTGCTCTTTCGTATTTCCCTATGAAAATGTCCGGTGACACTGTTGTTATTGATGATTTAACTTTTTTTCAGTCTTACTGGTTATCACAATGCTTGAAAAGGTATATTTTTAATACAGTACATTTCTTGCATGGGTAGGTGCCCATTTGTAGTATTATCCATTCAAACCACCAGACCTCTTTTAAATCCCTTCCCTCTCCCTGTGTGCTCCCATTATGTGTATACCACATCTTATCCCAGCATAGTATTACATTTGATTTGAAGGACATGCAGACTGACTCTAAACAGACACCAGACAAAGCACATATCCCTCCGGCCTTTATTTAAACCACACTGTGACACTTAATGCATGGTGAACAAAAATCCCTAAAGAAAATAATAATGCACATCATGAACTCACCCCATTTACACATTCATCAGAGCTGGCAGGCTAGGTGATCATTTCACAGTGGCTGCAAAATTTAATAAATGTTGCAATCTGTCTTTTGTACTGCCAGTCCAAGACAGGTTTTCATCCAAACAACACAAACAGAATGAATAATTTCTTGTATGTACGTTTGACTATTGGTATGACTGTCTGCATCTGTTCAAATCATTCTGAGGATTTTGGAAAACTGTCAAAACAGGCCTCAAAACAGGATCATTTTTACTCTTTAATAGGGAAATACTTTACAGCTACAAGAAAAGATGACTTTTGATGAGATGAAAAACACCCCTGATTGAGGTTACTAGTTTGATTTGAAGTGAAATCTGTTGTGGAAATTCTAAAAACGGGTAGCAGGCAGTTGCCATAATTTTACATTTGATTTGCATCACCATCCACAAATTTCTGAAAAATTCATTTTCCCACTCTGCTGGACTGTTCTAGCTTTAAGGACTGCAGTCTTTCCCTCTGCTTCATCATCACTTTCAAGAAAGATTCACAAGAATTCGTGAGCACTGTATTTAATTCAAAGTCCAACCCTCCTCCTTGACAGAATAGTAAATCATGTCCATTTCTATAATTTTGATATTACCATGTATATAGGCTCATGTAGAGCAGGTCAATAAAGAAAAAAAAAATCTCATGTGGTGTCCACATGCACTGTTAAACGCTACTGATTACCTTGTAACTATGTCCATAATAGGCACCTTTTCTTTTTTTGTAATTTCTTTGCAAATGACTAACAGATGTCATGGTTTAACTGGTGATGTTAGGTGGTGATAACAGGCTTATATTCTAATTTGAGACAGATCTGACACTCTTAGGCCTCATCCACACGAAGACAAAATGCTAAACAGTTTCCAAAACGATCGTCATAAAGATGAAGGCGTCTCAGAAAATGTGTGCGTCTATATGAATGCACTCGATACGCATCAAAACGCTGTAAAACACATGCCAGACGTCTAGAAGCGCTGTAACGATTTGACGGAAACAAGCGGAAACAGACGAAAAAACAGTGGGCATGCGCACTTGCGGCAAAAGTTGTAAACGGAGATTGTGATAAAGTGATCATAAAGTGCTGTAATGTGTTCTTGATAATTGTTTGTTCAACTCGGTGGTGATTGAGAAGGAGATTTTGCTGCAACAGGGATAGTAGCTTCATCCGCACATATGCTTCACGTACGCCGCCATTGTTGTTCTCGCGTGTGGCGCATGCGTGTCAATGACTATACGAAACTATGATGTAAGCGTTTCTGAAAAGTTACGCAGAGCCAGTAATCACGGAGCTGCGTATACGGCATTTCAAAATCTTTCCACTCTGGAACCTGGTTTCAAAAATGATCGTTTACAGACCCCCAAAATGCCATCTCTGTATGGATGATACGCAGATTCAGCAAAAAACTTATGCGTTTAGACCTCGGTTTGGCTTTGTGTGGATGGGGCCTTCGTCAAATCCAGTGATTAAAAAGTGTTGTGGGTTCTCCTGTTGGTTTGAACAACTGTTAAAACACACAGCAAGAGCCGTGGGCTCCCAGTCGACATGATCACTGATGAAACACTAAGATCTAGTCTTGTCTGAAACATCAGCAGCATACAGTATGTATTGACTGTTTAAACCAGCAGCATAGAGTTATTGACAGAATGTGTTAAGAGATGTTAACACTTCAGTTATCAACATTGAGAAAATAGTGACATAACCCTGCAAAGGGGTCGACATACCTTGTGATGGTAAAGGCCATAAATGCTCCATTCACATGGAGAAACCCAAAACAGCATTTCAAATCTATTCAGAGGATAATTAACTGAGCACTTACCAACATCAAATGTTGACTCCTCTAAATTGGTGGGGAGAAAAGTGCTTACATTTTTGTCAATTAAATTTACCACAGTTGATGTTACGGCCTTAATCTTCCTCTGTAAGCAAGTCAATATTTACTAAATTTGGCTTTCACTCTGCATGACTTCTGGGACCTCATGGATAAACCTGACTGCAAGGCATAACTACACAATCAGCTAAATCTGAGCATCCAGAAATGACACTTGGGACAGATCCACAGCTTCAAATTCAGACTTGTTTGGATAGTGACCACAAGCAACATGCTAATTTTGATTAGCACGATGACATTGCTAAATAAATCTCTGATCATCACCAGTCCTCTTCCTCCTTCACTCTCCTTGAGGATTGGCAGCCAAAAGTCAATATCCTGACAGCTTTTCTTTCTCTTGGCAGACACTGTCAGGAGAGTCCCTGCTGAAATAACAGTTATTTGTGCAATTTGACAATACTTCAGTCTGCCTGGTTGCATCTGGTCACTCTGTCTCTCTTCCTTGGATGGTTGCACTGACAGCCATTGCAGTATATTCATGACAACTTTTCAAATGTAGCTGCACTTGAGGATATGTAAGTTGGAGGGCTTACATAAAATGTTGAGACAAATCAACAAAATGCTTTTCTTAATGTCATTGGTGGATATAAAATATTTGTCTCTATTAAAATGCTTAATTTAAACCCTAAGTGTCTGCCCTTTATGACAATTAATAAAGAAAACCCTTTTGAGGTTAAAATAGCAATATACCAATTAAGCAAAATATAGCTTTGTTAAAGTGACGTTTCAAAGTATCTTTGACAAAGCTGTACGAAAATCATAGAAGACTGATGAACTATTTATGCCGACAAGAAACTGTTTTTTTATTATAGATTTTAAGCTTGAAAAAAGGTATCTTGATCAGATGCACTTTCATAACAGAGGTAAAATCTGTTCAGTTTATGCAGCAATAAAAGCTGCACGTTAGGCTACTATTCAACTGGACTTGTGGACCAAAACAGCTCAGCTGCTCCTACCAATCCTGCAACCCCATACCTACCGATCATGTTTGTGCAGTCATCAAATGTGAGCAACTGTGTGAAAAAAATCTGTGGGATGTTTCCAGACCTTCACTGAATCTATGACTTTGCATTTCAGACAGACCCACCCAGTTAAATCTGCATAAACATATTAACACAAAGTGTCTCGATGTGTCCACCACACCACATTCACTCTTTTTATAGTTATTTTTAAACTCTCAAGTGTGGTTGTCAACTGATTCTGGATTCAAAATGTAATACTTTGTGACACTTAACTGTGTGATCTTTAACAACTTAACCCTTTAAAGCCCAAGACCTTATAGCCAGAAAATTCTAATTTTTTGGAGCTGAAATGTTTGTTTCACTTTCTGCTAAAATACTAAAAAAATATCAAAAATGTCCATAAAATTCAACATATCGATTTTTCCTATCTCATTTGATACATTAGGTGTTTTTGGCACCTGATAATTCATTCGAGGACATTTTTTATCATTTATATGATTGTATTCAGATGTTTTTTTTTGTAATTTGTTGATCATATTGAGTAGATAGAGGTCTGATAAAAGTATGCATCAAATATGATACAATTGGCTTTATAGGGTTAAGTGCTAACACTTTTTAACACTGTACCATATAAATATTGACGTGTTTATTTACCTTATTTACTTAAATGGGGAAAAATAGCGAACATAAAGACACCATGTTTGGATGGAAAACAGAAAAGAAAATTTGAAAAGCAGTTTTCATGATGTTGCTTGGGGCATCTGTATTTGTCTGATGATGGAGAATGGGTGAGATGATTGACAAATGTCACTTGACAGATTTTGAGTTAATATAAAATGACACATATGGATTTGTTTATCTTAAAAATAATCTTCACACTTGTTTTTGACACCAGCTCTCACTCAACCTATCAAAATTTTCAGGGATTTGACCCCATCCAGGGCATAAATTAACTCTGCAGTTGCTGAACTTTAGCCATGCCAAAAGTTTTACTCTTCTCAGTTTATTCTGTGATAAAAAAGGAGTTCAATCCAGTACTAAGAGGTTGTACCTGATATTGTTCTCCATGAGTGTGTATCAACATACTTAAACCTGTGGCTATGAGCTGCATGAATCTCTTTAGACAAGATGTAGTTCTATGTTTCAAACTGAAAGAATGTAGATGGAAATTCTGTCAGATGTTATTCTTTTCCCCTATATACATAGCTGTTAGTTTGTTTCCAAGGCGTAAATAACACTCAAACAGGCTTGCCGGCTATATCTGTCTAAACCAGCACATTAACAGCTCCACACGTGGAGGAGATGGAGCAGATAAAAGATGGTAGTCTTTAGCTTGGTCTTGAGAGATGATGGTGGGAGTAGATGTGTGTGAAATTTTTACTTGGATTTTGTCAAGACCTTTAAGGTGCTTGCAGAGATTTATGGTGATTATTCAATAAACACTGCAACTTCATTATGCTTACTTCATCAGTGCTTCTATTTTGGCTCCAGCTAAACATCACTCTCACTGTTGACAAGGTCTTTTTCCTATGGACTTGAGCTTAATGGACTTGAGCTTATATAGCGCTTTTCTAGTCTTTTGACTACTCAAAGCTGCTTTACACCGCAGGTCACACCTACCCATTCATACCCATTCGCACCCTTTCGCACTCACATTCACTCACTGATGGTTCTGAGTTTCTATGTTAGTTATCCATCAGTATCTCTAACACATTCACGCCCTTTCATGCCCATTTACACGCCACTGACGTGAGCTGGGCTTGAACCTGCAACCTCCCGATCACTGACCAAGCGCACTATCCAACTGCGCCACTGTTGACAAGGTCTTTTTCCTTTGCATCTTCCTGTTTCATTCAGTCTTGTAAATGTTATTGCTCACTCAACAACATTGGCTGTCTTTCTTCCTACTTGTATCTATCCGCACTGCCAGCCTTGTCTGGTATGGTACCAGCGACTGGCTGTTGTAAATCAATTTAAATGGAAATTAGTTGATCACTGTCACATAAAAATGAGATTAATATTCTTGGTTATCAAAATTATGATGTTTTGTTTTACTCATCCAGCCGTAGAATGTACTGTATTCCCAAAGAGTACGCAATGAATTTGGCTAATTCGAAACTCAATACTAAAGATGCAGAGGATCAGGAAGTAAGGGACCATATTTGGCAATGGTAGAGTCTTTGAGTGACACATAAATGGACTGCACAACAGAATTTAGTTAACAAGTCCTTGATATAAACACAGAGCTGAGAACAACAAACATGTTACACCCTCTTTATAATATATCACATCCCTAAACTTTGGCTGCTGGAGTGTTGAAGTTCTTTCTCACTGTATTACTGCCTCCTGTGGCTAGAACATTAGAAACATAGGAAGAAAACATATCAAATCTAACTCTAATTTGCAACTTAGACACATTTTTCGGACATCATTAATACTCAGAAGAGAAGAGAAAATACTTATCCAACGAATTTCATTTCATCTCGGATGAGGAGCTCCAAAAAACTGCCCTTTTGAACTTTTGAATGAAAACCATATAGGACCCAAAAAAGGAATATCAATAGGCCATATGCATGTTGTTCTCTTCAGATAAATCTATAAATGATTTTGTAGGTAATTAAGATTGTATTTCTGCTCTTGTTTTCATATAATCAATCACGGTAGTTCTCTGCTTCAAGCCAAATCAATTATGTTGTTAATTTGAACATAAAAGGAGGTCACTGCAGCAGTGTGAATCAAATGGTTGTAAAAATAAGTTATTCAACAAAAGTAATTCATTGGGGCTTGGAACCTGGCCCTGAGAGAGCATCAATGTATAGAGAATATATAGTATAAAAAATGAAGCTGTCAGATAACTGTAACAGATTTCAAAAGCAGGACTAATTAACACACTCGCCTTCTGTCAAAATTGAACTAAATTACAAAATTTAAGGAAATTCATTTAGTTTTGTTATGTTACCTGGTACAAGATTAAAATAATAATGTATCAGCAAGCTGAAAACCAGTGAAATACTGAGTTATTGACCCTGTTTGCTTTTCATATTATTATTTAATCAACCACCCATTTTTTTTCTTCTGCCCTTTTCTCTGCACCCATTCCATAAGTTGGAAAAATGAATAAAAATAATTTAAAAAATGTATCAGCACAGTACAGGGAAGGGCCCCAATGACTGGGTTTGCCTTGGGCCCCCATATGACTAGATCCGCCCCTGCTTCAGATCAACCTTCTCATAGACAGAGAGGTCATATTGAGGCAGAACTTCAGGCCATCTGACCAATTGTGACTCTTTACAGACTGAGGTGGGCTTTACACGAGTATGAATTTGTAAGACTCCGGTAAAATAAACTATCGATCTGGTGATATTGACACACGGAGACGCCTGTTTGTCCATGACTCTGCATCTTTTTTTAAAACGGGTCTCCTGGTGGATATCTGGGTATTCGTTGTTCCAGCAGCTATAGAAATATTGCTACGACTTTTATACCAACATTTGATCACAGAACACCAACAACACCAGCTACGGCAACAACTGCAACGAGTGCTTATGTAAAGACGCAGCATGTTACGCGTGCATGAGCACTTGTTGACGTGGAATCCACCTCAGAGCAGAACCAGACGGGCAACCTGACAGGATTTTGCGTTGTCGTGTAAATGCACAAGCCTATGTACAATACGATGTGTAAACAGCGATACACGTTTTGATGCCGATGCCAAGACAATACGGGGCCATCCTTGTGTGAGGAGGGCCTTATAGCCTTGTCAGTCTTGCCCCTACTGTGCAAAATCAGTGGTCCTCAATAACAAAATGAAACTGTCTTTGAAAAAGCCCCCACACACCCCTCTGCCCCTTGTACAGAGGGAGCAATTAGAGGTATTATAAAATTATATCTGGGCCGTTAGGTCATTTAACATTGTCATATGATTAATCTACTCAGCTTAAAATTAATCACATATTCAGAACATTTGAAGTCTTGTTTATATTGTAATGATTTGAATACAGGTTGATAAATAACAGAAATGACCAGTTTTTTGATACAAATTCAGGTTAATGAAAATAAAGGTATAATATTTTGTTTATTTTTAGATTTATTTTAATTTAAATTGATACTTCATTGAAACAAAATGATGATGTGAGATACTGACTTAGAGGTGATGCAGTTCTAGAGTTTTTAGTCTGCCAAATAAGCTATCTAATCCTACTGTTTGGAGCGTGGCAAAATTGTTGTTTGAAGTGATTCAGTGATTTCCGAAGATTCTCTGTTGATGTAACAGAGTTGACACTGTTCAGGAGTTCACCTTAAGCTGATTTCTCTGTTAGCAAATCAGTTTAAGTTAAGATATGAGGTCATATGAATAAATGTCTTTGTTCTGTAATTTATTCTGTATTTTGTTCTAAGGCAACTTTACTTCCTGTCCCATTAACTCTTTTATTTTAGTTTTCTTTTTTTAAGTTCTGTTGTTAGCATTGTTAGCTCAACTGAGCCAAAGCTGGGAAAGCAGCAGATTACAATCATAAACAAGACAGAGAGGATGAAATGATTAATTTATCCAGGAGTAAGCCACTCTTAGCTGATCCATTGAACTTTTTGTTTCTTTTTCATCTAGGAAAAGTGTCCTTTATCAGTGTGATTGAGTATTCTCTGATTCATATTTGTAAACAAGTCCTCCTTTTAGTGAGGGGGAGACATACTGAACAGAGAAACTTCTCAAACTACAGTAATACATCAACAAAAATAGAGCTGTCCTTACTTCACATCAGCGTAGGAGCTACAGCCGTTTGAAGATGCTGCTTCATGCTTATAATCCTCATCTGGGTGAGGAGAGGGGAGTGCTCTCATCTACTGCATGTCAGTAGGACTGAACACACTCTGGTCGAAGGTTGAGTTACACAGATAGTAAGGGTAAATACTCACAGACGCTTTGGTCTGTGGAGAGTCGACTGGCAGAGCTCTGGAGCTGATGCTGTCAGGACTGAGACCCCTTTCTTCATCCAGTTATTTGTGCCATCTCTTGACATTACTGCTGATGAATTGATTAGGCAGGGAGTTAAACATTCAATATATAGGGGTTTGTTGTGTATCAAAAAATTAGTGGCATTTAAAGTAATTAGAAGGAAACACATTTTGCATTTCCAGTATGGAGACTGCTATGGCTCAGTTGGACAACTCTGCTTTAGAAACCAGAGGGTGAAATGATTGAGTCATCTAGTCTGTGGTTAGACCACACATTAATAAAACTTGGAACTTTAACACCTCTTGTGATACTTTGTATGTCTGTTTTAGGAGAAAGATTAACTTCATTTTATTTTCAAATGCAGTCGAAAATATCTCAAGTGCTATGCAAGACCCCTTTTATGGGATTCTGTACACAATGCAAATAAGCAATTCAAGAGCACTCACAGGAGCACACAAACAAAAACACTCACCCACACATTCATCTTAAGGTTGCATCTTTCGTAAACCTCCGTACGAGTGTCGGTGCACAACGCAAAAGAGACATTTTGAGTAGTACATCGACCTTTTCTCTTCTTGTCAAACTACAGCCTACAATGTAGTGTTTACTCTTCAGACATGTGAAATAACTTGCTTTTATTCCTTGTACATTTTTGAATGCTTGCCAAGTGAAATTCATGCCCATGCTCTATTTAATTAGCAACTCTGCATGAACTGAAATATCCCACTCTGTTCTGTGCCCTGGATGCTTTGTATTTGTGATCACATCATTTGTAGTTCTCCAAGAGGTAAACACATTTGTGATAATTTGAGGAACACCAGCTGCTAAGAGCTGTTAACACGAAGAATTAAGAAGTGGGTTGGGGGTGTTAATTTATTACTGAGCAGTCATATTTGAGCTTCTTTGTCCGTACTATTTTCTTCATCTTCTGTCTGATGCTAATGTCTCTAAATTTACAGCCATGTGCTATTGGCTGCCTGTATGATGAAATCACAGCCCCTCACCTCCTGAGCCCCTTATTCATGTCTACTGAACTCATTCAGTGAAGTTCAGGTTGGGATCATTTCAGACGGTGTTGCCGCCTGCTTCTTGCTGTCTTTGTGCTGCTGCTTAAAGTGCCGAGCCTCCAGGCAGATGAGCGTGAGCGCACAAACTGAACAAACACACAGAGGCGTTTACTGAGCAAAACCGCTTTAACACATTAAAGGTAACTGCCAGCAGCTTATATCTGGTCAGCTGTTAAGTATATCTGTTCAATACCAGAGGAAACAATAGACAATTTAGGTACCAGATCAGGGGAGGCAGGAATAGTGTTAGCCACTCAGATAAGCTGCTCAACCTCCTGCACTGACATCTTTGGTTATTTTTGTTTCTCTACTGTCAGTATAAGGATTGGCTATTTACTTAAAAAAGTGAGTCTGGATGCCAAAGAAATATTTCTTAATGTTAGATTGACAATATAATCAAAACCGATTCTATTCTGTTAAAAGTTTTTTAATCACCTCGTTAAAGGGACTGTGAGGAGAATCTATTACCGGTGACACAAAGACTCTGCTACCCATGAGCACGCGCGGCGACTGTCGTAATGCTGCGTTCCAGTAACCTCGGAACTGGGAGTGACATCATCTCCGACTTATCAGCGTTCAAGTTGAAGTTGGAAAAAAACATGCCAATCTACCAGGCTATTGTTAGCTGTTGTTAGCACGCCCTGTGTTGTTGTTCACAAATATCACATGAAGAATGTGATTATCACTATGGTAGCATTTTTGTAAATATAAGTCTAACAATACTATGTATACAGCTGATCTAGAGCGACACACCCCAGTCAGAAGTGCAAATAAATTGATTATTACGGGAGCTAAATAGCTGTTCACACTGGGGGCATCCATCTTCGATTGTCAACTCGGGGGTGGCGAGGTTTCACCGAGTTCCCAGTGGGAAATTCAGACTTCAGGGGACGTTCCAGTTGCAGTTTCCTACTCGGAACCCGGAAATTCCTACTTCAGACTACAACTGGAATGCACCAAGACGTGACCCAAGCTAAAGCATGTGTTTGTTGTGTCGTAGCCCGGACCTTCCTCAGAACTCTGCATTGCTTTACAACTTCTTTTTTCAACAACTTACAGGATGCAAAGCAACAAGGTAATGTATCTCTTTCTAGTTACATAGCTGTAGTTTTTGATGTGTGACAACAAGCAATTTTTGGAAAACTTATTATTGTAGTTTTGTAGCCGGCTATATATCGCTACTTACAGCCCGGTGCTCTAAGACGTGTCCGAATAATATAAATTTGCTCTAGGTTTGATTGTCTTGTTTCCGAAGTTAGGTATCCAGGCCAGTCCAGCCCTGTCCGACCCGACTGAGAAGCTAAGGAATAGCATTTATAGATAACCCATTTAGATGCTATAAAACTCATCTTAAAGTGTGTATTTCTATTTATCTAAAAGTGAGACTTTTTTGCAATTACTTAGAAACTCCTCACAGTCCCTTGAACAAAATGAAAAAATAAATCAATACAATTTAACAGATATTTTTGAGTCTCACTTGACACATTAGACGTTTTTGGTGACTGATAATCCAATTGAGGACATTTTATTATTTATCTGATTGTATTCAGATGGGTTTTTTTTAGTAATATGGTCATCATCTTGATTAAATAGAGGTTTCATAAAAGTATGTATCATGTATGATACAAAAGGCATTAAGGGGTTGAGAAGAAAAACACTGACTGTGATTAATATTGTATTATAATTATTAGAATATTATATCATTTTTTGTGATTGTAAATACATATAATACATATAAAGATCAAAAACAAGAAAAAATGACATTATTATTATCATTATTACTATCATCATCATCATTATCACTCTTATTATTATTATTATTAATAATGAAATATCAGATGAGTAAAAGCAACACTATTCTTTATATTTATATCAATAATGATCATAATAACAAAATAAAAATGACAATTGGTGATGATTACAATAAAATGATAATAAAAATTAAATATAGTAACAGCAAATTATCATTATTATGAATATTATGATTATTGTTATTGTTTTGTTGTTGTTGTTGTTGTTATTATTCATTTTTATCACGATCATATCATTTTTATTCACATACCCTATAATAGATGGGAATAGCTTGAATGTACTGAGCTCCACACTAGTTTGTAATTTAAGTTTAGAGAAGTTGATTTTTTTTTTAAGTCAGTTCAAACTCAGCCTATCACATTTCACATGCCTGTCACTGACAGATTCCAAGTAAGCCAGGAATAAAGAAGTCCATGCAAGGAAAGAATTGGTGAACTGTCTGACATCCCCTGAACAACACTTCTCTATAGCCCTGCTTTACATTCCTTACAAAATCTTTACCAATAAGAAATTTGCATATTTTTGACAGAAAATATGTTTAAACTTGCATATGAGTGGGTATGGATAAAACAAATGAGTGGAGTTTGACCCAAACATTATTTATTCATGTTCCTGCCATTACTTTTGGGTTCACAGGTGATGAAACATGAATGATTAAAAATCTTCTTCCATCACATCCAGTTACGGTCTCATCGACCTCTGCACTTCTCCTGACAACATGTCAGACAAAATGTGGGAGGGTTATTGGGATCAGATGCTACTTTTGTCCTGAGAGGCCTCCTCTAATCTCTTTCCACCTTCCAAACAAAAGCTGGCATCAGTCCTGCTTGCATCACACATTTTTTTCTGAGACAAAAATCAAACATGCTGTTTTGCATTTCCAGCACAGAAAGGCTGTTTAGAGTGTGAAAGAGGAGATTTGGCAGCAGCAGCAACTCTCTGCTCAGCACATTTCTGTGACTGTTTTATGTTTTACTTAATCTGCACATGTAGGACACTCACAAAAACAGGAATCTCATCACTGAAAATCATGAATGTCTTTACCTGAATTTAGAGTTATGTTTGTTCTTCAGACTTTGTGTCTTTGGATACAAACCTCTGTTCTACAGAGTAATACAAAAGGTTGATGATTTTTTTTTTTAATAAATCATTATAGGATTGTAGCATTGGTTATTCAACAAAGATATGAATTACCATAATGATCCAAATGTACTACAATTAGTTATTAAATTAAACATGACTGAGATATTTGGACTTAATAGAGAACCAAGGCTTTTGTGTTTCTTGCATGTGTGTTATTGGCACTATTTGACCATCTGACATATACTGTATGGATATGTTTTTGTACACTGGGGCATCATGTGTGATGTCTCAGTGTAGGTTTATGCTGGTTTACCTCATTCTCCCATTATCCAATCAGACATATGTTTTGCTTAAAAGGACAATATTTTAATTATGTCTGTACTGATTGATTTATAAAGATGCAGAGCATGTTATAGCACTTTTCCTTCACACATGCACCTTTGTTCTTCAGTAGTTTCCTTTGGATGGCCTTTAGTCAGAAGTCCAATGAAGTGCAAACAAATGTCTGTCTGATTTTGTGGTTTGTATCTGGCAGGTAAAAAGAGAGGAAGATTGACCAGAATTGCAGGAAAGATGTGATGAATGTCTAAGGACTGGCTGAGTTGACATTAGCTGTTGTGACTGAGAAAACATGATTTCCTGGAGGACCTGACTGTCTTGATTTGTTTGTTTTCTATCTAAGATCTTAAATATTGCTTGGTGTATAGATTGTGAGTTGGTGGTGGCGGTGCTGCTGTTTTTGATTTGCTTGTGTGTAAAGGCACATCATGACCACTGTGTGACAAGTGCCGTCATAACGTTTGATTTGACTCATTGATGGAGCCAAAGGACCAAGACAAAGAAACACTAAGAAGTGGTAGGCTTTTGTTTTTACACCTGTTAAACAAAATCAATTTTCAATTATTTGCAGCTGTTGGAGGTTGTCAGGGAAGAATTGAGATCCACACACACACACACACACACACACACACACACACACACACACACACACACATGCATCTCACTGATATTATCAAAACAGTTTGTATCACCCTGTGTTCATTGTTTTAAATGCCCACAGAGATCATGCTTTAAAAAGTTGTATCTACTTTTATGTTTTCCATCTTCCGTTTGTGTTAAGGAGAGACTACAACAGTGGACATGTTTCTGTCCCTTATCTTCACCTGCAGAGCATGTCCACATAGTCGAGTGTAGGTACAGATCCTCTATAGTCATAACCTTAGCAAGATCTTTCATAGACATATCAGATTTACTAATTTTATCCTAAAATAGCCATAAAAGGGTTTTCAGTTTACTTGACTTTTATTAGTCCTTTATAACTTCAGCTGTGTCATGTTTACAGGTTAAAATGTTTTTTTTTTTTTGTATTTTTAAGGAGAGAACATTAAAAAAATACATAGTGGAAGTTACTGTTCATATAATTGATGAAGTTGTAGAACTTTATGCGATGATCACAGCATTTCAACTGCATCAATGGCAGAGTTGAGAGGACCATTGCCGCACTCAGAAGTGAATATGAAGCAGTATACAATTACACCAGAGCAGTGGCGGCTGCTGGTCAGTCAAGGAGGGGAAGCTAATTTTTTTCCTACATCATAAATTTGTTTATTTATTTAAATGTAAATTCTACCCTCCATTCCTTTTCAAGAAAATGATCTGTGACCCTGTCGTACCAACTAGGTGTCTTTTCCAGGGATTTTACCAGTGTTCTCTCAATGGCCAGCAGAGCTAGACTGCTCAAACGGCCTTGGCCCATTGTATTGCGGGTGTAAGACTTGAGCTGCTTTAAACAGGAGAAGCTCCTCTCCAGGACAACTGAATGTAAAACTTAGTAGATGCTCTGGTGGAGGGTTATACTTCAAGATCGCTGATTGGCTCATTTCACTGTCAATCAAAAAGGGATTCAGCCTCAGACAGATCATCCAATCACCATGCAGAAGCTGAGCGTCCAGGCCAGCCCACTGCCTCATAGACCCCCAGAGACGCTGAGCATCCGATGGGCAGGACAAAGCCCAGTGTTTATCCAATGACCGTCCAGTTTCCACAGTGGAACAACCCACTATGCGCTTCCTCATCGAAGTCAGAAGACGCTCAGCGTCCGACTGTGTTAAAGTGCTGAGACATTGCGGGGATGAATGAGAAGGAAGTCGCTCCAGTTACCTGTGATAAGTAGCTGATTATGAACAAAAGATTAAGGTATTGTACCCCATATTTAGTCAATGAAGTGTACACACAGCAGTACATATCACCACTTTTTTGGGGGACACTTTAGGGGAAGCTGAGCTTCCCTTGCAGTCTTAAAACCATTCGCCACTGCACCAGAGAAAGGAGGCTGCAGTGTTTTAGCTCCATATCCAACAGCAGCACGGGGAAGGTCTTTGTATGCACTATAGACCCAATGATGATCATTTTTGATCAGATGTTTAACTTAACTGTTTAATAAAGTGGAAGCAACACTTTCAAATATAATAAAAGTCTGTGCAACAACATTCCTCATCTCGAGATATCATTAAACAACTCTGGGAAGGGGAACATGGTTTTGACACTGGGGACGCTTTTTGGGACACAGTCTTTTAAACTTTCATTTGACATCTCTATGTGCACAACACAGTCTGGTATGACTGCAGCTCTGCCCTGGCTAAGCTGTACTCTAACACAAACCCTAATGCAAAACTGTGCCTGTAACCCTTTATCACATTTTTTGGGGATGCTCAGAACTCAATCAATTTTAGTCCTCCCTCTTAGACTTGATATTTAAGAAAAACATCTCCCTCTGCCTTCTCACTGCTATCTTTGACTTAAGCTCACTAAACACATCCACATCTCCAAAAAAGAAAAAGGCTCTTGCTTTCTCTTCCCTATTAGCACAGCAGTTGATATTACTGAACTAGAAGAAAACTGCTCAACCCACTCTCATCTCATCTGTATTATTATGTCAAATCTTCAATTAGAAAAGATCCAGTGCAGTGTAAATGGTGCCCTCCAGAACTTCCATAGCACTTGGGATAGTTTTATGAACTTTGTCAGGGATCTTGATGGTCTGCAGTTTGACTGATTAACATTCAGCAGATTTGGTATGCTATTAAAATATTTTGACTTGCAGCCCTTCACCTATGTGTGCAGCTGGAGCCCCCTCCCCTGTGAATATTTATGTGTGTGTATATGTTCTAGGACTTTTATCATATTTTATTGTACTCATTTTTTTTTTTTTGTACCTGTTTGTTCTTTGTTTCTGTTGTTGATCCAGTGTTGTTTTGGTAAGCCCCACCAGCACCATAAGTGTTCCCTTCTAGTCTAACTTTGACCATTGTGTCTTTGTTATGGTGCATGTATATCCCTCACACTAAGTCCGGATAGCTTTAGGCTTTTTTAATTTTTTTTTTTTATTTACATGTGTTAATGGGATTTTATATTGACACCAACACTGCTGTAAGGATTTGTTTGGACTAAATCTGCTTCAATTTTTTGGTAATTTATTTTAGAACATTTTGTTTCTGGCAAAAGTGCAATTCTCTCAGTTGGGCACAGAGTTATTTAAAGATACACAGCAAAATCTACAAAGACAAATTAACTTCTTCAGAGTGAATATTAGCACCTTTAACAAAATGTTGTATTCACTCTTTTTGGAGAGCTGGTACTTCTAATGCTGCGTTCACACCGCAAGCGACCCAGCTACCAAAATCGCGTCGCCCACTGAAGTATCATCGTGCGTCCACAAATACCTCATTTTGGTCACCGTTGCCGTCAGCCGTCGCTCGGTGACGTCACTTCCGCTCGAGTTTCACCGCAATATCATATATCATACAATAGGATGTATAAGCGGACATTATTCCAGCTGTATCCTTTTCATTTACTTATCAACCACAAAACACTGCAGCTGATGCCCTGCAGCAGCATTATCTGTGAGTTTTCTGCGGTCCGTCCAGGCGGAACCAATGTCCTCACTGACTAATTTTTCCCACACGGACATGGATTGTTCCTCTGTAGTCCGGTTGAAAAACTGTCTGTCACGGGTATCGTCACACACGCACATACTGCTGATTGGCTGTTGCCGCACAGCCACACAAATCGCCTGAAAAGATCAACTTTTTGTTAACTTTGACATCGCGCAACGAGTGGAGAGATTGTCTTGTACGCGGCAGACGCATAGCGGGAGGGTTAGCCCCGCCCCATCGCGGCTGTACATTGACTTTGCATGGAGAGTGATCGCCGAGGTAGTACAAGTAGCGTGCGGTGTGAACGCTGCATAACTCTCATTGAGTGCAATTGGTGACTCTTTTGAAGTTAAAATTAGAATTTGAAATTCAGAATTTAGCACTTGATATTTTCTACCAAGTGTTAGGAATGCTCTCTTTTGGTAGTGTCCTATTAACTACATATGTGGTAACTCTAGTTTAACACAGCAATGTGTAAAACATTTGTTTTTATTTGCTGTTAATGTATGGGAAAAAATGACTAAAATAAGATAGCAAATATACAGTATAATGAAAATTAAGTTTGTACTGCAGGTTTAATGATGTGGGTTTCTTTTAGTACTTGTCAGGCATGTTTGACTCTACAAGTGTAACTGGCAGGTTTGGTGAAGAGTTCAGAGTTAAAAACCATACAGTGACACCTATGGATTAAATTTAGTGAAGAATCATTTTTATGCTTGTTTTTGACACCAAGTCTTTTTCAGCTAAGAAAACATTTATGGGGATTTGAATCCATCCAGAGTAAAACTATCTCCTGCTCTTGCTGAAATTTTGCCAGCACAAAAATATTGACTTTTCCCAATTTGCTGTGTACCTTTTCAGTCTAAAACCCAGGTGCAGGTTTTCTGCTCATCATCTACTTACAAATCCCACATGATATTATACACATATTCAGTCCAGAACAACATGTTTTTTTCTCATTTGTTCTGAATAATTTGGTTTGCCGAGCTAAAGCTGAAGATATGTTATCCGGGGGGAAATGATTGGATCTGTGACAGGCTCCATGCTCAAACATTAATCGTCTGGTGTGCTTTACATCCAACAGGCAGAATCTTTATGACGATGGTACAACAGTACTTAAATCATTGTGGTACCAGAGAACTTTAGGTTTAAACAGCTGCAGAAGTTGTTTAAGTCAGAGTAGTTTCTACCCCTTGAGTAAATGAAGCATATTTCACATATCATCATATTCCCAGATGTGGGTCAAACCAGGTTTTTCTCAAATCACTAAGAAAAGAAGATTAAAATCTCCTGCAGCAGTGCTGCCTTACTTCATCCTAACCACCACTTTTAAGCTTTTGCTCTTTGAAAGCCAACAAACTTTCAAGGGATTAACAAAATTCTAAAACCTCCACCTGGAATCCCCATCTTATCACAGTCAGGAATGTTTCTGTGCCCTCCTGACCCTGCGAGCCGTCCTGTGGGTAGATTGAAGTTCACAGTCCACTAAGAGGGCACAGGTAGGGAGATTCATCTCCTCAGAAGTACGTAGGGGCAAAGGTAAAGCAGGCACCCAAACTGAGCAGAAACGGGTTCCTTTAGGGGACAAATAGGGACAAGGGAGTTTACAATATAGTAACTGGTGGTTTGTTGAACTGCTGAGTTCAACCAAGGATGGTTCTTTTTAGGAGGATTTCTTGGAAAAAAAAGCTTCAAGGTGTTTCCTAATACAAGAATACAGATGTTTGAATGTAATCCAGGCATTAAAAGGTTTTCACAGGACTTTTGGCTGGTTTGATGCCAAGTCTGACCATCTGTACGATCATTTGTGAAAAAAAATGGAGACTGATTTATTGAGGACTTACCTGGACTTAAAATAGGAATGAACAGTATGTGTGCGTTCTGCATATTAATGATCGAGTTAGTGGAGCCTCTCATGGTTGCTATGGAGCTATGTTTGCAATAAACTCGGTGCTTTTCTTGATTAGGTAATGCTTTTCCACCTTAGATTTAACAGTTTAATTCAGATAAGGGATGCAAGATATTACTTGGGGGTGTCCAAAACATGGCTCAGGAACAATTGCTCTACTTTAAGTTGGCCCACCACTACTTTCAAAAACATAATGCACACTAAGGGTGAATCTCAATTCTAACCTTTAGCACTTCCACTTTGTCTCACCCCTTTCCCTACCCTTCCCCTACCCCTTCCCCTTAGCCCTCTGTTTTGAAGGCCAAGGGGAAGGGGTCAAAACAAACTGCTGAGACGCCACTCGATTCTGGCTACATCATCATCCAGCTGCTCGCTAGCTGTGATATAGACAGATGCGACAAATCTGTAAGCTAGCTTGTTGTGACGAGACATTTCAAAATATGTCCAAGACATGATAAATATTTACTTGATAACTTAATGAGTATTCAATATTATGCAATTTCTTGTCTTCACCTTCCTTAATCTGTCTTCGTTTCAAGGGCAAAGCCCTTTGTCTTAGCCCTTCCCCTAAGCCCTACGGAGAATTGGGACACCACTTCACTACATGAATGCGCAAGACCAAGGGGTAGTATTGGGATACACCCCAAAACTTGAAGATATTGCTTGACAAACGAATAGAGAAAACGTAAAACAGTCTTTTTACAGTCCCTTGTTTGTTTGCTCTCCATTTTCTTTTCCTAGTCTCATCCATCACCATCCTCTTTTGCATCTTAGCCTCAGCCATTGTAGAAGAGAGTGCAGATGGAGAAAACTACCACTTCTCTGTACTACTTGGCCTCTTATAGCTGGGTGAGAATATGAGCTGAAAAGCAGTTTGTCAAACTTACATAGTGCTACATGCAGGTGACACAGTGAGGGAGTGGCATATATACATACATTTTGGGTACTACCCACATGTTTAGCTGTGATACTCATTCTATAAATCGTTACAAGATGTACCTTGTGTAAAGGTGGCTAATCCATCTTTCTCAAGATATAACAACACATTTAAAGTGGTTTATGACAAGGGAGAAACAATTGACCTAACTAATGTTTCCAAACTTTTTTTTATTCAGGATTATATGTGCTATAGTTTTGGCACAAAAGTTATCTTATTGAGAGTGAAGTAAACATTAATATTGAGCACAAATCTGGACAAAAATACAGTATTTTGTTTTTACAAAACTGTAATAAAATGAATATTATTGGAAGAAGCTTGGGTAAAACATGCAAAATCTTATTTTGCAGTGTGGGGAATTCATAGTCAGCTGGGCCTGAGATGGCACTGATGGTGAGGACACAGCTTCTGGACTCCTTTTTAGGCTAGCTAGCGGTTGCCCTGCTCTGCCAGCACTTGCTGTGCTAGTGGTACCAGACAGTGTCACAGATACAACTGGCACAAGCCCCACATTAAAGTTACTTTAAAGAGTTGAAAATGTGTAATATTTTTGGGGTTTGTGATATTCAAGCAACTAAATCTATTACCAGTGCACAGAAATGATATCAGTCTACATGGCTAACTCCTGTATGTAAACAAGTGAACTAATCATGACTTAAAGACAATTGCATTGTATTGGTGGGGAGGTTTTTTTTTTTTGCACTGATCTATTTCTCCATCTATTTCTGTAACCAGTACATCATCTCAAAGTATACTTATCTAAAGAAAAAATATATTCAGTGCATTGGCCTTTTATTTTGACCTTCAGACTTTTAGACTGAAAAGGAAACTTTGGTTACAGCTCAGCTAAAGGCATTATGTGCTTGTCAATTAATAACTCCTCCAGAAGAAAAAAGCTGAAGGAAGCAGCAGGATATCAGGAGGATTTTGTTTAGACGGATGAAACTACTGTCTCCAAAAAGCATCTGGCAATAGACAAATTAAGGAAGACATGCTTCTTATCTCCTTCTCAGGAATGCAACACTTACATTGTAATGACTGGCAATGATATGCACCCCAGTTTACAAGTACATTTCTGTCATCATAACCACTTTGTTTCTGTGGCGTTAAATCAGACCCAGAAAACGTGAAACAGGCTAAAGCAAACAAAACTGCTTTTAAATGCTACTAGATCTCTGCACAGATCCTCAGATCTATGCATGATTTTAAAAAACTTATGAAGATTTCAAGATGCTTAAAATAACCACAAATACGTTGTGTATGTGCAAAGATCTGCCAATGCACAGCCTGCAAGCCTGAGAGTGAAAGACCATGCATAGGAAAATGTATGCATTTGTAGATCCTGCATGAACGTGGGGTTGAAAAATGTCAGATTTTTTAGCCATTGTTAACTAATACATGCCAACAAATTATGGGATATGGTTAGCATTTGAGGATCTTTAAAAGTTCGATTTTTAAAGGAAATGCAAATGCATGCATCTGCAAATCATTTCACATCATTTTTGCAATTACACTCAGAAAAGTTTGGAAACATTTTTATTCCCTTTATAAAAATCAATTGGTATTGTATTTCATTTAATTACAAGCCTTATTGGTCACCTTTACAATGAGGTACAGCTTGTAAGGATTGTGCATTTGTGAAATGAGTTACACTGCTAAATGTGTGGGTAGACCCCCTCAGAAAACACCATAAGCCCCTCTTCCCCTGGATGAAGCTTACACTTCCTAAGTGAAGCAAACAAGTAACTAATCGGGCTTTCCAGTGATATAAAATGCAATCATTAAGGGTGGGTGGGGGCCAGAGGCACAGTTCTGCTTGTGTCAGGACACCCAAAGAATAAGAGGGATGGGATGTGAAGATATTGATTTGCAACTCGAAAAACACTCCAAGAGCTCAGACCTTCGCCAAGCAGCTCACTTCCACCATTAAATTGTGATTTCCACCCAACATTACAGTCCTATATTTATTTTAGGTGCACATTGTGGAATGAAAAATATAAAACTGCAGGAAGTGTGATTATTGTTTAAAAAAATATAGAGTAGTTGTTCTTGTAACTTGTTGACTGGACCAGTTTGCTGCTGCTTGTAGATGTTGGTGTTTCAAGAGGGGGATGTCACCAGCCTGTTGGTCTGAGCAAAACCACAGTGCTTCTGTGCGCGGCGAGTTCCCTCTGTGGAATTTGGGGTTAGTTTTATAAACACGCACACAGACTTGTGCTTTTACAGTCTATTTCCGTAATGACACTATCAGCAGCCTTGTTTCCAGTATTAAACAGGTATGTCTGAAGGGACTGTGAGCAAGCAGAGCTGCCACGTATGTTTCTGTAACTTTAATGGATTAACTGGCAATGTCGTCCTCCTCTCCACTGTGTTTGTGAGCAGATCTGTGCATGCACAGCTTTCAGTGCTGATTGGCCATGCCTTTGCGTGTAACCAGAGCACGTTGCCAATCAGATGGTTCTGTGGGTGGGACAACGCTGGGGATAGAGTAGAGAAAGCAGACGAGTGGCGTTTAGAACTCCTCCCTTGAAATTGCAAGGGAAGCTGGGAAATGTAGTGACATAGGGTTGAAGAACTAGACGCCAGTTTGCAAATAAAATACAATTCTCATAACGCTGTAAATTAATCGGATATTCAGTTATAAACTTCCAATTTTTTGTGATGTCAATCTGGTTTGGATCAGCACAAAAATGTATTGGCTTCTTCCTTGGACCAACCCACGCATCTGGTGAAAAATTTCATGTAAATTCATCCAGTAGTTTTTGCATAATCTTACTAACAGACAAACATATTCACAGACAAACCATCAGGCTGATCCAGGCAAAAATATAACCTCCTTTGCAAAGGAAATAAAGGACACATTACAAAAATGGAGGGTCCTGCAAAAGGCTGTTATGGGCTGGTTTCTAGAGAGTCACAGACTTTTCAGACAATCGTGTTAAAAGTTTTAAAAAGTGGTATGATGCATCTGTTTCAAAGCCATTCACTCCTGAATGGTAGGAGTAAGACCTAACTATGTTATGAGGAGTTCCTTGCATACTCAGAAAAATTGCATGTCACCTTATCTTTATTTCAAAGTTTGCAAAGATGTTTGAGAGCCACTTAAATTCTTAACAGGGCTGGATCTTTACCTCAGATGAAAGACCAACATTCTTTTTAAGCTCCATCAGGATGTTTGATGATGTGCTCCACAGACACCATCAATGGAGGTCGAAACAGTGTCTGACGTAAAGCCCTGCAATAATGATGCAGAATAGAAATTTTCCTTTTGATTTAAATGGGAACTAATTGCTGAGATGTGAAGCGAGGATGGGCACTAGCTAGTCAGAAGCGGAATCTTTAAATCACCATTTGTTGTGCTGTGGAGCGTCGCCTCCATTAATCACCACTTCTCGTCAAATCAGCTTTTTGTGTCATCATGGGGGATTTTCTCAAATGAGATGCATAAAGGTTACGCTGGGTAATTAGAGAGCTGCTCTTCCAGATACGTCTGCTAATGCTGTCATTTATTAAAAAGCTACATATAAGAGATACAAGCACTATCAGAAACACATGTACATGTTAATGTGGCATCGGCTGATAATCATACAGCGCTTTATGCCATCGCTGTGCACATTCAGCACATTCCTTTAGTTAATGACTGTATTTCCCCCTCTGAGGGAAAAGAGACAAATATAGCAGTAGCACATGTTTATTTCAAACAGCCTACAGCTAAATCCACATTAGCAGCATTACACACTCCACCATGATGGGATAGGTTAATGGGACAGGGCCTGTGGGAATAGCACACACAGCGGATGCCCATATTCCACCGCAGCACCACTCAACATACAAGTGAGCTCAGTTGATTCCTAAATCTACAGGGTGTTCTCTTGCTGTAGTCGTCAGTAGTGTCATTAGAGCTGAAACTCAGATGGATAACAACAGCATGTCTCTTACTTCTCTCTTGAGGACTTCCCCTTACCCACAGTGGAGGGGAGAAGAGAGATCGCACTCTAATCAAAGAAAAAGCCATTTCCCCGTCTGCTTGTGTCTGTGGTCCTTTCTCTTTTAAGAGCCAGCGGCTGTAATGACAGACGAAACCACAAGTGAGACTAATAACTCCTCTCTGGGTGTAAGTCTTGTTTGAAATAGTGGCAGGTTGGTTGGTCTTGATAATTAGACATCATGGCCAATTATCAGGAGGCGCCGCTCAGCCCCGAGTGCGCCCACACAAACCTACACCTGCAAACTTCTTTGAGAGCCTTGAGGAAGGTGTCTAAAGACAAATAAACTCCAGAAGGAATTAAATGAGTGCTGCTGGACAGACACAAACCACTATCTTGAAAATAAGATGGAGGAAATGGTTTGGCTGTTAAATTGCTTTTAACTTTGGCCCTTTAAAGCTTTATTCTTTAAACAGTCAGTTAAGTGACTGCCTACAGCAAGAAGGTGCCTGGAGGCAGGAACTGATCATCAGAGGGGGATAGTTGGAAGTTACGGAGAGTATGTTAATTGAAAGAGGTCACATATTAGAGCTGTTTGTGTCTTTCACACCCTAAGTCCGGCAGGCTCAGTTGGGTTTTGGGTGGAGTTCTTCCATTTGTTACCTCCACCAAGGAGGTAGTGTTTCTGCCAGGGTCTATCTGTTTGTCTGTTGGCAAGATTACAGAAAAACTACAAGATGGATTTATATGAAATTTTTTTTACCAGAGGTGTAGTTTGGTCCAAGGAAGAAGCCATTACATTTTGGTGATGATACAGAAGTTGGTCTGGATTAAAAAAAAATCCTGAAATTTAAAAAATAAACAACCTAAAAAAAAACATAGGTTAATGTTAGGTGGAATTTCAAAAAATCGTATCTCTGACATTTCTCAACAGATTCACCTCAAATTTTGCAGGATAGTACGGGGTCCATGTCTCTCTCATGAAGGCAAATTTCATCAGGATCCAATCCAGATTGATGCCATTAAAAAACATTGATCTTTACAATGGGAAATTCCATTGACCACATTCAATAACTCATATAAAATCCAATATTAAGCGATGTTCCCGAAATTTGTTGTGTTTAAACAGAATAATAACCTCCATGTATGTGCTGAGTTTGGTCTGGATCTTGGCACTGCCATGTATCTGGTGATCCAGAATTGTATCTTATACAGGGGTTGTGGAAAAGCCACTGTTCCAGTTTCCCCCATGTGGAGAAGGAAGCATGCATGTTCAGGTTAATAAAACTTGCATTATAAAATAACAGCTATTACTTTCGTGGCATTTTTTTTCCAAAGTTTATATAATGTTTTACTAAAATGAAGTTCTCGCATTTTGAAGGTTAACCTCAACCCACTAGAACTCCAGCTGCTGTTAGCATTGTTAGTTTCTAACCAACATAAACAACATGCTACAGGCAGATTATGTGCAATAGACAACATCATGATTAGTCCAATAAATAGACAGTGTATAAAAACAACTTAAGTTGTTATTTAGGGGCAGTTTACACGAGGACAAATATGGTCAAATCCGATAAGTTTTCATTGCGTTTTGGCCTTGTGTTTACATTGGAACTCTATAGGGATTGCCCAAATCTGTAAATTTTTGAAACCAGTGTCCAGTCTCCATGCAGCGCCGTGTAAACTGAAATCAGAGCATTTCAGGGTGAGATGCTGACGTCACCACATGTGCAGTACTCTTTCTGCGCTTGCATACCAAGAACAACAGCAGCATTGGCCACCTACTGAGTAACATGTAAGCTGCTTACAGTGCTCGGTTTGTTATCCAGACAAAACTATCCAGTCAGATTTGTTGTCCGAACAGATTTGTTGTCCAGAAAAGAACTTCCTGCCTTGTTGTGTGTCCACTCACCATTGTTTTGTGGAGTTTTTCCTCTTCATTTATGTGTTGTAGCAGCGCTGCCTCTCTGCAAACCTTCATCGCCATCTACTGAACCGGCATGCACTCTACAGTGTTTTCATTTGTTTCTAACGTCTCCATCTGAACACGGATCTACTTTGAATATGCAAAGGAAACATCTTTGTGTTTCAAGTCCCAGTCTCCATGTAAACATAGCCTTAGATAATACTGCAACACTTTTACTTCCTGATTACACACTGAACAGCCATATTGTTGATGGACTCGGGGTCTGTGAGGGTTGTCTGAAACCCCAGCAAAATCTCTGACTTCAAAGGGCATTCAAGATGTTGTTTTCCAACTGGGACGTGGGGATTTCTGACTCCCATTGTAAAGGGAAGGCACCATTACACCACTAAGCTTGAAGAAGCTCAGAGGCTTTTCAATGCCATAAAAAAAAACAAATAAAACTGTATTTATCCTGCATCTGGTGGCACTTTAATATTGGCTGAAGTGATGTGTAACAGTATTCTGCAGAGAATTGTAGATGTTAACCTGTAATGATGATCAGAGGCTGGCAGTGTTAGCAATGCTAAAGTTAGCCATACTTTGCTTGATATTGTCACTGAATGCATTGTTTACTTGCTCCATGTTGTGATGTTTGGTCAACTCCATGCCACAATTTGTGGTTATTTGGTTCACTTGTGTTGTTTGGTTTGGATGGCTTTTTCACCCACCACAAACCAAACTCTGGTCTGCGTGGAAGCAAACAGAGACCCATGTTTTTTAGGCAGATCAGAGTGTGTGTGAGCTTTCAGATACTGGACACACATCATGACATTTGAACTTGTTGCTTGTGAAGTCCATATGTGAAGATTTTTTTTTGTATGGATTTCATTTGAAACTACTGACCCACCATTGACTGGCAGGACATGTATACCCAGTGGAGTCGTAGAGCTGCCTTGTGGTAGATCTAGTTTTAACTTATTTTGTTTCTGATCTGATGACCTACTGTCTGTTATGTTTTTTAAAGAGATACTAAATTTATGTCTTAATATTTGTCGTTAAGTTCTTGATTCAACTTGATTTTCTTTGCTTGTTTTCATGACACAATACTGAAAACTTTCGTTCTTCCGGCTTTCCATTTTCATCCATGAGGTGCTGTTTCTCGATCATTAACGGTTACTAATGGAAGGGCACGACATGTGGCTGATCCCCACATACATTTTCAGGTCGGACATTGCTTGAGCATGTGTGCACATTGTATTCACATCCTGTGCATGCTGTGAACCTTTGACATCTTTATACTTTAGTATGGATACTACATTTAAAAGGAAATCCCTGGACCTTTTTCTCCAGCTGATGCTACTCCAACCTAGAAACACAGTAGTGACAAAACAAGATGAATGAAAATATACATGAGATGATATAAAAAACACATTTCCTCCTCACTAAAATGCACCCTTCCATCAGACTCTCTTCAATCCAATTCTTTTTTAAATTCACACTTCTCATCCTGTTTCCCATCAAAAGCAATATTTTCTGCCTTTTCTTCTGGTCCATTTTAAGAGATTGTGCATAAAACCCATCACCACAGAACAAAATGCCAAGAGACCACACACTCACCAAGGTATTTCTTATCATGCCTGTCGGGGATAAAATAGGCAGTAATCCTGAGACAAAAAAAGATTCTCAGCAATCCACCGTACGGCTCATCACAGGACATTTAAGCCTCTCGGAGTACAAAAGTAGAGGGGAGTGCTGCCTTCCCAAAATGAGTCTCTGAGGCCATTACATGTCCAGGCTATCAACTGTGGGGTCTTCAGCTATTGAGCTGGGAAAAGTTTTTCTTCAAATGTTTTTGTTGTTAACAGGGTGGACATATTAAGTTTAAACTTAAGCTCCCATCTTCTCATCACCTCATTTCCTCTGTATGTATCATTTGTGATTTTAACATTCTGTATGAGTTTTCTTTAATGGAAAAAATGTAAATAATGATTGGGTAAACTAACCGGAAGAAAGGTTGAGACTCGAGATTTGAAGCTGCAGTATATCATTTTTTTGTGAGTGACTGGCCGAAAGATTATGATCGCCTGTCAACATCTTATTACTGAAGCCACATGAGAGATTTAGCATTCAACATACTGTATGTGCCCTTTTCTTGCTCTGCCTTGAGACTTTAGAAATCAAATGAGTGATACCTACTTTTCAGCCAATCAGTTCTCAGTACGGGGACAGAGCTCTTGTGAGATCTAATAAAGGTGTTTGTTTAATCTGAATGAGATAAATAAACTTAATGGAGCGTATAGCTTCAGCCTGCTCTATTTATGATTAAGTGTCTCAAGATAACACTTGTTATGAACTGGTGCTATACAAATAAATAAGGATGCACCGAATATTCAGTGGCCGAATATATTCGGCCGAATAATGCAAAAAAAGCCATATATATATATATGCATATATATAGATGCATATATATATAGATGCATAGATGCATATATATATGTATATATGCGTATATGTATATATGCATATATATATGTATATATGCATATATATAAATTTATCTTTATATATACATATATTTTTATATATATATATATATATATATATATATATATATATATATATACATACATATATATATATATATACATACATATAGTTATATAGTTATATCTTTAAAATAAGAGTATTGCTTAAGTCTGCTCTATCATAATGTGCCTTGAGATACACATTTGCACAAATGTACATACAAATTGAATCAAAATAAGAGACACACTTGATATGACTTTGTACATAAGAATACATTTTTATATAAAAATTACTTGAGGACAAAATTGCACACAACAGTTTCCTCTCCTTTAGAATCATAGGCCCATATCCAGATGTCCTTAAACTTTCAAGATCTTAGAAAAGTGGTTGCAACTTTGCTTTTACATGATGAAAATATGCACTTATTTTCAGTGTTTCAAAGATCTATTGGTGAGAAAAACGTTGAAGTCCTGATGCTGCAGATTTTTTGTCTTTTTGATAGAAGTGCCTTATATACAGAGGAGGCATGTTAAACACACTTAAGGGCAAAACACCCAAAACTCCATGACAAGTTTAAGTAGACCATTCCCACTGCAATTGGCAAACAGCACTGATTAACCCAGAATGCAGAAAGGGATCATCTTCAAACTTTGCACAAATGTCCAGTCAAACTCAAAATTAGATTTTGCCCCTGTTGTTGAGACACTTCAGTGAGCCGAGCTGTTCTGTACGTTTTTCTAATAAAATAATGATATTTCATGCTGACATTCTTAAAACCTCACAGAGGGGAAATTCAGACAGAAATTCACACCCAGTCAATTCATGCAGTTTGTTCCTTGTTTCAGTACAAATCTTTACATACTGCCGTCAGCTTATTATTGATCTGCCTGCATAACTTCAGCACAGGGTGGGTAGAGCAGCAGCGACTCTGACACATGCTGTGAAATTAAATTATGTTCATTGTATATCTTCCAATTTTCCAAAGTCAAAGTCTTAATGCAATCAGTGGTTTAATAGCATATCTGGGATCCATTACAATGTCCTACAGTGATGAATTGCATTGCAGACTGTTTGATTTTATTTACATCTGACTATTGTTCACTCCTCGCTGATTACTCTAAATCATGAAAACTGTATGGCTTGTGAGTTTTGAATGTAAGTCAAACAAAAGTTCATACAAAAACAATACTGAAGAGAACATATTGATCCCAGCAGCAGCTTTTACACCACGATTACATTATGAAAGTGACATGACATGTAAGTCTGAACAAAACATCACCTCATACCCAGTGTAGAGTGAAGGCAGATTTTAGGCAGGAGAGCTGGACCAAACAGCAGAAGAGTGATTCCATGTGGAGGTAACTTTTAGATGACTCTGAAAAGGGCAGGAAGTAACTTTACAAGCAAAACTGACTTTATTTCTGAATGTCAGACTAAAGCTTGCCTCTGATCATAGCTTTAAACTTAAAAACTTTAGTTCCCCTGTGAAGAGCTGGTGTTTTTCTGTCTACGAATGAAGGATAATCAAAATAATATTTAGTATGAGCGGTATGATTTGGAGAAGTTTAAGTGGAGCGGGAGTCTCATTTTCTTCTGTGCTGTATAAATCATCATTATTTAACTCTTATTCAACGCAAAATCCTGAATCATTCTGCTGTGCACAAGAGTAAGATTGAAATGACTCAGTTTAAAAACTTTATCCCTGAGGGCTAGAAAAGATTTTTAAAGAAACCATGTTTGAATACTTATTCTTACAGTTTTTGAACATCTTAACATCAGTTTGAGAAATAGTCATGGATATCAACAGAGAAATTAGTGGTGTTAAATATCTTGAGTTTGCATAAATCACAACAGTACTACTGCTAATAAACAAGTCGTTAATTTAGTTTACGACCTTCAGATGCAATAAATCCTACATTAAACTGCAAAGTCTGTTACATCAAGAAAATAATGATAAATCATCAGTCAGTCATGCCGTCTTTTACAGTTGACAGATTTTGTGGAAGGGGGGTTTAGTAATTTTTGTCTCTTTTTCTCATTATTTCACTTGAATTCATAATATTGCTCTGCCAGCTTTTATTTTTCATTGTCAGTATATAACATTTAGCAAAGATTTGTATTCAGTTTTTGAATAATTGTAAGTAACTGCAGGAGTAATAGTTGTTTGACAAAATAATCTGAAAACACTTCAGTGGATTTCTAAATAAAGGTCATTCCAAGAAAACAACTGGAGCATACATGTCACAAACTGCTCAGCTGCCAAGGACAAATGTTTTGATGCACCCTTCATCTTTATCAGAGACAAACAGAATAGACTTGATTTGAAAAACGTAAATACCCTCCTCCTAAACAAAGAAATTTCTGATTGCTTGATAAGAGTACGAGGTAGGAAGCAAACTACCTGTGGCAACAGTCATATACATAAATACAGCCCTGTAATCCGATGAAATAACTTTACTCCCATCATCCATTTTGGCTGCTTACATGAACGTGCCGTATTTGCCAGAGCAGTTTGGAACTTAACTCCACCCAGTCTTGTGGATTTTAATGTATTGAGAGAACCAGAAGCTACTGATGCCAGCACTGCCAACATTAATCACTTCCTCATTGACCGTGACAGTGAGCACCATGTTAGCTTGCCACCTGTTGCTGTGTTTGGCTAAATTCAAGCCACAATGCCCTGTTATTTGGTTTGCTTGCCAACCAAACATTTTTCTGTCACTCTGATTTATTTTTTGAGGAGGGAAAAAAAAATTAAAAATAATAAATTGAGTATTGTGAAAAATAGTCTTGGATTTTATTATTAGGCCATATTACCCATCCCTAAGTTGCACTATTTTTGATCAACCACAAGCTAAAAAAAGAGTTTCAGTAGACAGAGATCTTCTTTTAGTAGTGAGTGAGCCCCTTCACCGGGACATTTCTTATACTTTGACACATTGTCCTGTTCACTGAATACTGAGATTCATCAGATATTGTTGTGAAATAAGGTCGGATAGTTAAAAGGTATGTGTGTGATGCCCTTACTTTCATCCTTGTTTGGTTAGGATGGCTTTCATGAACCAGGATACAAACTTTATTTATTGGTAGTCCAGAGCTCAGTTATTTTGTCCACATCAGAGTTTTGGGAGCTTTTAAACAAGTCCAAATCAACTAAGCATTCCAAAAGAGCAAACCAGTGTTTGTATGGCTTTGACCAAATGTGTAAGATGTAACCTTAGACAGGTAATGGGAGAGGATGCTTAATGGTCCCATGTCTTGCATAATCAATTTCCTTTACTTTTAATGTTATTAGGAGGAGCTTGGGGATCAGGAGACCATGGCACCATGTACTAAAGACTCAGTTACCAGGAAAATTTAAAACACTCTGTGCCAGATCCTCTTATGGGACCGCTAAAACTGTGCAAGTCACAAAAAAATAGCGTGCAAACCGCAAAGTATATGCAATGAGTGAAATACACACAAACTAAACATAAACTGCACTGCCACTCCTTGCTGCACCGGTCCAATTTGCATGCATGAAAATTAGGATATATTCATATATATATCAGCGAGAGCTCACTTTCACATCCTCCCATAGGATGCTTTTTTTCATTCAACCTAAATAAATGCTACCTTATGACATGGGACCTTTAAAGAGACTGTGAGGAGTTTCTAAGTAATTACAAAAAAGTCTCACTTTTAGATATATGCCTGATCGAAATACACACTTTAAGATGAGTTTGATAGCATCAAAATAGGTTATCTATAAATGCTATTCCTTAGCCTTCCGGTCGGGTCAGACAGGGCTGGACTGGCCTGGATACTCAACTTTGGGAACAAGACAATTAAAACTAGAACAAATTTAAATTATTTTATTATTTATATTACACTTCTTACCGGGCTGTAAGTAGCGATATATAGCCGGCTACAACTACGATAATAAGTTTTCCAAAAATTGTTTGTTGTCACACATCAAAAACTACCGCTACGTAACTAGAAAGAGACAACAAACACACGTTTTGGCTTCAGTCACGTCTTTTGGCGCGTTCCAGTTGTAGTCTGAAGTAGGAATTTCCGGGTTCCGAGTAGGAAACTGCAAGTGGAACGTCCCCCGAAGTCGGAATGTCCTGCTGGGAACTCAGTGAAACCGCGCCACCCCCGAGTTGACAATTGAAGATGGATGCCCCCAGTGTGAACAGTTATTTAGCTCCTGTAATAATCAATTTATTTGCACTTCTGACTGGGGTGTGTCGCTCTAGATCAGCTGTATACATAGTATTGTCAGACTTATATTTACAATAATGCTGCCATAGTGATAATCACATTCTTCATGTGATATTTGTGAACAACAACGCAGGGCGTGCTAACAACAGCTAACAATAGCCTGGTAGATCGGCATGTTTTTTTCCGACTTCAACTGGAACGCTGATAAGTCGGAGATGATGTCACTCCCAGTTCCGAGGTTACTGGAACGCAGCATTACGACAGTCGCTGCGCGTGCTCATGGGTAGCAAAGTCTTTATTTCGCCATTAATAGATTCTCCTCATAGCACCTTTAAGTTACTTGAATCTGTTTTTTGTTTATTTTATTGTTTGTGAATGTACTCAGCACATAAGGCCTGGATCTTGAAAGTCTTTGGACAGATGGGGCAGTGTCTTATGTAAGACCAAACAACAACAATGGAGTCGCCTCTCTGCAATGGCAAACTATTGTCTTTGACTTTCATTTATTGCCCTTTCTTTCAGAGTGATTGACAGTCAGTAGGAAATAATGTTAATCTTATTGTGATGCGTGAAATCAGCTCTGGCAATATCTTACTCCAGCAGTGAGAATTTTTTAATAAGAAGCCCGGGCCTGATATTTACATGTATTTTTTACAGTATGCAAACACAGCAGGGAATAAGATAAAGCAGAGGGGGCACTGAATTTATTTTTTAGTCAGGGATAGAATGAGAGTAGAGGGCAAACATTTAAAAATATTTAAAATAAAACATCTCAAGTGTTTTTAAATATAGAAAAACAGTTCATTGATACAATATGTACAGCACATGCACACAAGAAACATATGCACCACAAAGTGTTTTCTCCACTGAGACTCTATCATTGTTGTTCCCTTCATTCACTCATGATCACACATTAATGTATTCTGCACCCCTTTAAGTGTGACAGCTAATCAGTTCTTACAGATGCGTGTTGAGACAAGCTGTGGAAAAAAAGGAGGCAGCTCGCTGGAACTGAGTCATGTGTCATCCGTGGAGTACGCCCCGTCTACTGCTGAATGTCAGCGCTCACATCCTCACCACCATAAACATTGATGAGACTACGCTGAAAATCATTTCACAGTTTGCAGTTTCCATCAAACCCTTTCTGCAATTTTGCCCGCAGTCATGTACATCTCCATCCAGATAATGTGTTAATCTTCTCTACAGTGATGACGGAGGCTCTGGAGATGTCTCGTCTATTTCATGGGTAGTTTCACTCAGACTGAAAGAGAGACACAGCAACTTATTTAATATTGACACTTCAGGTTAAATATCATGCAAGTCCATTTATTTGACAAAAAATCAATTTGTTGTGTGGGAGAGGAGATTAAAGAGACATGCCTATAACTTTTAATGATGTACAAGAAAGAAAGAAATAACCTTGCAGTGCAGCTGGATCTGCTTGATTCAATGCCTGTAATGAGGTAGATCTATCTTGTCAAGCTCCAATCATCAACTGTGGTCTGCCCAACCCAATCGGCATTCTTTAGAGCAGGAAGAAGATCGGTTATAGAGATGATAACAGTGAACATAGCACCCACCTATTACAATATCTGATTGGCCTGTCATGGATGTGAGTAAAGGAACAATTAGCCTATCACCTGCTGATTATGCTAATGAAAGATTCTGCCCATTCATGTCACAAAACTATTTGTATAAACAAAGTTATCAGCTTTTAGGACTGATATATATATGGTTACATTGAACCAATGTAAAACAAGGGGTGAGAACCAAGTTTTAAGCCTAATGCTGCGTTCACACTGCACGCTACTTGTACTACCTCGGCGATCACTGTCCATGCAAAGTCAATGTACAGCCGGGATGAGGCGGGGCTAACCCTCCCGCGAGGCGACAGCTGCTTTTCACGCTACCACATAGCTTGTTGCGCGATGTCAAAGTAAAAAAAGTTAATCTTTTCAGACAATGTCGTGCGTGGCTGTGCAGCAGCAGCCAATCAGCGGTGTTTGTGTGTGTGACGGTGCCCGTGACAGACAGTTTTTTATCCGGACTACAGAGGAACAATTAATGTCCATGTGGGAAACATTAGTCAGTGAGAAAATTAGTTCGGCCTCGACGGACCGCTGGAAACTCACAGATAATGCTGCTGCAAGGCCTCAGCTGCAGTGTTTTGTGGCTGATAAGTGAATGAAAAGGATACAGCTGGAATAATGTCCACTTCCTATTATATGATATGTGATATGATCGCGGTGAAACTTGAGCGGACGTGACGTCACCGAGCGACGTCCGACGACAACGGTGACCAAAATGAGGTATTTATGGACGTGCGATGCTACGTGAGTGGGCGACGTGATTTTGGTTGCTGGGTCGCTTGCAGTGTGAACGCAGCATAAGGGAAGACCACACTGCATACATTTAAATCTGACTAGAAAGAGAACAAAACATCGTTTCACTCTGAAACAATGACAGAAGCATATGTGGCATTCTGATCTTTCAATATTGCACTTAGTATATTCTTGAACAACTTTTTATGTCAAGTCCCTTGTGCTTGGACTTGCATTTGATTTTCTACCTTGAGTGCTTCCCACCACTTTAAGCTAAAATCCTCCTACCAAAGTAACATCACGCAAGCATAGCATGGCAATGTAGGGATCCTTCCCCTGTTCTATTGTATCATTCAGATACTCGCGTTTTATAGAGGTTTGCTATCACTTTCCTGCTCCTGCTCGGATTAATTTAAGAGGATGAACTCTTGAGCTGTTGATAGGGATTTAGAAAATTGAAAAAACAGCCAAAAGTGTATCAGTCTTTGATGTACTTTGATAAAAAAAACACTTTTTACCTTGAGCTCTACAAAAACACCAACTGCAGAGCTCAGAGATATGGAATATGAAGAGGAGCTGAACATTGGAGGATTGTAAATGAGGTTCACAGAGCATGAAAAGGAGAGTAAGTCAGTTTGTAAGCAGCAGAGACTTCATGTCTCTAGGCATGTGTATTGTCCGCCTGGGGGATTTGACTGGGAAGTGGAGCGAAGAAGACAATAATGAAGAAAAGCAATGAGAAATAGTTCTGCGCTCTTCTGAAAATGTCCACATTGTGAAGCCTGAGCATCTGTCTCTGCTCTTGGAGATGCACTGTGTGGCAAACAGTCAGATGGTATTAAATTAAATGTATTCTGTCATTAAAGCAGTCTGTTTACCTTGAGTCACTTTATTTCTGTTTCACTTTTCCCGTTCATGCCCACTTCTAGTGTTATTGCAGGGGAAAGGGACATAATGGCATAACCCCACAAAGTCTTCCCCCCTCTCTGGCTTTGTTTGTGTCCCCTGGGATGTTTTTGCAGGAGCATATTGTCACAGCACTGTGTTCCTCCCTGGGTGCTTTAGTTTCAGAGTGACAGCTCAATGCCATGTTCCTGAAATTGCACAACAGTAAATGGTAAACAGTATCTTTGGAGGCTCACCAAAGCCCCCAGTCGAATGTATGTTTTACAGAGCTGCTTTCTTGTCTCTCGCAGTGTGGTTTTATTAAACATGGAGCCGAGACACACTACATGGGCCTAGAATGAATACGGTAAACAAGATGCTTACTCAGGCAGCCATTCTAAGAACTTTCCCCTGTATCCCTCGGTCTTCTTCAATGAACCGAACTTGATCCTGTTTTTCTAAATGACATAAAAACATGTGAAAACAACATGAGAAGGTCAACACTGGCAGAAATGTTGGTGTAAGGTCTGGTCATGCCCCTGCTCCAAGCAGAAAATAAGTGCAGTATATTGCATTACGAGAGTTCTGGCTAAGGAAACTAAAAAAATAAAAAAACACCTTTGAACATATGAGACAAGCCGTATCATGAATGTCAAAAGGTCAAGGTAATAGATCTGAGCTGGTGGACATCCGGGAAGTGAGATCAAAGAGGTCATTCAACTCCAATGACAGCTAGTAGACAGGAGTCATGACCTCTGCCCCTGTGTTTGACCACCTCTTCTTATATGACAGAGGGCTTTTACTGATATAGATATGTAAACCCAAGACCAGGCAAAACCTCTTCAGGGCTTTAGTGACAGCACATTGACTTGGATCAACTAGAGTCAATAACTGATGTAGATTCTTGGCTTTTTAAGGGCACAGTTTTCACATTCATCAACACTGGGTGGTGATAATGTTCCCTCTAAGGGCAAAGAAAATATTTGGGGGTGTTAGTGCAACCTGCCAGCTGAGAATTGTCATCAACACTTCTCTTTTTAGCCACTTGAGAGACAATTTCTAAGGATGGAGTTAGATTATTTTTGCGGCTACACAGATA
The DNA here is from genome assembly GCA_036419115.1 of Scarus forsteni. Taxonomy (NCBI): domain Eukaryota; kingdom Metazoa; phylum Chordata; class Actinopteri; order Labriformes; family Labridae; genus Scarus; species Scarus forsteni. Next base: position 12,478,533 of record JAZDUH010000098.1, on the reverse strand, counting down.
TTAGCTTATCGAGATTAAACACCTCTAATTTTGCCTGTATCTGTGTAATAACATCGGAGAATACTACCAACAGAGACCATTTTTGTCTTTCTGCAGGCTCTGTAGAAAGGGAAGAAAAATACATTTAAACTCTGAATCTGTCAAGAGGGATCTATCATGATGTGTCGCTCTCCCTTACAATTAGTTGAGGTATCTTGCCATGCTGCTCCTCCTCTTTAGATGGCATTTCAATCATGCTTATTTTTCTTTTTATACCTGTTCCCTGTTCTTACCAGCCTTGCACTTGAAAGGTTCTTCAGTCCCCCAAATAGACTATAAGGCATAGTCATAAGCTGAATTTCCACCAAGCAGTCTAGTTCAGTTCTGCTCAGTGTAACAAAAGGAGAGAAGGTGCCTAAGTTATTTACCAGTATGGGTCCCCTGGTACTGCAATTTTGCAGTAGTGGGCTGTAAAGTTTGGAAACCCTTGGTGTAAGAAATATGGCAGTGGCAGATGGGCTCAACATATTTTTGCTGCTTCTCAGTGTTCAGCAAAGTTACCAATCTGTTTAATGCCATTAGTAGTTACCCTACACTAACCGTGGGTGACTTCTTCGGATTACCAAAATAATCTGTCCGGATGTAGTATATCAGATTTGTTGGCGCAGCATTAAACAATGACAATAGAGTTTAATGGGGTCATATCATATATCAAGGATGTATAAGCTAACATTATTCCAACTGTGTCCTTACTCATCAATCAACCACGAAACACAGCAGCTGATGGCCCTGCAGCAGCATCATCGGCCAGTTCTCTGCGGTCCATCTAGGCGGAACTTATCAATCAATCAATCAATGTTTATTTCTAAAGCCCTTTATAGTAACCCAAGAGGCCCCCAAAGTGCTTTACAGCAGTGTCAGTAAAAAAATAAATAAGAACACTACGGATACAAGCAACACAAAACAATACCGTAAGAACAATACATAAAAGAAAAAGATACATAAAAATGCAACAGGAGGTGTGACACAGCAGCAAGGTGCTTAAAAGCCATTCGGAAAAGATAAAACAGAATAAAACTAACTAACATGAGAATAAGACCTAGAAGCCTTAATCTGGGTTAAAAGCCATTCTAAGAAAGTGAGTTTTTAGTTTAAATTTAAAAAGACCAAAGTCAGTCGTGGTGCGGATGTCTGGGGGAAGCTTGTTCCACAATATAGGTGCAGCGACAGTGAAACAACGGTCCCCCTGCTGTTTACATCTTAACCCTGGAATGTCCAAAAGAAACTGGCCAGAAGAACGCAGGGCCCTCGTATGGCTGCGTAAAGTTAAAATCTCTGATAAATATAGAGGAGCCAGGTTGTGAATGGCATTACAAACAAACAACAAAAGTTTAAAATCAATTCTAAAACGAACTGGAAGCCAGTGGAGAGACGACAGCACAGGAGTGATGTGCTCACGTCCTGGCGTGTCTGTAAGAAACCTCGCCGCAGCATTTTGAATGAGCTGGAGGCGAGAGAGGGAAGATTGGCTGAGGCTGACGTAAAGAGCATTACAGTAGTCAAGAGGGGAACTAATAAAATAACTTATGTACTCACTGACTAATGTTTCACACACAGACATGGATTGTCTCTCAGTGAGCTGGAATAACAACAGTGGCACTCACACAACACTGATTGGCTGTTGCAGCACAGTTACAGGCGACACCACCTGAAAAGATCACCTTTTTTTAACTTTGGCGACCAAGCGTTAAGTGACCAGGTTGTGTTGATTGCAGCCCTCATGTTGCAGGAGGATTAACCCCGCCCCATCGCGGCAGTACATTGACTTTACATGGAGAGTGGCTGTCAAGGTCGCAAAGTCTTGTTCAGTGAGAACGCAGCTTCAGGAACATGGGCCAACACATTGAAAAGTGGTTTTCTTTTTTCTACTGAAAATATAATTTCAAGAACACTACAGACATTGATATTATTGGCAAAGTATGGATTTATCTCTGGTATTGGAAAAATCCAAACGAAGCCCAACCTTCTCTTCATGCTTTATCCATCAGGAGTGTGGAATCCACTCTGCAGTTCAAGCTGCCTCAGATCTGCACGTCAAGGCCTCAAATGATACTACCAGGGCAAAAGGTGAGTGCCTCATTTTTCTTCTCTTTTGTGAAATGAAAGGACATGAAGTATCACTGTCTATTGTAATATTCTACAGTCAGTTGATTCACAAAAGCTGCACAAAAGCCAAAAATGAGACTGAAGTGATGGAAAATGATTCTAAAGCAGGTGTAGAAGTTGATTTTAAAAACAGCTTATTTAATTTCATTGTATTCAGCAGCTTTCTCACCTTTTTAATTCTGTACAGGCCATTGATAATGAACCATTGATTGCGCCACACAAGGCTCTTTAAGTATTTGTTGCTTTTGTTCTGTGTGATTTGCATAAAACTGAGACAAACAGAAAAGTGTCCTGAAGTCATTAAAGTTGTATAAACATCATGCTAAAAGTAAAGGGGTGGTTTCAGTCTTGACAGGAGAGCTGGAGTCATTATGTATAAGTCATAACATATTTTGTTATAGAAAGTGTAATTATGTGCACCCGTAATTATAGTTTATGAGACTTCAAATTCAAATAAAGGGCAAGATGTGACTGAGCTTTGGATGCTTTGTTTTCAGAATTGTGACTGAGTTTAAATTCCAAGAAAGTATCTGATATCTGGTATTTTGTAACAAGATCCAGGTATTTTCAATTTGAACTGGTATTTACTGCTAAACACTGGCTGCATGGCATGCTTCTACCGTGGATAAAAATTTACAGATATAAAAAATAGAACATTATAATCCCCTCTACTATAATCAAAATGAGCGTTCAAACAGGGACCCAGTTCAGATGTCAAAGGGATGATCTGTTAAATCCATAAACAGAGACCAGAATGGAGTTCAGACAGGAACATGCACTGTTATAAATCTACACACCATCAGACCAGTGGGATCTTACAGGGAGGAGGATAAATCATGTCATCTACAGGACATTTCACTTATCTCTGTGAATTTTATGATTCCTACTTGTCATTTAATGGCGTTTCATTTCACAAGACTGGGAATTACAGAGGAAACAGTCAGGTGACCCTTGAGGGGTGACCTTTGTTGTCTCCATGAGGTGATGCTCATCATCATAGACACAAAAGTATTTACAGGGTTGAGGAGAGTCTGTTTGTTCCATCCCCATAAACAGGACCAGTATAAGAAATTATTAATGGAGATTCCTTTTAGCATTCCTTCAACCTTGATGCAGGATTGCATGCAGCTTTCCCCTCTTTTTCTAAAGGCTGACACTTTAACTGTCGATGAAAATAGCCCATTCAGTACCTCAGAAGAAATGATAAGTTGATTTCAGAACATTGTGTTTCTGCACTCTTTTGAACAATTACACAGAAATCAGAGCAAATTCAGTTGAAGCACATATTTTCTTATTTTTATCGAAAGCAATTACTGGTCGAGACATGCAGCAGCAAGCCAGTGCTGTAAAGTTTAAACAAACATATTAGCAGGATAATAGATCTGTTAAACAAGCACATTGCTGGTAAATAGTGCACCAAAAGCCTTCTGCTGTCACACAGTCTCATCACTCCAGGGTATCTGCTTCTGTAACTTTATTCTAACGATGTGGCAGCCAAATACCCATTTCATCTGATATTAGCTGCAAGCCATTTTTTTTGTTGTTTTTTTTTTGCTTTTTCTTGGTCTGCCTGTCTTTATTTTTTTAAATTTTATTTGGAGCTCGGGCTTGCAACATGCCAAATGTTTATAATAAAATTGCATGTAAAACCTTAGCCCTTTCATGTACATGCAAGTTAAGGACATACTTGTTTTCAAGACAACCTAGGCGGTGAGAATATTTACTATTATACAACATCAGAGTTTTGATTTTGTGCAAAATGACACAAAATATGATTCCTTGAGTCATTATAACCAGAAGATAAAATAACAATTTGCAAACCAACTCAAACCAGAAACTAATCAGAGATTTAAGCTTTTTCCTCTAGACTTTTTTTAACCTATGCTGTTAATTGTGCCACAGCAGGTTGCAGTTTTGGTCTATAACAAGACAGAGGCCAACTTCACATTGCCCTCACTTCCAGGGGTTGGACTTGTTGACTGTCTTAGGCTACGTTTACATGGACACTCCTGACTTAAAGACGCAAAGATTTTCCCTTGCGTTTCAGAATTCTTCTGCGTTCAGATGACGATGCTCAAAGACTAGTTAATCCACTGTAGTGTGCATGCCGGTTCAGTAGATGGCAGTGTAGGTCTGCAGAGAGGCAGCGCTGCTACAATACATGAACCAAGAAGAAAAACTTTCACAAACAACAATGGCAAATAGACGCACGGAGACGCAGGAGCTTCTTCTCTGGACAACAAATCAGTTTGGACGACAAATCTGTCTGGATAGTTTTGTCTGGATAACAAACCGAGCACGGAAAGAGGCTCACACGTTACTCGGCAGACGGCCGAAGCTGTTGTTGTTCCTGGTATGTGCGCGCAGCCTTCATCTTAAAGAGTACTGCGCATGCGGTGACGTCAGCGTTTCACCCTGAAACGCTCTGATACGAGTTTACACGGAGCTAAATAGGGAGCAGATTCAAATATTTCCACTCTGGAGCCTGTTTTCAAAAGTTTCCGTTTTCAAGGAGTTTCCATGTAGACGCAAGGCCAAAACGCAATGAAAACCTGACCGTTTTCAGCGCCATGTATAGCGGCCTTAGTCATCCTGCAAATGAAACACTTCCTCCTCCCAGCTGTGGCTTTTATTCCTCTGCCCCCATCTCTGGGTCACTGATGTAAAATAAATTAACTTCTATGTTGCTCCTGGTAATAAAATAAGGGCTTTTTCCTCCTACAACTTGAAAAAAGTTTTTGGTTAGTATGTTTAGAAGTTATAAATAATAAACAGCAAAAACAACTTCTTCCATTTGTACCAAATTATGTTGTTGTTTCTGTTACTCTTTAGCCTGGTAGATCTTGATTTTTGTTGAGCTTTGGCTGCAACAATTGGATGCTGTTGGTAAGAAAACAAAAGAAAAATAATTTGGAGTATCTATTTGGTGTACAGAGTGAACAGAAGTTGTTGTCACTCCCTTCGGAATTCAACATGGGGTCACATATACCTATTTCTATGACAAAAATATGTAAAATGATCACATCATCATGCAATATCTCTGTGGATTTACAGCGTACAACCTAAGAAAAGAACCACAGAAATTCTAAGATGCTTTAAAAGCCTCCTGAACATGATGTATCTGACCTGGAGCCCTCTGTAGATCAGCAAAATGGTGAGCTTCTAAACCAATGTTGACCTGAAAGATGCATTGCATGGTTAAAGAAACATTCTAAACAATGTGAGATGTACTGCTAGGGGACACTGACGCCCTCCGTGAAGTTTGGAGGGTAAAGTTGAACAACAGATCAGCTCCCACAGGGCTTGACATATCCTTCCAAAACTATCTGGTCCAACCACACCAACAACTTTACTTCATACTGAGTTGTTTTTTCTTCTTTCAAATATTTCTTATCTTTCAAACTCTCCCACGTGAACTCTACAGATATACAGCCTACAATCTGCTGAGCCTCATACCATAGGCCTCCCTCATGAAACCCTGGAGAATGAATCAATGTAACATACACAGATAAGTCCATCTTGCTGACTATGCTTGCTGTATAATGTGCTCCAGAGAGAGTACCTCAGTGGTGTTGGATGTTGATGTATGTAAGTGAGAAAATAAACAGTTTTACCAACAAATGAGTTTATGGTGTTCAACCAGAGTGTCATGAACTTATCCACTTAGAGGAGAAGTTCTGAAAAAGTTTGATAGGTTATATTTATATACCGGTGTAACATTTTAAGCCAGGGGTGTTTAAAACTTTTTCAGGACCAAATACATAAAATATAAAGCTGACTTGGACGTATTGACGCTCCCACCTTTAGTGTATTTAAGTTTGTAAAACCAATCCAAGGTAGGTCAAAGTAGACTGAGGCCCCATCCACACGAAGACAAAACGCTTAACAGTTTCCAAAACGATCGTCATAAAGACAAAGGCGTCTCAGAAAATGTGTGCGTCTATATGAATGCACTCGATACGCATCAAAACGCTGTAAAACACATGCCAGACCTCTAGGGCCGCTGTAACGATATGACGGAAACAAGCGGAAACAGATGCAAAAACAGTGGGCATGCGCACTTGCGGCAAAAGTTGTAAACAGAGATTGTGATAAAGTGATCATAAAGTGCCGTAATGTGTCCTTGATAATTGTTTGTTCAACTCGGTGGTGATTGAGAAGAAGGAGATTTTGCTGCAAAAGGGATAGTAGGGTCACTAGCTTCATCAGCACATATGCTTCACGTACACCGCCATTGTTATTGCCGCGTGTGGCGCATGGGTGTCAATGAAGATATGAAACTATGACGTAAGTGTATCTGAAAACTTGTGGAGAGCCAGTAATCACGGAGCTGCGTATATGGCATTTCAAAATCTTTCCACTCTGGAACCTGGTTTCAAAAATGATCGTTTACAGACCACAAAACGCCGTCTTCGTATGGATGATACGCAGATTCGGCAAAAAACTTATGCGTTTAGACCTCGGTTTGGCTTCGTGTGGATGGGGCCTCAGTAATTGAATATGTTGATTGGGGTATGGTGGTCAGTTAGACAGCACATTATATCAGAAACAAGAGATACAAAAATGAGTTTAATTAGCATTACTTGAATAATGAAGACTGAAGGGTGTTTTATTTTGAAAGGATGACCAGGTCCTTGCATGTATCCTCACCTTGAAAGCTTGTGGTTAAATCTTGAAGTGATGCACTCTTCAATTGTCCTTTGGCATAGTTGTGAATATCTTTGTTACGATGTGTGTATTTTGAGGACACCAAGGCACATTAGCGCTCAAATTTCTGATGTGAAAGGATTCAATTAAGGGTTTAGAACTGATAAAATACCCAACAATAATCAATAGAAACATCAAGACCAGCTCAGACTGTTGACAAATGGATAAAACACACACATCCAGCACCCTATGCTCAGTTTTTCCTCTGCTCTCAAAAGGTGCTTTGGTTTAATTAGTTACCATGTCAACAGATGATTTTCAGCTAACTTAATCAGCTGCTAAAAACAGGGTGAGTGCTCATGAATGTCTCTGTACCTGGAGTTAAGAAACATACCCATGGCCTAGGGGAATTCTGGACTGACAGCAAAGGTTACACAGGCTGGGAAACACTGTGTAGACCCCCTCTAAAAAAAAAATCTGTGGAATGACAGAGGACAATAATAGGAATATTTCTCATGCCAGATTATGTATTGACTAAGCTTAACAAACTCTTTTCAGTGTTAACAGAAACACTTCATAAATAGGCATGAGGAAAATAAAGAGAGCAATAACTTCATAATGTCTGTAAAATAAATTATAACATCATTGAGATATACTGCATATAAAATAAATTACCACATCATTTGAGATATACTGCATATAAACAAAACTAATTGGACTCCCAAAACAAAGTTGCAGAAATAGTAAAATAACTTCTGATTAACTTTTAATTTAGTAGATTTCCTGCTGGCAAAACATTCCTATCCAAACACAATGAACTTAGCTTTACAGTTTTTAGCTGTTAATTATTTAAATTCGGGGGTTGTCTGTTTAATCAAAAAATAGACCTGAAGCATTTTCAGCCTCATACAAATACCATGAAAAGTGTTTTTGCTTGTTGCCGCTTTTCCAATCAACATTACATGAAAGCGCCAATGTACTGAAACATTAAGGTACCACTGATTTAATAGCTTGTATGTATATATTTACTACCCATAATATCCCATTTCTGTCTATTCTCTGTGCGTTACATCAGTTTCCCAAAAGTTCTTTGTCTTTGAACAAAAAACTGTGATTCAAATTCTAATAAATGAAAAAGACATTCTGTCATGCTGAAGAACTTTGACAGTAAAACTTTTCTTGAATAAAGGAATAAATAAGAGGGTTAAGTGAACAACCACTGAGTATTGAATATAGTCTGCTGTCCTGCCTTTAGACTCACTCTGTCTTTTGTTGGTAATAATCGTCCTCATTATCTGTTTTCTGCCTGGAACAACTTAATTGAGGTGGTTTAATAATTTTAGATGAAAATCAACATGTTGTGTATTTTTATTGTGTGATTATTACCACCTGGTAATTTGTGGGGCTGTATTTACTTAAGAATAAAGGTTGAAAAATAATTTCTGAAAAAAGAAGAAAGTAGGGAGGGCATGGTGGCACAGCAGGTAGTGCACATGCCTCACAGCTAGGGATGGGTACCTTTCAAATTTGAACCGATACCATACCGATGCCCAGTACCTGGGAATCGGTATCGGTACTCAACGGTACCAATTTTCGGTACTTTTGCATGTGTTTATCGGGTAATAAATAATAATTTGTTTAATATTAAGATCTCAAATTTTTTCAATGTAAATTTATTTCTCAATATATAAAATTTGACAAATTTGATATATATCAAAACAACATTCAACTGTTTGTATTGTAACACTGTAGTTGTTCCAAAAATGTCTTCAACATGAAAACCAGTAACTAAAATGAACCACATCTTAATAAATTAACTGCAGCCCTCACTTTAACTTTAGGGCAGTTTAACAGTTTGTCTGACAGATCTGTAAATAAAAAAGCATTTACATTAACGTTACAAAGTACGAGGAATCGACCTGTAATGATAACTGATGCACATTAAAATGCCAAGCTAATACCATCTTAAACACGAGGCTAATTTACCTGGACCAGGTATCCTCCTTGTCGCATTTGCTGCCATCACCAAATGTTAAAGCCATTTCTTTTCCTGTGTTTCTGGCTGCAGACGACTAGTCGCCATTGGACACAGGCGTGCTAACAGTGCTGAATGAATCCTTTGTGGTCGTAGATCTGAGGCTATCAAAAATTGTGCACTCTTCAGCTTTAAGAAAAATTTTTTCGTCACCAGGTGCTTCCACCGCTGGCCTTACACTTGGCGTCACAAATATTGCAGCCAGCATAATCTGCATCACATTTAATAAAGTGGAGTGACGTCATTACTCTATTTTTGTGCTGCGTTCAAGTCCGGTCTGGAAATTCACCTACTCTACCCAATAGTATGCCTGCTTCTTCCACTCCCTCACAGTCACATGGATGCGTTTAGGTACCTAAACATGGCACCATTTGATTTTACGTGAATCGGTACTCGATAGTACCTACAGCATTTGGTCGGTACCTCTTAAAGTACCGAATTCGGTACCCATCCCTACTCACAGCCAGAAGGTTCCAGGTTCAATTCCCGGGTCGGGCAGGGGCCTTTCTGTGTGAAGTTTTCATGTTCTTCCTGTGCATGCCTGAGTTCTCTCTGGGCACTCTGGCTTCCTCCCACTGACAAAAAACATGCTCATGAGTGAACTGGTGACTCTAAATTGCCCTGTGGTTGTCTGTCTCTCTACGTGGCCCTGTGATTGAGTGGTGACCGGTTCAGGACATACCCCACCTCTTGTCCAATGACCCCACACACACACACACACACACACACACAAAATTAACATCTAAAGAAGCACAAAGGCTTTTTAGTCCACATAAAGACAACCAGGTCAGCTAATATCTTTAAGACCTCTGTGGTTTGTGTTCTGTTGGGGTCCTCTCTGCCCCGTTACAGCCCACTCATTGTCCATCTCATCTAACACACTCTTCAGTTCTTCAGGTTAAATTTACAACTTTAACTTCCCATCCATAAGCTCCTCCGCTAAATGAAGAACCTCTGACACACTCTCCTGCAGCGTGCATGCAAACTGTCAGAGTATTTACAGTACATCTCATTTTAAAAGGAGAGCAGAAGTGCACCTCGAAGATAAGGTTTGACCTCACAGGGCCGGCCCTGACGTAGAGCAGCTCTGTCAAAGAGCCAACCATGTGGAGAAGAAAGCTGCTCCTATTTCTAGGTCACAGAGAGCATGTGAGTGTGCTCGGTGCTCCTTCAGCTGGACTGAATGATTTATTACTCAGTCAAGAGTCAAGAACAGAGAGAGTGAGGGAGAGAGGAAATAAACCACAAAATGAAATAAAGAAAAAGGAGAAGGGGAGATAAAGTTGAACTAAATGTATTCATATGATATAGTATCTTTAAAGAAATCTTTTATGTGCTGTCATGAAGTGGGGTAAAAATAAAGAATAAAAACATCAAGAGGTAAGAAATGGAAGTGAAACTTGGGAGAGTTGAGAGAAATGTAACAGAGGTCAAAGTAAGAGGGTAAATCAGACGTAAAAATGACAAAAATGAATTCAGTTAAAAGTACAAAAAGTGTTCACACCACATGGGAACACATTAAATAGTCAGGTTCTACCTTAAGCCTTCACTGATTCAGGAGAGAAAAAAGCAGTATGTTTCTTCTGATCTGTCGAAGGAGTTTAAAGAACATGAAGTACTTGAATTAAAAAGCATAAAATAAGTGGGACTGTATGACTGACAGAGGAGCCAGATGTGTGGGTAGTTTTGTAAAAGTACCCCAAAATAAGTGTTTCTAAATCTCACTGAGATAACTGAAGTGGTCAAAACCATGACAACCTGATGAGGTAAAAGTTGGAACTTAGACTTTATAGACAAATGCCCTATTTTGATGCCATGAGGCTTGCTGTCTAAAGTCTAGGGCACAAGAAAGTTCAAATAATAGGGCCCAAATCTTTCAGTGCATTTTTGGTAGACCATAATCTCAAAGATATTCATCTTTGACGACAGAGCACTGAGCTGAAATGGGTTATTGACTGTTTATATAAAGTATTCTGGATTTATAAAAAACAGACTATTGGCTGAATACTGAAAACTGTTAATCATCAGAATAGATAAATGTTCTGCCTTACTTTTGTTGTCCATGTGGACTGTTTTTCTCCCAGACACCAACTGCTGACCAGTGCAGCTCTGATCACAAAAGTAAGAGAACCAAAACAGTTCCCGTGCTGATTATTAAGACTTGAGAGTGTGTGTAAATTTCTAATCCACTTAAACAAAGCTACTGATCAGCTTTGTGTTAATGTACCTCCATGGATCAGTCTTTAAAATTCACTTATCGTTGCTTCCTTTTGGCTTAAAGCTGTTTCTGTAAAAACTATTATAGATATACCCTGTACTCCGTAAAAGCATAATCTCCTCACTTATATATGTCTGATTTAATCTGTTTGAACTAGTTTGTAGTTGAAGCTGTCAACTATGTTGCACTGGGGCCATTTTTAACGATCTGCTTTTTATATCAACACAGCTAAACCCTCCTTTTAGTCTTTTTTGGGTATGAAATACAGATAAATAAATGCATCCTTGCTGTTAAAGCCACCACACCACACACAGTCCAAGTGCTATCTGCTGATGGATACATTTAATATTCTGATGCACCGTGGGTCTATCTTCATCTTGACACATCTGTCATTGCAGCTCATGTGCAGTCTTGTAACCATGACAACTGACAGTTCATCACATAAATTCCATTGACAATAACTGAATTATAAATGAACATATGAAGAGACTTAATAATATGCATATGGATTTTTTTTTTTACATATATTACTTTATTGATTGAATTTTAGGATGTTCAGCCATCATTTTCTGAGAAATGACTCCATTCTTGTAAGTAATATATCATCATGTAGGCCCATTTGAAAATGTTTTTTGGTACATTTTCAGCAATAAACATGTTTAATTTCAAGAGTCCATGTTAAAAATGACAAAAGTGGGGCGTGGTTATGGCGCTGAACTAAGCGGACGTTTTTCTGGTGAACTCCTGGCAATTTTGGATTTAACTCCTACAAAATATCCTATATCGTCACAAACAGCGATACAAGAAGTTTGTAGTAAACTAATACGGTGTATCAGCGAAAATATGCCACCGAAGAAAGGCCAAAAAAAACTTAAAACAATCCTTTTTCCGACAGAGGAAGACGAAGGCGGCTCAGATGCTAACAGTCTAGCTAGCTCAACAGGTGACGATAGCCCCCTGCCTCGCTCTGAAGAAGTGGATGGTGAGACTGCTCCAAACATGGATGTTATGCAGAAACTTGACATGATCCGTAGTGACTTTGCCACAAAAACTGATGTGTTACTGCAAGCCATCCACGATGTTAAGAAGGATGTGAAAGACTTTTCGGTGCGCATGGATGAAGCTGAGACGCGCATTAGCAACATGGAGGACACAGTCAACACAGAGAAGGACAAAACTGATGCACTGGGAAAACAGGTGAATCTCCTCACCAACAAATTAGACGACCTTGAAAATCGCTCTCGACGGTCCAACCTACGGCTTATCAATGTGCCCGAGAACAAGGAAGGAACGGATGCGGTCGCTTTTCTGGAGAAGTGGCTACCTGAAGCACTGAGCCCTGCAGTATTCCATACACCGCTTCTCATCGAAAGAGCGCACAGGCTGCCTGGACGAGCACAGCCCAGTCGGTCCAACAGTCCTAGAGTCCTCATTGTGAAGTTTTTAAATTATCAGGACAAAGTACGTGTGATGCGAGCAGCCCGTGCCAAAGGTAAAGTGATGTGTGATGGACAAGAGATAATGTTCTTCCCGGACCTATCTGCTGAACTTCACCGACGAAGGAGGTGTTTTGACACGGTAAAACAGAAGCTGAGATCGTTAAATATTCGATATGGAATAATCTACCCAGCCAAGCTACGCGGTGACGCCTGATGGGCAAACAAGCGAAGTTCGAGACCCCGCTGCTGAGAAGTTTATCCACGGTCTACAGAGCAAAGGCAGTACACAGAACACCTGAAGTGAACTGTTGAATACTTTTTGATCCTCCTATTACAGGTATGGCTTGTTTATTTTAGCTCTGCAGACCATTAGATGGACATATAGCAAGATTTCTCTGATGGGTGAGGTTCATCCCTTATATTTTTACTTTGTTTTGTTATTAATATGAACCCACTAAAACTTTACTTCTGGCTAAAAGTCTGTCATCATAACTCCTCTAAAAAGGACTATAAATGTTTGTTGAGGACTTCTTTATTCTGTTCCGTCATCATCTCTGTTTGAGATGTACATTACTTATATATTTCATTCATAAATGCTGTTTGTGTAAAATTATTATATTTGCCAGGGAGCTCACCAGTGAGATCAAGGTGTTTATGTTTTTCCGTTTTTAGGTATTACAATGTGTGCTGGTTTGGTTTAACTGCTCCCTTGTTTACATTGGATCAGTACCTGCATTTGACTGCACCCCAAGGTCAGGGGAGGGGTGGGGGGTATGGGTCTATCTTGTTCAGGTTGATAGTTACAGGGTTCTCTTTTATGGCAGATTTTTATTTTTTATGTTTGTTTTCCTATACATTACACAAAGTGTTACTTCACTCTGGTGATTCCTCTGCATAACATAGAAAATTTGATATTAATTATTTATGACTTCAATTAATAGTTTTAAATTTACATCTTGGAATGTAAGAGGGATGGTAAAATTGGTTAAGCTAAAACAGGTTATTACAAGGCTTAAGCAACTTAATTCATCAATAGCATTTGTTCAGGAGACACATTTAATTAGTGAGGATTTGTTGAAAATACGAAGAAGATGGCCAGGTAAAGTTCTGGCATCCTGCTTTCCATCCCACTCCCGAGGGGTAATGGTGTTGATTCACAAATCGGTGCCTTTTCACATTAATAATACAATTTATTTATAAAAACGGAAGATTCCTGGTGGTTCAAGGAACTATCTTAAAAGAAACTGTCAACTTGGTTAATGTTTATGGGCCCAATGATGATAACCCTTCATTCTTTGAGAACTTATTTTTAATGTTGGCCAACCTCCCTGGTAAATTAATATTAGCAGGGGACTTTAATTGCACTCTAGACCCAAAACTTGATCGTTCATCAGGTGTAGATACTTCCCATCATCACACTAGGAAGAAAATACAACAATATATAAAAGATCTGAATCTTTGTGACCCTTGGAGAATTCAGAACCCTAACAAACGGGAGTATTCATGTTACTCATCATCATTTAAAACTCACTCACTTAATAGATTATTTTTAATCTCATCTTCTTTACTACCTCATATAAATAACTGTAGGTACGATAGCGCTGTTTTGTCAGATCATGCCCCAACGTCTTTAGAATACAAAACTGTAAAATTAATTAATCATTTTAATAACTGGCGCTTACATCCTAAATGGTTACAAAATCCTGACTTTTTAAAATTCATAGGTGAGCACATTGATATATACTTTTCTATAAATACCAACCAAACAACTGCGCCATGAGGTGGGAAGCTTTTAAAGCCTATATTAGAGGGCAAATGATAAGTTTTACTAGTTTTAAATCTAATAAATTCAAACAAAAAATAAAGGAATTAGATTCCAAGATCAAAGAATTAGAAAGAATGGCTCTCATGGATAATTCATCTCAAACTAAACAAGAACTATTAACCCTTAAAGCAGAATATGAGGAACTCTCCTTACTGAAGGCAGAAGATGGTTTGGTAAGATTGAAACAAAATTATTATGATCAAGGCGAAAAATCAGGTAAATTATTAGCCTGGCAAATAAAGCTTGAATCTGACCGAGCCATCAATGCAATTAAGAATGAACAAGGAGAATTAACCACAGACCCTACAGAAATTAATAATGCTTTTGTTTCATATTATAAAACCCTTTATAACTCTGACTGCCCTTTAGATTTGGTGGATCAACACAGGTTCCTCAAAAGTGTAGATATTACCCATATTCCTGAAGAATATAAAATTGAATTGGAAAAAGAAATAGATTTAAGTGACATTTCTAATGCAATAGCAAACATGAAAGGAGGTAAGGCATCGGGTCCAGACGGGATTCCAATAGATATTTATAAACTATTTAAAGAGAAATTAATAGTCCCATTGTTAGATGTTTACATGGAATCCTTCAGAACAAAATGCCTCCCTTCTTCATTACGTAGTGCTTTGATCTCTCTTTTTCTAAAACCAGGGAAAGTACCATCAGAACGGAGTTCTTACAGACCTATATCACTAATGAATACCGATGCAAAGATCATTGCCAAAGTTTTAGCTATGAGATTAGAAAGAGTTCTACCGATCATCATACACAGAGATCAGAATGGCTTTGTGCCAAATCGCCAGGGATTCCACAATGTAAGGAGAGTTATTAACCTAATTCATGTGTGTGAGGAATCTCCTGATACTGCAATCTTGTCACTCGACGCAGAGAAGGCATTCGACAGAGTTGAATGGCCCTATCTCTTTGAGGTTCTTAAACATTTTGGATTTGGAGAGTACTTTAGGAATTGGATCGAGATTCTACTTGTTGACTCTTCTGCAATGGTGTCTACTAACAACCTCATCTCTTCACCTTTTAAACTTTCTCGTGGCACGAGACAAGGATCACCAATCTCTCCTTTACTTTTTGTAATAGCAATGGAACCACTGGCATTAGCAATTAGATCAAACCCCTTAATACATGGAATTAAAGTCAGGGATATGGAACATCATACAGCAATGTATGCTGATGATACTATTGTGTTTTTATCACATCTGTCTATGTCAATACCATCCCTCGTGAATTTGATTAATCAATTTGGTTACTTCTCTGGTTTCAAAGTGAACAAAGACAAATCCACCATTATGTTCCTAAATGAGAAAGAGAGGAAGAATCCAGTAGTACCCCACCCATTTATGAATGCCACGGATGGATTTAAATACTTGGGTATTAAAATAACTCCTAAAATTAGTAACCTTAGTTCAGCCAATTATGAGCCCATGCTTGCAGAATTATCAGAGGAGATCTCCCGTTGGACAACGCTACCTCTTTCTATACTAGGAAGGATAAACACTATAAAGATGACTATACTACCTAGATTTTTATATGCTTTTCAGTCTATTCCACTATCTCCTCCACATTCATTTTTTTCAAAGATCAGGAAGCTTCTTACTGATTTCATTTGGAACAATAGGAAGCCAAGACTCAGACTCTCTCTATTATATTTACCGTACGATAGGGGAGGGTTACAGCTGCCAAATCTAGAATGGTACTACTGGGCTGCTCAGTTGAGAGCCACAATGTTCTGGTTTTCTAATGATGTATTTTTGCCCTGGTTAGAACTTGAAAAATTATCATCCAAGGGTTTGGCACTGTGCAATTATCTATACTCAGCTCCTTTAAAGAAATTAAAAAAAAGTACTACTAATCCCTTTGTAAAGAACACTATTATTATTTGGCATGTAGTTCAAAAATTTTTAGGCATCTCCTCAGAGCTGTCTTGTTTCACCCCAATTTGGGGAAATGACCTTTTCTTCCCTGCAAAAAATGACATGGGGTTTAAAATATGGTTGAATAAGGGTATAGTAAAACTACAAGACGTATATAAAGATAACATTCTAATGTCATTTAATGAAGTAAAGGCAAAATTTGATATTCCACAGAAACACTTTTTCAAGTATTTACAACTTAGGAGTTTCATTGTGACTCATTTAAAGAATTCATTACAGCAGCCCCCACTCTCCATATTAGAAACAAACGTGACAAAGAACTGTTTTGGCAAAAAAATGATAACACAGTTTTATAACATGTTGGTAGATAACCACCGCGATAATTCTGAAAGCAAAAGACAAGAGTGGATAAAAGATATAGGAGTAGACATCTCAACTAATGAATGGAGTAAAATATGTTTGAAGTCACATACTCAATCAATTAACACCCGATTAAGATTATTACAATTTAACTGGGTAATGAGGACATATATTTCCCCTGTAAAACTAAATAAATTTGATCCCAATATGTCTGACTTATGTTATAAATGTAACAATTATCAGGGTTCGTTATACCACTGTTTATGGAACTGTGATAAAATTCACAGATAACGTCATGTCCGGTACCTTTGTGTCCAAAGCTATGTATTTTAGGCATTTATCCTGTTGATTGCCCTTTGTCTTGTATGGAGAGGAAAATGGTCGACTTTTGCCTTTTACAAGCCAAACGATCAATTGCTCTGTGTTGGAAAAATGTTGGTTGCCCTTCTTTTGATTACTGGTTAACTAATCTATCCTCGAGTTTGGCTCTTGAAAAACTAACATATATTGTAAGAAAGAAAGCTTCTGAATTTTATGACATATGGAAGATGTTTTTAGAACTTATAAAGAATGGTAATGCTGGAACGGGTTATTGAAAGAGTGACTATTGGTAACAATTTACTTACTGTAGGATTGTACGATGTAATATATATATATATATATTTTTTTTTTTTATTTTTTATTTTTTTATTTTATTATTATTATTATTTTTTTTTTTTTTAATTGTTATTATTATTTCTGTTGTTTATGTCATTTTTTTGTCTTTATCCTGTATTTGTTTATTTCATTTATTTATTGTAATTTTTTAATATATAATTTCTGCCAAATGTTTGATTTGTTCAAATGTTGGATGTTAATGTTAAAATGAACATTAATAAATATATGCTTAAAAAAAAAAAAAAAAAATGACAAAAGTCTTGTAGGCTGAAGACAGTTTAGTAAGAATCAATAAAAATCTTTTTAATCTCACAAACCTCTAAACATTTGGTACTGGTTCATAGAGAAATAGATTTTAGATTTTTTTTTTTTAAATGTACTACCTTTTGCTGGATGACTGAAAGGTGTTTTGGTGCATTCCATTTACATCAGAGCTTTGATGTTGGAACTGGGAATTAAGTAAGACTGCACATAATTTACACACAGGCTCTCTGTCCCTGTCACCACCATCATGAACCAGAATGTAAAACATCAATTATCTCAGAGTGGAATCTTGTTCTCATGTAATCCCACACCTATGCTCTGGTATTGATGCAATTGTTAATATTTCAGTCAGAATAATTTTGTCAAGAAAAGGTACAAAAGAAATTATTTCAGTTAACTTTATTTGCATATTTCTGAATAGGCTGTTTGGCTTGGACGGGGCCTCCTCCTGCCTTTCGACACTGATGGTGAAAGTCCTAAGCAGGGAAAGCACACATTTCTTACCTCATTGAGGCCCACACAGAAGGCATTAGGCAGGAAGAGACGCAGCAAAATCTTCCAGAACAATTATAAATGTTGGCTGACAATGATTTGGCCAGAATATAGCATAAAGGAGGAGCTAGGGTGGAGGAGGGTTGCAAAGCAGCTTTGAAGCGAGAGCAGTGAAGAGTAGACATACTAGAGCAGCTTAACTGAGACGGTCTTAGCAGCATTTAGCCAGAGGCAGCTTAGAGGTAATCAGCTGGCTGTTCACTTTGATGGGCCAGCTTTGGATCAGCTGTTAAACAGTGCATTGTTAGCATTATTAGCAATTGTGATTCAGGCCCCATCCACACGAAGCCAAACCGAGGTCTAAACGCATACGTTTTTTGCCGAATCTGCGTATCATCCATACAAAGACGGCGTTTTGGGGGTCTGTAAACGATAATTTTTGAAACCAGGTTCCAGAGTGGAAAGATTTTAAAATGCCGTATACGCAGCTCCGTGATTACTGGCTCTCCGCAAGTTTTCAGATATACTTACGTCACAGTTTCATGTCTTCATAGACATGCATGCGCCACACGCGGCAATAACAATGGCGGCGTACGTGAAGCATATGTGCTGATGAAGCTAGTGACCCTACTATCCCTTTTGTAGCAAAATCTCCTTCTTCTCAATCACCACTGAGTTGAACAAACAATTATCAAGGACACATTACGGCACTTTATGATCACTTTATCACAATCTCTGTTTACAACTTTTGCCGCAAGTGCGCCTGCTCTCTGCTTTTTCGTTGGTTTCCGCTTGTTTCCGTCATATCGTTACAGCGGCCCTAGATGTCTGGCATGTGTTTTACAGCGTTTTGATGCGTATTGAGTGCATTCATATTAGAGATAGACCGATATGGTTTTTTTGGGGCGATACCGATACTGATTATCGGTGGTCAAGGAGGCCGATAACCGATATTTGAAGCCGATATTCATTTGCAGTAAAAGTGAGAATACTGGCGTCAAATTTTGGATAATACAAAGTCGAACACTAAACTTTGTTTCAATGCCTTTAAGCATATGTTTTTTTCAGGCTCAACAGCATGCCTTATAACATTTAAATAAACTCTTAAATAAATTAGCTGCCTAAAGTTTTATCCAGTAAACATAAATACCCAAAATTTCAAAATAAATGAAATGTTGTTTTATCTTTAACTCTTATTCGTTTTAAGGTCAAACAAGAAAACAATGTGCAGGGAGTTCCCAGGGTTAGCAGCATTTATTTTAGACTTCACTGAAAATTTAGATAAAAAATATCTTCCTGAAGCTTTTTAAAGGAAATTAAACAAAATTTATTAAAAAAAAAAAAAGCTCAGAAATGTGTTGTTTTATCTTTAACTCTTCGTTGTTGTACGTTCAAATAACAAAAGAAAGTGCAGGTAGTTCCCAGGGTTAGCTGCATGTCTTTTAAACTTAACTGAAAATTTAAAGAAATAAATATTATCCTGAAGTTTTTTATAGGAAATAAAACAAAATAAAATGAAATTTGCTCCAAAATGTGAGCCTCAAATCAATTAGTAGTCCCTATTGAGCAGTACCAGATTGTTATTGAACCTCTGAAAATACTAAATGGCCTAAAGCATCCTCGCTTTAATAACCAGTGTTTATCATGGGAACAGACAGCTGCCGCTAACGTATTGGACCTCGCAATAACGTTAGTGGTCGTGAGATGTAAAGCTTCTCATGTTGCTTCAACACAAACACACACTACTCTCTACCACAACAGATATTCTCCTAGACATTAAGATAGTCACGATGCTAACTGCATTAGCCCGTCAATAGGATTTTCAATTGACGTTAGCATTAAGCTAGCGGACTTTCGGTTTAGGACTTAAGGTTTTTACTCCCTCCCTCTCTTTCTTTTTCTCTGTCTCTCACACACACACAGACACAAACACAAACACACTTCTACTATCACGGACAATTTCCATTTCTATGTAATCAGCTCCTTTTTATCAAGTGATTAACAGATACGTATGGAAGGGCTGCGGGCGAGCAGAGCTGCCGCTTATAACGTTATTGGGCTCACAGTAACGTTACTGGTAGTTGTGAGCTGTAGAGGACTGGGATGTTTATTACATTTCAGGAGAGTTTGCAGCCTTTACTCACCTTGGAAACATATGCTCTCCAGTCCACTCGGCAAAACTTTCTGCTCTTCTCCTTCATGCACTGTGCATGAAGGAGAAGAGCGAAAGCTGATTGGCTGTCACCCGAGCCATGGCTCTGCATGTAACCAATCAGATCGTGCTGTGGGTTGGACAATGCTGGACACAGAGTAGTGACTGCAGACAGAGAGGAGCGGCTGCAGCAGAGCCAAAATAACCCCATTTTAAATTAATTTATTATCGGCCGTCGGATTAAAAAAAGGCCGATGCCGATATGCCTCAAAATGACGAATATCGGCGCCGATAATCGGCCCGGCCGATAATCGGTCTATCCCTAATTCATATAGACGCACACATTTTCTGAGACGCCTTTTGCCTCTTTATGACAACCGTTTTGGAAACTGTTAAGTGTTTTGTCTTTGTGTGGATGGGGTCTCAATGTCCTGCAAGATCAAATACTATATTACGTTTTAGCTCTGCATAATATGTTTAACTGGAGGACACTAAGGCACATCAGCACTCAACTTCCTGAAGTGGAAGGAAGGATTCAATTCAGAGGTAACCAATAACCAAAAAAATATCCACACATAGACACATAGATTTTACAGCATTTTACTTAACACTCAAATGATGTAGCAATTATGCTAGTTACCATGTCAACTGCTGACTTTCAGCCCACTGTCAGCTGTCCTAAATGTGACTTAAGCAGCTGAAATTGAGTCCTTGAAAATGTCATTTTTGGGGTTTATAAGCAACCCCATGGCTTTCTCTGATCTTGTGTTGAGGCGAGTTACACTGTACACAGTGTGAGTTTGATTGTCCCCCAACCTTGAATTATAGCGTTTGTACAGTAATCAAATGGAAAACAAAGATGCTGTTTTTTCTTCTAGTGAATGAAGTCTACCTTACTTGTCTTGAACACCATAAAACAACTTAACCAATTCAGCAGTTTTCAAATCCATACTTTCTTCTTTTCTTGTTATGTGGGTCCTCTTGCCCATTAAGTTGTTCCATTAAGTTCCACAGGTAAAAGTATAAATCACAGTCACCTTAATGAATCTAATTTAAGCTGCAATATCTCATGTCAAGACAACTCTATACAGTCCTTGAGGGGTAACTGTGCAATATAAGGTAGGATATTATCAGAGAAACTTATTTAGAGGCAAAAGTAAAAAAAAAAGACTGTCATCCTGGGTAAACATAAAGTGTAATTCATTTACAGCTACCTTTATGTAATTGCCTGCACATTTTTCTTTCCCCACTCATTATCTCAGCCTTCAAGTTGTTGTGATTTATTATGTGTTGTTTGCATTGTTCAGGGGGTTCACTTATAGGAAGTCTCTAATTTTTTGTGGTTTGTTTGATGAATAGTTAATTTTCCCTCAGCTCCCACACATTAATCCAGGACCAGACACTCCAATGTACTTGTATTCATAACAAAGTGTGGGAACAAACACATTTTTTTCAGTATGTCTTCTGTGGTGTGAACATAATTGTTTTTTTGACTGTTCCATTTCCAAGATGTAATTTGTAAGTATGGGTGGATTTTCCCTTGGAGTCTGCTGCGCCGTCCTGAATTAACTCAAAACCTGCTGCTTGTAAGGTCTAAAAACACAACTGAAAACTCAAAAGCATCACAGTGATGCATGATCAAGTGTGTCCATGTTTAGTATTTATCTAAAGCCAGAGCTCATCCACCAGGAAAGGTGATACCCAATGTAGCCAAATGACCAGGTTTGATTTTATACATTTTAAAAATCCGTAAGATTTCATCACCAATATTCCTAAAAAGACCAAATATAAGAACTAACATGCATTTCTATTATTGCCCACTGGCTGTAGTCGTAATCACCATCAATCTAAAATCCAACTAAATAACCGCCTCCAAAAATTTGACACAGCTTTGGCAAATAACACTGATTTTAACCCACAGTCAGACAAAGGCCCTCAAAAGCTGCCTCACAATAGCTAATCACCACAAAAACCTCTTTGTATTTTACCAGACTGGTTTGGTTCAACAGGTTTTTGGAGTTGTGAGTGCTGTATGGTGGAACAATACCTCAGCATAAGAGTACAAGGGCTAATACCAGAATGCCTTTCTCTGCATATTTACATTAGTGTGACCAACGTTTACAGTTTATTCATACTTTGCCCCTGTGGACATACATTTCCCATGAACCAAGTTAAAATATAACTTTAAATCTTTTATCTTCCTTTCCGTTTTGGCTGAAATGCATGCACTTCTTGTGGAGAAAATTGAGCCTCCTATTCTCATGATTTTTAGGAGATGCACAGCTTAAGACAGGTGTCTTGAAACTCTGACCAGACAATTTTACGGCCGAAATTAAAACACAGCACAATTGTGCTGGTTTGACAGAGTGGTTAGCAACTAGGCACGTCCCATTTACATACTTCTGCCGGCCCAGGCATGAATCCAGCCTATGGCCAGTTTGCAGACTGTCTTCCCCTGCTCTCTCACCCCTTTCAAAAGCCTATCCACTGTCTCCTGTCAATAAAGGCAGAAAATGCCCAAAGAATTAGCTAACTAACCAACTTGTATGGTTTATGAGTCAAACATCACATCACTCCTGACCTGTAACCTTGCCATCTCAGTTTGCCCTTACCCCCCGAAACACTTAACTCATTAGCACTATTGTGAAACTGTTGACAGGCCTAAAGGGAGGGCTTTCACATGGCACAGGTCCATGCTGGTTGTGGTTTCTGAACCTAATTTTGAACCAGCAGGTGTGTTCAGAACTTTAAAATCTGTTCACAATCTGAAAAGTTGGTTTGCGAGCTGGAATCAAAAAGTGTTGGTTCCAGCTCCCAAATGGCGACATCATTGGTGGACATGTATTTTGTGATGAAATGAACAGGAAGTCTAGGACGTAGAAGAACACACACTTTTTACATATCAGAGGCCTTCTATGTACATCTTCTTTGTCCATTCATCATCAACACTTGTTGCATGCTTGTTTGCATGGTTAAAACAAAAACCCTAAGTAAAGCAGCAAACACTTTTAGAATATTCATGTGATCCTCTCTTGCTGGTCGTTGTTTACTTCCGTCTGAGTAACATGGAATAAAGCTCTCCCGTTTTGTTCCGCTTAAACTAATATGAATGAGCACAGCTTCACTAGAAAGCACCAGGGATCGGATGTTTTCATCATGCACTCAAGAGTGCAACAACTGCTGATGAAGAGAAGATAGAAGATAGAGGGCTTCTGAATTATAAAAACTGAGTGTGCACTCCTCTTGAATTCCTGCTCATTTTAAGAACAGAATACAACATGTCTACTGATGGTGTCACAGTTCACAAGCTACGAACCGACTTTTAAGGTTCCGAACCAATTATTTTCTGGTCTGGAAATAAGCCGGCAGGTTTTAAAATTAAGTTTAGGAACCAGAGCTGTGCCTGTGTGAAAGCCTTCAAAGAGAACAAGCTTGAAAAATTAGCTTAATACAGATTTCTTGGGTCTGCAGAAGCTCTCTATTCAAGTATCTGATTGATTTGAAATCATGAATCATCACCTCAAATCCCCTGAAATGTGTAATTTAATTTCAGAATCACCAGATTCCTAAGATTCCAGTTTTGTGAGACCCTCTGTTTTTCATCTACCGGCCTCAGTGTTTTCAGCAGCACCTTAGCAGCCAATAGAAAAATAAAACTTCCATGCTTTTCCAATGTAAGCATCATGCCTCCACTGCAATCTAGGGCAGGTGTCTGGCATCACATTACCAGAATTTTCCTCTGAATGAGGATTACAGCAAATGCACAGATGGAATGCACAATCACTGCCACATATACAGTACATAAAACTGTCTCCAGCCATTTCTGTGCATCATTCTGCCTGAAATGCACATGCATGACAGTTGGAGGCACTTTCATGACTTGATGGATGTGTACATCAGATGATGGCCCAACTGGCTCCCTACTTGGTGTTCCTGTTTGACAAATAACACAGGTCTCTGGGTTCAGGACTCATCTTGAAGAAAGAAAGGGCGGTTTAGTAAATCTGCTCCTCTGTGTTCCCCTTGCTGCGGAGATCTTTATCCCTTTTTTTCTCCTCCCTGCCTCTTTTCATCCTCCCTCATTTGGTGCACCCCTCTCCCCACAATTCTTGTGTTTCTCTCTCTCTTTTTCAATCCTCACCATTGCCTTCATCTCCCCACACGTATGAGATCTTTCCTGGCTTTAGTCTCTGATAGACCACCATGTCTCTGTCTTTTTTCTTGCTGTGGAGCAGAGGCCACCACTGCAGATTCAAGACGGTGGGAGCTATAGGGGCTCTGTGCTGCCTCACATCATACATATAGGCTCTACTCATACAATTGAAAAACGTAGAACTTCACCCGCTGGCATTTTCAAACTCATTAAACAGAGGAACTGTTGAGGATGTTCTAAATGTGAGTCTCACTACTGAATACAAATGATTTTTAGTAAAATAGGGTAACATAATTTCACAGCAAAAATCCATCAGATTTCCCCACTGATTGTGAATCTTCATATAAACTGCCCTAATAAGGATGTGTTCAAACAAAATAATGTTCCTTATTGGTTGAAACGTATCTAAACTCAAGGTTTTTTGAGGTCAAATTGACAGATAAAAAGATCTAATAGACTTTAACCTGTTGTGGACACCTGCAATTATTGATTAGTCAGGTATTCAGCTCAGGAGGAATTATTTATGGAGCCTAAACCTTGTCTTCACACAAAACTAAGAAGCATCTGTTCTTCTTAAACATTTATACATTCATCCATCATCTACACCGCATATCCAAAAAGCGTGAGGCAGGGTACACCCTGAACTGGTTGCCAGCTGATCAGTCCCACATAGAGACAACCAATCATTCACAGTCACACATACCTAAGGGCCACTTAGAGCCACACATTGACCGAGAAAGCATGTTTTTAGTCTGTGGGAGGAAGCCAGAATGCCTGGAGAAAGCCCATGCAAGCACATGGAGAATAGGAGAATACGCAGACTCCACACAGAAAGACCCCTTGCTGACACATCATCTGCTGTGCAACTGTGCTGCTCTTGTCTCCAAAACTTTCTTTAGTCGTTATTATCAATTCATTGTTTATTCCTCCAGAACTGTGTAATCACTCTTGAGTCCAATTCAATGTTCTTATACAAAACAACAGACAAGCCTCCGCTATGTTTACTCTTGAGACATCTTTGTAATATTCACATAAATTCTGAGGCCACATCTGTGCTGATTCCCACTGCTTAGATGTGGTAAGTGGTGTGTGCTCCCACTCACACAAAGGCAGAGACACTCACTCGCAGTACTCCTGTCTCCCGCTGAGTCCTCCTGCCTTCCTCTCTCCAATATCACTTCTCAGTTACAACTCTAGAGATGGATCAGTGAGGGGGTCATCTTGTCCCCCTCTTTCCATTTCCAAACTTTCACAGTGGAGGCGAAGCATCACAAGGGTGTAAATATTACACCTTGAAACCACTGTGTGATTTGGGTTCTTTGATACTCTCTGGTCTAAAGAACCCCTCTCACTGCCAATAGGCAGACATTACAAAGTCCCACTCTCCTGTTAAGAGCCTCAAAAAAAGATCACATTCTCTTTTCAATACCACAAATAAGCAATTTGAAGTTGATACGTTTTGCCTTTACCCTTTGTTTTTCAGTGTGTTTTAGTTCAAGTTGTATTTATTTACTTATTTATTTATTAACTTTATAAAAGTTAAACTATTTTCATTAATTTGGACAGAAAATAAATTCAAACTCAACATCCATGATCCATCCATTTATTCATGCATACATACCTTTATTCATCAGCCACTTAATCAAGCACAACCCGATCAGGTGCTTGTTCACCCAAACAGCTTATATGACAATCACATGGCAGCAACTCAATGTATTTCAGTATGTATACATGGTCAAGACAAACTACTGTGGATCACACCGCATCAGACTAGGGGAGAGAGGCGTTTGAGTGACTTTGAAAATGGCATTGGTTGTTGGTCTTAGTATCTCAGAAACTGCTGATCTTTTGGGATTTTTATGCAAACCATTTTTCAGGTTTATAGAGAATAGTATGAAACGGGGAAAATATTGAGTGAGTGGCAACTCTCTATGGCTTGTTGATGGCTAATGTCAGAGGAGAAAAGCTAGAATGGTTTGAGATGACAATGAGAAAATAAAAATCCAATAACTACTTGGTACTTCGAGGGAATGCAGGAAACCATTTATGAGCACATAAGACGTTGAATCTTGAATCGGAGGGACGACAGCAGCAAACGTCCATACTGGTTACCACTCCTGTCATCTAAGATCAGGAAACGGAGGTTACAATTTGCATGGGCTTGCCATAATGGGACAATATTGGAAAAATGTCTGGACTGAGTCTCAATATTTGCTGCATTATTCACTTGGCGGGTTCAGAGTTCGGCATAAACAGCATTAATGCATGGCTCTGTCTTGCCTCGGTGGTTTAGGTTGGTGGTGAAGCCTGCATGCTAAACAGTATACAGTAAAACAGTAACAGACTCTTTTTCATACTGTTTTAAGGCCGTTAATACCCTTGATGGCATGCATTAGTTTACATAGTAACATTACCTTATTAGACAAAACATTCAATTATTATGCCATTATTGAATTATTATGAGTGTGGTCAAATATATTAAATAAAATAAATATAAAATAATTTTTGCTTTTTTTATCAACTGTGTTTATAGAAGAATGTGTGTGTCTGATAGTATGAGTTTTAACCTTCTACATATATTTTAATATTTTTTTTACATTAGTGCTTTCCATAAAGCAGGGAAACAACAGGGGAGCCACAGAAGCACCATGTGAAGCATGTGGACTCCCTACTCACGCAACTCTAAACTTTGTTTGTCTACACACTCCCCTCCTGTACCCTATGTCTGAACCAATATAGACTATGCAAAAACATAGGCATGCATTAGTTTACATAGTAACATTACCTTATTAGACAAAACATTCAATTATTATGCCAGTGAGGGTGGTCAGCACAAATATATTAAATAAAATAATCAAATAATTTTTGCTTTTTTTTCATCAACTGTGTTTATAGAAGAATGTGTGTGTCTGATAGTATGAGTTTCAAACCTTCTACATATATTTTAATATTTTTTTAAGCATTAGTGCTTCCATAAAGCAGGGAAACAACAGGGAGCCACAGAAGCTAACGAAGCACCATGTGGACTCACTACGCTCTAAACTTTAGGCTGTCTACACAAGGACTTTACTCCCCCTATACAAAACCTGTAAGCATGTCTGAACCATAGACTGTAAAAAACATGGACGCCATGAGGCTAGGCTACAATTGAAGCCGCCACGAAAACTGCTCCCCCTGGTGACTGGCTGCAGTATAGGTCAATTCTCCGTCTCCCCCATTCATCTGAACGGGCCGTAGTGAAACTTAAAAAAAAATACTACACCTTGTAGAAATATTTCTCCCATCCGTATGCTGTGGTGATATGAAAGTGTCATTGGGCTGCGTTTTTTCCAAGTCCTCTTTTTTCTGAAAAGTTTCTTTTTCATCAGTTATTAGAGTTTAAAAATAACCGTGGTTTACGGCAGCTTCACAATGATTGTGTACGGCGTATGCTGCGGAGTGTTGCGACCGTTTGCGACAGCTGCGTCCGGATTATGGCCCAAATTCTCTACTGGCTGCACAATGGCGGCGCCCTGACGAGGGATATTATGGCTTCAAATCCGTTACATGGTGGAAGGCGGAGCCACGCTATCCAGTTCTTATAATACATCCATGGTCTGAACTGATTAGTGAGAGATAAATATTTTACTCCTCGTCAGTCTATTGTCTGAACCAGGCCAGAAAGTCTCCAGATAATTTTGCCAGGATGTCCCTGAATCTTTTATTTTGTGCATTGGAAGAATATCCCATGTGATCAGTATGCAGGCCTATTCCAGCTTAACTTTAACTATGAAAATAACTATTTTGTTTTTGAAAGTGAATAAAACTTTTGAGTGGTTCCTAAGGAGTGTTGACAACAAGGTTGAGAAGTTGGGAACTGCTTGTTCACATCAAAACTTAATGCAGAATGTTACCATGTTAAAGGCCAAACTACTCCAGTGCTGCAAGTCTAGAAACTTCAGTCTCACTCTTTTTTTTTTTAATGTCCCTGAGAAAATAAATGAAAAGTACAAATGTTCATAGATGGTTTAACTGACAGAGTACAAGAAAAATCACATTTTCAATTCAAGTCTCAAACAGATATATGTCTACTTTTAGGGTTTTGTCAACAGAAATGTTGAATTCATAATGAAACAAGATCAAAAACTGGATTATTTATGGCTACAAGCAGACTAAATTAAAGGAGACAGGTCCAGCAGCAGCTGCTCTGTCTGTCAAACTGCAAAGACTGGAACAGCATCAGTTTAGAGATGCAGCCATTATCCTCTGCTCGGGCATGCAGCATGTCCCAGGAGAAATGGCTCATAATTCTAGCCTTAAAAATGGATACCCTCGAGGTCTTTAGTTGTTGGGGAAGGTCTCTAGTGACCAATTTCTCCCAGAAAATCCCATGAATGTTTGATCTTAAAGCACATCTGATCATAAAGTATTTGTTTTGTGCACGTACAAAGAAGGAAGAATAATTTCTGAATAAAAGGAATTAAATAATAAAAATTGATCTGCAGGGATTTAGCTTTATGACAAAATAGATTTTTAAAGCTTTAAGAAAATCAGCAGGGGTGGTTTTGTTGTAGTGGGGCGGGTGCAGATCTTTTAAATGGTGTGGGTGTTCTGTGGAAGCATTTTTAGTCACAGTGATATTGACCTCGTACTTTAAAATGTGTTCAGATCATTCTTCGGTCCCCAGGTGCAGGTTTCCCCAGGGGGGGCACTAGAGGGTCTCAAGGGGGGTGTGAGGCTCTGCCCATTAGTGATATAACACTAAAGACCCTTTTTTTTTAGAAGGTCTTGGCCGAAGAATGTGTGTAAGCCCGTGATATATCTATTTTTTTATTGAAGCCATGAAAACAGTTAAAATTGTTGTTTATTTTGCACAGTAAAGTTTTATGTATCTAAGTCACAAGTGGGGCTTGACTCTTAGGTACAACTTGGTGGTGGTGGGGGTGAAAAAAGAGGCACTGCTAAAGCCAAAAGCAGACATACACTTACACTTTATAAAACAATTGGTTAAATGATGGATAGAAAAAAATGGTAGATGTATACAATTTACAGTGAACAAAATTGCTCAGTCAGTCACGAATCTGTGCACAGAGTGATTGATAAGGGATATTGTTCTTCGAAGCACAAAGACAGAAAAAGACACAAAAAATGTCAACATGAACGCCATCCTGGCAGGACTCAGATCACACCTGGAGGAGTTTAAAGTGCCTTACTCGGGTCACAAATTAATGCACTTGTCCACTGGTAGGCTTTTGGATGGTCTGAGTGGATTATTGAGGAAAATCAAGAGAAGCTCAAATTGGAAATGTTTAGTAAAGTAAGATGGATTGAACAGAACTTTGATTTACACGTTTGTCAGCTTTCTGCATGGAAGGATAGGATTGAGACAAAGCTGCTTCCAGTTTGATCTGTCAACTAAAATTCTGGGCCTTCTGTTTTTATGATGGATAAATTCCTATTAAGAGGGTGAATTCTAGACTTTCTCAATGTACAGTAGCTGCTGTGACCTGGTATCAGAGATTGTAATGTGGAATGGATGAAACCATGCAGATTAAAGTTAGACGTTACAAGGTAGAGTTTCAAACCCAGCTGGACAAAGTGGTCGTACTTTATTGTAAGCAGAGTGGAAGGGGCAATGAGAAGTTCAGTTGTATCTCCATTTCCTCTGAAAAGTCACACGCTGGCTGATACATTTGAACTTTAAATTCTTCTATGTGAGCTACCATTTGGAAAGGAATACTTCCTTCCTGGCAGTGACAGACTGATGCAGCACGCTCAGCAGGAGTTCACAAGCAGCTCCAGCAGCAGTGCCAGAAGCTGAGGGATGACGAGAGAATTGGAAGAATTGATCTGTAACAGCCCAACCCACAAACATAAACAATCTCTCATTGGTACAGTGAAACATAAATGATAGGACTAAGAACAAGAATATTACTTTGCTAGGACCCAGACCTGATTTAACAGAATAAGACTCATTAAAGAGGAAATGGAACGACTGACTTGCAGGGTTATGCCTCATATGGACACTAAAGGAAAATGCACAGGAGGGCAGTAAAAGGATCAACAACATGTAATTTCTTCAACAACAAACTAAGTCTAATGAAATTAATGTTAAGCTTTAATTCAGGCCCTATTTGTTCAAGAGTGTGTAGAAATGCTGGGAAAATTGCTTAACTATGAAACTCCCTAATTCTTCTTCCTTATCCAGCAAAAGTGAAAACATTTTAAGATCTTAGGAAATAATTAATAAGATAAATTGGTAAGATAAACTATGTGGCAGTATTTATACTGGGGTAAATTAACACAAAAAAGCAAATTTAACACAAATAATGACTACAAGAAGCTATCTGAACCCTACTTGAACCAAAAATTGCAATCATTGTGGAATAGTTTAACAAAAAGGAGTTAATATGTGACCTATCGAGTCAAAATGTTAAAAAACAAGAAATAGAAATTTGAGAAGACAGCAAAATTATTTACTTAATAATTTTGAGTCGAATAATCTATAAAAAAAGAAAAACAGCAATGAAATTATAAACAAAATGAAGTCCAAATTAATCCATAACTGCACGTGTCAACCTTTTTTCTTGCAATTGCCCTTTTTTCCTCAAAGTTCATGGTAAAAAAATTCTTCCACTCTTAATATTTGCCCCTGTCTGTCCTTAAAACTCAGCACAGAAACAAAATTATATTGTGTGGTAAATTGATAACTTTAATATATAACATGAGTTGGGTGTTTCTTACATTTCTAACTTCTCAGGGTAGAAGAAGTTAATTGTTTAAATGATAAGAAAGTCCCAGCCTGGCAGCATGAGTCCTGCAGTATTGAAGAGTGTTGATCAGTCACCAGTATCACTTTATGTGCCACAGCATGAGCCTTTCCTCTCACAGCCAACACTTTGGAGTCAACAGCTCTCTTTTTCTAACACCAATCTACATTGCCAGAGGAGGAAAAATAAGCTCAGAATACAAAGTAGAGGAACTATGGTGATAAAAAAACGTGGTAAACACCGATAAGACACATCAGTTGGATTTAATGAGGTCCTCTCAGGCTGCTAAATGTACCCCCTCACCTCTATTAGTGTGGGCTTCACGAAACCACTCCTGGGAAGGCCAGGACATGCCCCTCAGGTGAAGATGTGAGGTTTTTAAACACAGACATATTCATATTCCCTCCTGATTGTAATATTGTGTTGGAAGTAACAGAAATTATTTTAACTTGAGTGTAATTGCTTAAATATGCAGCTCTTTAATGTGATCGCTGGCCCGAAACACTTTGTTTAATATGTTGTTATGTGATTTGCTCTGGGGCAGTCACTGTTAATGTGAAGCTTGTAAAACTTGGAAGGACTCTGGTGGGCTCATGGTTGCATCAATACTGTATGCCCAATAATCATATTATTGCCATCTTCATGGTGGGTCTGACCTCTGGCTCCTTTCATTTATATTGGTCCCAACACTCTCTCCTCAGCTGCGTCTATGCTCCACTCCACAGTTCACCGTCTTCTCTATCAAATAGAGCCTTAAAAACAAAATAAAATGTGAATGACTGCCCGGCAGCTTTATGCCTTCAAAAAGTCTAACAGCCTGATGGGTCAAATGCAAGGCTGGTAAAGTTTCAGGATCATTTGCAGAAATCTTGTAAGTAAGAGATGTACTTGGGACTCAACAACATGACCTAGAGCTGGACAATTAATCAAGAAATAATCGAAACCAAAATTTAGACCCTCTAATCGAAGTAATTTTACTCATGTCAATTATTTTCCCTGTGTAAGTCACGTGACCGTGCCCCCTCCATACAGTCCGTGTTCACTTTCCCCAAGAGCAAAGGATGCGCTACCAACATGGAGGAGACGAGCGCCAATCTAACAGAGGACCTTTGCCGAGAAAAATGCTGTCTCTGTTGTTTGGGCACATTTTGGATTCTGTGCAGAGGACATGGAGGAGAAAGAAGCGTAAATACTGTAGGAAGACCATTTCGACAACCGTTGGTAACACCACCAATTTGTTCCAGCGTAGCAAAAAATAATTGTTCATTCATTGTAATTGAGGTAAGAGCTTCAATTAATCACGATACTGAGATAAGGGAATATCGCCCAGCCCTACTTTGACCTGGACTCACTTAAGCTTATGTTTAACTTTGAGACAGGGACAGTTGTGCAAAGTATGTAGAAAGTTTCTTAATGTGCTCATGTAACCTGCTCTAGTGTGGGACAGTTTGCATCATGTCTGCAGTGCCTATTTGAAGGATTTGATTTTTTGCTGTAGAGGATCGGACCCTCTTTAGAAATGCTCAGGTTCTGAAGCAGATTTGAAAAACAGACAAAAAAAAACAAACAAAAACACACACCAGAGGGTAAATAATAGAGCATTTCTGCATGAATTGGAAGTTTAGTATATGCTTCCCAAGCCCCTTCTAATGACACTGAAATTTAAGAAAATTGAATTTTCAGGAAATGGGGCCTTTAAATCTTTTTGTCATTACTGGGAAAGCCACCCATATCCCCCTTAATTACTGATTTATCTAAAGTTAGTGAGGACATTTGTGCTGAGTTTGAAAAGAAAATACACCAAAGCATTCCTAAGATACTGGTTTCAAAAAATTCAATGAGGCCCAGTGACTGCTAAGGTGAAGTCCAAATTCTGATCATTCATCCTTTTTTGAGAGACCACATCTGTGCAAAGTATGAAGAAAATACACGAAGACCTCCACCTTCGGCTTTTGACCTTGAAAATCTAACTCATTCATCTTTGAGTCAGGGAAGACTTTTGAAAAAGGTTGGACAAAAAATACCTTTGAAAATTTTGGCATATTTTGTTCAAAAAGCAACGGTGATAATAAGGCCCAATGACTTTGATGGCAAGCTCCAAATTCTAATCCATCTATCCCTTGAGGCATTTTGTTGAGTTTGACAGAGACCCCTTCATTACCATGAAATCCAATGACTTTCTACTTTCTACCTTCAAAATCCAATCAGATTATGTGTCATTCAGAGCCTAAATGTGTCTAAATTTTCAGAAAATACCTCGAAGCAGATTCTGTTTAGAAGAGTGGCCTGGACTGATGCACATACAGAAGTATGGACAAATACTGAAAAATATTTTACCTTTTTTTTATGGTCATGTAGATTTAAAAACTAGTTTAACTGTACAAAAAGTGTTGTTTTAACATTTCTTTAGATAATATTCACTGTTAGATTGTTTGGAGATGCATTGGGATATTGATCATATCCTTAAGTATATGTGCTTAGCATGCAGTGACAGTAAACATCTTCGCCTCACACCACAGACCTGTGTAAATTGTGTTGTGTCCACTGACGCTTTTTTACAATTAGCAGCACCGTCAACCTGAGTTTTACTATGTTCATCACTTTTGTTGTGAGGAACACAACAAAAGTTTTGTTGTGGTTGCAATGGTTAATGCTTACTTCCATAAAATGAAGCATTTGTGGTCTATTTTATGGAAGTGTATGTTCCTAATGTCTTATTCGAGGAAATTTAATACAAAGAACATTAAAGAATCATGGCTTTGGCAATATGACTTACCCTAGTCATTTTAAATATCAGACAAACTTAAGTTATGTTCTCATCAGTTATGGACATAGTTTAAAACAAACTATAATAGATTTGTTTTTGTTTTCCATAGATGGTATCCAGATTTTGCTCTGAAACACTGAAGAGGAAAAGTTCAAGCCTCCTGAAAGTGCTCACAAAAGTAAAGACCAAACTACATCAGTATGCCACCCACCATGAAACTGTGACACCAAAAAAAAAGAAAAAAAGGTTGGTTGTAAGGATAAGTAATCTTAGCCCCACAAAAGGAATTTAAACTAATGCCCAGCAAGCAATTTTTCTCTTGGACAGGAATACATTTCTTATTCTACCTCATCTTTTTACTCACTGAAAGAGAGAAAACTTTGAAAACTTTTCTTTCACTATACACAAACTGCAGTGCCACCTACTGGCCTGGAGTGTTAGATCAGGCCCCATTATAATAAACACACATTTACTGGCTTTGACCTATTTAAAGAATATTTTCTATAACAATGTCTCTACCAAATAAATTAACATAGAAGACTAAGAACATGCCACATTAATTAACAGACTACAGTATCTTAGGCCTAAGGGCAAATTAGAGTCACCAGTTAATCCTAGTTGACACGAGGAGTTGAAATGAGAAATTGAAACAAGGAGTTGAACCAGCAATCTTCCTTCTGTGAAGTATGCCTGCAAACCTGCTGCAGCAGCGCTTAGTCTGTGCCAAAATAATCAGGATAGAGACTATGGCTGTACATTGCTGCTAGCGGTGCCAATGAATCAGTGTAATTTTAAAGGGGACATATCATGCTTGTTTCTCCTTTTCACTATGCCAGACTACGATGCCTGTAAAGCATTTCTGCCCTCAGTACAAGTCATTTAGTTCCTTCATTGCCCTGCAATCGCGTTCTCAAAATCCTCATTTTAGGCCATTATGAAGCTCTCGTTGAAACACAAGGATCTCAGGATGACCTACAGTTACCTCGCAACGTCACAGCCCTTTGTGCTCTGATTGGTCAGTTCTATCGGGGGTAGAGCCAGCTTGTCCTTCTTCTTCTACTGTATTTTCCAGCAGGCTCAAATCAGCGACCGCGTATTAAGTCCCCCTACAGGCCAGAGCTGGTAATGAGCGAGTGTGAGCTAGGGATCTATATACCCCTGCTGCTGGATGTGTTCCTCAGTGACGGTTTTGTAGCTAACGGACATCACAGGGGAGGAAGTGTTTTATCAGATTACTCCAATAAAAGGAAAGGTACCTCGTGTCGTCACGACGATTTAAATCTTGCAGACATCTCGCAATGACCTATTTTCAGAGGCATCAAATCTCGTTCTAGGATATCAGAAAAAATACAATATCTAATTTTTTGAAAATTAAGGGGGTGTAACGTCTTGTTTTCAAATTTATTATATTATATGTAAGTATTAAATCATGCATCAGCATGATATGTCTCCTTCAAGTGTTCTGGTTGAGTTTTCTCCATTTCTCATTCCAACCTATTGACTCTCCATCTAGAGTGATGAAGGAATGAGCCCAAAAACAAGGAACTTACTTAGCATTTAACACTTCCTGGTTCCCAAACCCCCCCCCCCCCAGAGTAAACAGGATTTAGAATACAGGCTTTATATAAGAGCCTGAAATTAATTGATGTTATTTTTGCATGTTTTAGCACCATCTGCCTTTTTTCTTTTAATATAGGTTTGTTTTTTGAGATTATTACAAAGAACGGATTATGTAAGTTTAATGATTTATTGTTGACTGCAGTGCAATGATCCAAAACACAGTGAAACATGTCATAGGCTTTTAGTGGGCTTGCAGTTGATGGAACAAGTGTGATGCCAACTTCTGAACTGGTCTACAAAAAATGTTATCCCTGCATGGTCTCAACAGAGACCTTGCCTGCATGTACTCATGATCATTCAAGTATTCCCTAGTGTCCAACGAAAACAGCGGTCTCATTCACAGCAGAAATCCCCCAGTTAGGTAACAGTTGTTTTCTCTTTTGGAGCAAGCTGGTGGGTGCTGCTGGCAGAAGGAGACATTTGCTGTGATGAGTAGCAAAGTAGTGTCAAAACAAAGTGGCTTGAGAGGGGAAAAGTAAGTTGATGTAAATAATCTGTTTATAGTATGTTGTTGTCATTGTGGCTGTTGTGGCTTGTTTTCGCGAACATATGAGCAAAAATGTAAGGTACTAGCCTTCATGTGAAGTGTTTTTGGAACAGACTAAGGGAGACCACAGAGTGATGAATTCTGGATAACATTTTAAATTGGATCAGCATTTTTTTTTCAAAACAGCATTTTAGTTGCCTGAAACACATGTTTGGAAACATGTCCTAGAGTGGATAAAGCTGAAAGTGCCAGCCTTGCACATCTGTGTAGACAACAAATTCAGATAGCTTCAGAAACAATGACGTCATAGCCCCAACTTGCCCTTAAACTGCGTGTGCGAACCCTGACAGCAAAGGCAGAATATGGAGACACGCTCGTGCTGCAGAAGCTGTGTTTACATTTCTCATGATGAATGCGTATGGTCCATGGCTTTGTCTCTGGTTTTGGTGTATGTCTGCAGCTGCGTTACAGAGCCGCTTACAGACCTGGTACATGGACTACAGTGTTTTATGTGAATGAACACATTTCTTGAAATGATGCTGTCTTAACAGAGAATGGGTTAAAAATACATGTTTTTGTCTCTGCTTGGACAGGGTCTGAGAGCTGCTTTTTCTCTCTGTGGCTAACTTTTCTTTTAAGACAAAACATGGTCTCTTTAACTGGTAATGTATATGTACCGATTGTCACTTTGTGTTTGTTCTGAAACTCATTGATATAAACTTGAATTTTCTTGTTGAGAAACTAAATAAGTAAAGAGAACATAAGTGTAAAGAAGTCTAACCCTTCAGTCTAAATGATTTCCTCTGCTTCATTTCTCCAATTTCCACAGATTACAGGCACTCCACTATCTGAACACAAGAGGATGATCATAAGTGGAATCCCATTCATTTAAAACATATCAAATCCATTTTCTGTGTGTGGCTGAGCTTCAAAAGAATAAATTCAGTCCAATCTGA
This sequence comes from Scarus forsteni, assembly GCA_036419115.1. Taxonomy (NCBI): domain Eukaryota; kingdom Metazoa; phylum Chordata; class Actinopteri; order Labriformes; family Labridae; genus Scarus; species Scarus forsteni. The sequence goes on along the minus strand of JAZDUH010000098.1, from coordinate 12,441,672 downwards.
CACAAAAATTTCTAACAGACTTGCAGACTAGAAAGTAATTATAACTTTGCTTTCAGTTTCCTTTCCTCCATGTCCTCTTTTCGTTAAAGATTAGAGCATACGTCTTTAAGGAAGTGTTTTAACTTTGCCACAAAACTTTTAAAAAACACTAAAACTATAACCTAATCACTGTAAAGCATCTTTGAGTGTTGCATTAGAGAGGGTGTGAAGAAATGGTGGTTCTTGACAGGCTCCACTGATTACAATAATGATTTATGCAAAAGCTACTTATGTTCTTTAGGACTCCTACAGCTTCATTATTTCATCTCCAAGGTACCTTAGCCACTTCAAGAACTGAGGCTGGTAGTTACTGCCGTGTTAATGGTGCTGCCTGTTGTAGAACTAGCAATCTAATGTGAGTGGCTCAAATGTGGCTTTCAGGGTTTAACATTATAATCAAACACTTTCACTCACTTGAAGATTGACAGGTTGCATTAATTTAAAGGTAGCTCAAAAGAAATTGATGTGACCAACTGCAGCTACAATGATTGTAAAGTTTTGGTAGGGGTTGGGGGGGGGGGGGGGGGTCTGGCAACACACAATGTGGCAAAATATGAAACAAGCAAATGCAGCCCTTTGTGGTTTGAGCTTGTCTTTAACTTTGTTATTGCACTAAAACCTGGGCATGTGCAGGTTTGACCAACGAAAAACCACTTGCAGTGGATTTGGTTTTGCTTCTGAGTTTGCTGGTTTGGGCTGACGAGAGTTGGTAAAACTGGACCTGTGTTAGACTCTGCATCGCAGGACTGGCTTCTGAACTTCACCTTCATGTTGTGCTAGTGCTAATTGACCTTATATTCACTGACAAAAGAGGTGGTAGTTTTTGTTTCTAGTAATTATATACATCGTGCAGCTTTTTACATTGACTACAAGCTACTGAGTTTGCAGCATTAGCAGCTGGGCCACACAAACAGTGGTCTTATTCATGTTACTGTTAAGTTCTTTCATTCACTCACTTGGGTTAGCTTCATCAGCGTCATTTAATCAGGGAGACAGGCCTGCTTGCATACATGGCCTGGCTCCTAACAGACCCTGTAAAGGTCACCATTTCATATATTTTGAATTAAATCAGGGCCATTTATTATTTTTTTGATGAGCACTAGGGTATGTTCAGTCGTTAATGTTTGAAACGTCCCCAGTTTTCATATCCAGATTATCCCTGATGGTGCTGTGTTTTTTTCACTATCTGAGACACTGTTAGAGCTCCTGCCCCTTTAAAGCTGTCTTCCACACATGGAGTAGGTCCACTCTGATTGGTTGACAGGTCATGATGTGGTAATTGATCAGTTCAGGGCTGCTCTGCACCATGTTGTCAACAAGTCTGCACTCATTCTAATGTCTCTGCTTTGCATCAGGCCAGGGTTCAGACAATGGAACAATGGTAGGATGCCACACTGGTCAGTCTATTTGGCTTGAATTTTCAACGCTTGAGGTTACTACTTGGTTGGGACATCTTCTAAAATAGAGAGAAGGGGTGTGGGAGAGTTGATTCACAATTTCACTTGTTCAATTGTGGACAAGGCTGCCTATAAAGGATGATAAATGTGAATGATGTCTTACAATGTTGCAATGAAATTTAGCAGATACTTTTGTCCAAAGAGACGTCCATCTTTCTGGAGCCCAGAGTCATGTAGGGGGCCCCAAATATTTGTAAAGACAAGGCCCACCCAAAAATTAAGCCATGATTTTCTAAAAAATGGAGTCAAGATACTCATCATTTATTATTAAAAGAAAAAAATGTTACTGACTATTTCAAAATGAAAGCATTCCCCACCTGACATGGTACAATCCCAATGGTTGTCACATCTAAGGAAGGCTGACTGATGAATCTTTTCAGAGGCCCAGCCATTTTTGTAGGCAGGGCTGATTACAGATCCAAAAAAAAAAAAAAAAAACATCCATAAAACAGTCTAATTGTGCAAAGGCCATAAGAAATGTATTTCACATACTTATTTGACCAAATTACAAATACATTATCTCACTAAAACCAAGGAAACTGTGTTAATGGGTACAAAAAAGAGTTCAGACGTGTCTTCTAATATATCTCTTGCCAAAAAAGTCATTTTTTTGTTCTTAGAAGAATCTTTTCTTTGGTAGCAGCAGAGGTTTGCTAACTCCATTGCTAAAACTTAGAGTAGGTGACCTTTTTTTTTTTTTTTTTTTTTTAGCATTTTGTGGTTATATAACACCAAGTGTTGATGGTGCATACTTGGTTTGATTGACAGGTGAGGGTGTTATAACTTTTAAAGCCTGCCTCAGCACATTCACTTTGCTAGTTACGTACTGATTGAAGGTCGACTGACAATAGCACTTCAAATATAGCAAAATGTATGCTTGGTCTATGCCTCTGTAGATACCAGTGGTTGATGTTGCTGTGACTATGCCCATGTTTTAAAGTCTTTTGGCAGCATTTTTCAAACTCAAGATATGATTCAGTTAATCTTTATATGATGCATAACAAAGAAACACTTCAAATTTTTAGGCTGAGTTGTATCAAATACTTGCCAACACACAATGTTCAGCCTGAAGCCCTGTGAATGACACTTCTCAGTAAGTCACAAAACTGTGCTACTTTAAAAACACCGGGTGCTGATGGTTTTAACTTTCCGGGATCAAACATAGTACAGAACAAAGGAATGCCCCAGTTTACCCCGTCGACTGTAGCATTGTAACAGCGGCAGTCTTTCTACTGGCTCCAGGCTGATCAGAGAGAACATGGATGTTCAGTTTCCCAAGGCCTGTCAGCTCATCACCTGTGAAACACTGCATGTACGTTGCTCTGACTCTTCCCCCTATTCCCCTGGCTTCATTTGACTGACACACTCTAGAGGCCAGGCACTGATTTCTGTTGGCTGACTCAAGCGTTTTTTTTTTTTGCTCCGTTTGGTGTTAAAAATCACTACAGAAGACCATCGGGAGGTTTGGGGATTGTTGTGGTTAATGTGCTGTACATAAAGAAACTCAATTCACTCGATAATGGACTCAACTTTTGGAGCGCTCTGTTGTGGGATTTTTTTCAAGGGGAGCCAACTGCGGCTATAGACGGAGCTTTGAAAGCATAAAACCCAGAAATAATAAGTACACAAATGAAAATTAGTTTATATAAAAGGCTGGAACTGCAGAATAATATGCAATCATTGTAATGTATAGCTTATTTGACCTTTTCTAGCTACCTCAGATACTTCACAAAAAAGTAGTGGGATTTTCATTTTCTGTGTGTACCATAATGTAAAGTAGATAATGTATAGTATCAGTATTTTATAATCTTCATTGAAATGTGAAGTTTTTTTAATGTATTCACTGAGGCTACTGTATGTCCACACGTAGACAAGCATTTTCAAAAATGGAGGTTTTCCTCTTCAGTTTCTGAGAATATCTCAGTCCACACAAAAGACATAAATGTGCATTTCAACAGTGTTCAGAGCCTTGTAACTATCTCTATGATATCTCTATGATGACTGAAAAAGTTATGGATGGATTTGGATGAAATTTTCAGGAAATGTTCAGCATGGGAAAAGGAAGAACTGATTCAATTTTGGTGTTGATCCGGATCAGCGTCTAGATCCGCCACGACGAAAAATGCGATTTTCGTGAATAACTACTGAACTAAAATAGATATCATTATGAAATCAATCGCTAATGATATGTTTATGTTAAAAATCACAATATGGGAGAGGACTGTGGTGCTGGCAGAGGTCTGCGCTCAGAGTGCTTTTCTAGTTACCATTTTCTATGCACAAGCTGTTTCATTTTCACATCTATTCCTACCACCATATCTGACTGGTGTCACAGTTTAATTTGAGTATGTGGGAACTGGTGGTAGCAGGTGTATTAAGTAAATATTTCTTTGTTTATATTTCCATTTGAGACAAATCTGATCATCTTGATTGTATCCTGTTATCGAAAAAAGTTTTGTGGATACACTTGTTGGTTTGAACAACTGTTACAATCCTGGCAGCTAGGGGTGAAACCAAATTTCGTGCCACGAAATTTCGTGAAATAAAAAATGACGAAATAAAATTCAAAGACGCTCGAAATAAAAGGACGAAATAAACCCTTCTCGCCTCCCGTGGCAAAACACTCGCTGCAATGTGGGGGAGGACGAGGTAGAGGAATTAGCTGGTGCTTCTTCGTCAAAGAAATCGGTTGTGTGGACCTATTTTGGCTTCTCATGTAAAAGACGAGAGAATGGTGAGAAGATTGCGGACAAAACAACAACCGTGTGCAAAATATGCCGCCACAGTTCGCCGTATACTGCGGCGAATACAACTACCAACCACCAGCTTTGAACTGCAGACAGGCAGCGGCTGTACTGTGACGTCCGTCGGATGTAAAAATAAAGGTGACTCCAACTTGGAATACCTGCTTTTATTTAACAGTCACTGTGGGCTGTGACCACGCCAACTACAATTTTAATTCATGAACAAAACAGTGAGTAGTTATCTCTAGACCTACTGCTAACGTCTCTCTCCCTCCTTGCTAACACACACACACCATACATCCATGACACACACACTAACTCTCCCCTTCTGAACTCTGACCCACTCGCCCCGCCTTCCTGGTCCCTTCACTGACCGTCATTAAAATCCACATTGAACACAAAATCATATTTGATCATACTTGAAGATCAGAAGTATATGCACTGTTATAGGCTAAATATTATAGTTCACAGTTCAGACATTTATAGGTCTAAACTGCAGCTCTGAGGACTGCTATTTGTTTTCCTTTTCATTCAAGAATGTACTTATCCTGATTGTTACATCAACAAAGCACTTTTTATTGAGATTTTGTTTGTATTTGCCCTGTAGTCTAAATGTGGGAAAAAACTACAATTTTGTTTTTTTTCAAAGAGCGTTTATTTTTTACTGATGCAGCAATATTTTTTGTATTGTATTATTATTTTTTGCAATAGGAAGAAAATAAAGAAAATGAGATTTTTACACAACTTCCTACTGTTGGGGATTTTCCTTAATCTTTATTTCGTATTGTGAGTATTTAGTATCGTGAACCCTGTTTAGTATTTCGTATCGTTCCGTGAGTTGACCATTTCGTTACACCCCTACTGGCAACATACAGTGGTAAGCAGCCATGGGTCACTGATCAACAGGGTCCCTTTTGGAGCAATGACACCAGGTCTGGTCTAAATCTTCAGCAGTGTCCAGGTTTTTATTCTAGCATCATAGTGAGGGAGCAGCTGAAAGTATGGAGTGGTGTGTAAATCGTCCAAACATTAAAACAGCAGCAGTTTAACAACATCCTCGCAACACACATACACAGCAGTAAGAATGCTGCATATCGTGATGTCAGCCTGCAGAGGTCAGCCCAGAGTGTGACCTTTCAGGCCCATTTTCCCTGCCCACCAGAGTCATCAAAAAGAGTGTGTTCAAAAAGCTTCACCTTGACCAGAGTTTTCCAAAATACACATTTCCAGAGACCTGAAACATTGTGTACGTGGACAGAAGGACAAAATGCACAGGAAAAACTCAGTCTACACACCTGCCAATATGTTGACATGAGCTGAATATTCAATCTTTATTAGTAAAACCTTGATTCATGCTTTCAATGTTGGCATTTTAATGGTATGAAAGACTAACCTGACATGCCAGATGGAGAGTTGAACATATACAGTATTATATAGGATGTACTGCATTTCACAAGTCCATCTGGGCAAGTTTCCATAGAAAGGGTTTGGGGAAGGCAGGACATCACCAATCAATCAATCTTTATTTGTATAGCGCCAATTCATAACAAGTGTTATCTCAAGACACTTTACAATAGAGCATAAAGCTCTTCATTTTATGGATGCACATATATGCATAGATACATATATATGTACATATATACAAATATATACATCCAACACCCAACATGAATCCATATAGCCAATCATGAATCCATCCATCATGGCGGCAAGAAAAAACCTTCTGTTAAGCAGCAGGAAATCTTGTATGTGGATCCCAGTCTCATGATGAACAGCAAATCCACACGATGCTGTGTTGGGTGTGGCACTGTGACATCAGTGGATGTTTGTTCTGTAAATTACATTCATTATAGGCCAATCAGATGATGGAGTTACCACTGCAGAGTAGCATTCATTACTTAGCTGTTATGCTCAGCCATCTTTACCAAAACCTGTCAGGAGTGGCAAAGTATGTATTTTCTATTAAGAGGTACTTTTAGTGCTGAACTTGGTTCTTCATTTAATTAGGTTTGTTTTCTAGGTCTGGAAAAAAAATTACTAAAGCAGCATCCTTGCAAATCTTTATAATTACAGCAATTGTTCACAGGCTTACATTTGCTTCTTGCTGCCGTTGTTCCTACCTCTTCCTCCTCAAGGGATGCAGACAAGGCTGTGCCTCCGTGGACTGAACTCATTTGCTCTGGCCTGGAGCTTTGCACGATGACTTATTACAGACTTGGAATAAGGCAGGTTCAGCTGTACTGCAAGGTTAACATAACACAATATAGATCCATGCCATGGTTGTTTGCCTCTGCCAGAGCGAGGAAGTGGAGTGGTGAGTCACTTGACCTCCGAGCTTTTTCCTCACATATCCACTGAGTTCATTATAAAGTCTGGGAGGAAGTTTGTGCAGTTTGACAATTAGCCCTCAAAGAATTCTTGCTGTATCAAGTTCAAAAGCAAGGAATTATGATGAGGCTCAAGGGCATTTGAGATTGTTGAGGTAAAGATTCATGTAAATTTCAAAGACAAATCCAGAGAGCATTTCTGAGATTTTGAGTTGCTATAACAAGGCTTTGACCCATGTAGAAATACATACGTATGTACAGACAGGCGAACCAAGACTGAAAGCCTCAGCAGGTGTAACAGTGATAATGCTGACACATTGTTTTGCTTGAATTGTATTTTATTTTGTCTCAAAGTTTCACATTGCATATATGTGTAAGCAATACATTGTAGTCTATTTCTATTTAGTGTGGTTGTTTTACAGTGCTACATCATGATTAGCATCACTTCATATTGCCATAAAATGCAGTTGTTTGCAAAAATAGTTGCAGTAATACAATAATAGTCACTTCATGGTTGTTATAGTTTAAAACATTAGTTCACTTTAAAATTTGAGAGCATTTTTTCCCTCTCTCCCTGCTGCATACGCTCAGTGCATTCAATGAAGCTGTGACATTCAGTTTCAAGCATCAAATATGTTTTGTTGTTAGGAGCAGGCAGTCTTAAAATGTGGCAGCATAATGTCAGCCCCCTCCCCAGCCACCGCTGCCCCTTGTGTGGCGGTGGAGCACCATGTTAGAGAAGCTGACATTTCATGGTCCAGTAGCATTATTGCAATAGAAAAACAAAACAGCCTTGACTTTTTGTGAGAGAGGCAAAGCCGCAGAGAGATGGAGACAGAAAGAAAAGAGAGCGCTGTCCTACATTTTAAACAGCTTGTCAAATAACAGAAAATTTTGGGAGAATATATGGACGGACCACCCTGGGTAATCTGTCTGAATCGGATACAATGGATTCTCACCCTGAAATCTACAACAAATATGACATAAAAGCTTCATGTGAGTATCATATCAGTCATGTTCATCTGATAAAGTAGCACTAAATACAGTAAAGAAGCCAAATAAGAAGGGTCTGAACCCTTCACTTTGTAGTTCTCTCTGGAAGCAGACTGCCCAGCTCTCTGTCTCTGTGGTGGCTGAGATTTACGACTCGTGGCATAAAAGTGGGTGGCACAGCACGGTGGCAGATGTGGAGCACTTAATTTAGTCTAGCCAGATCAAAGTATCAACAACATCATGGAGAGGTGTGGAAAGTGCAATAAATAAATGGGACTGGTTGAAGCAATGCTATACAGAGTCCAATCTCTCATGGGCAGCTCTTTGTTTTGTCTTTAGACCTGAGTTTTTGTTTCTACTCTGATGCTAACCACTTTTAACACATTGGCCATGACATATTGGTCAAGAAGTGGTGCAGCGGTGAGTCCAAAAGTGTGAAGTGAATGAGTACTTTAGTATTTCTGGTCCCATTTGTTTTCTTTAGAATCCTCACAAAAGTGTCTGTGGTAAACTAAATCTCAGTTTTTTTTTTCCAGGGCTTTTTTTTTCATACCTTGTAAAATGCAAGTCTAAGTTGGACTACAGAGTTTTTCAGGAAATTAAACCCCATCATATTTATACTACTACCTTCATCAGATGACACCAAGTAGCCGTCCACATGGAGATAGATTTAGGAGTACCTACAAAAGTTTTTTTAACATATGGGCAATTCATCCACACAGATAAGGCAAACTGAAAAAGCACATTTTTTTAAACAAGGTCCCAGTGTTAATTAATCTCTAAAGCAATCCCTTGCCTTCCCGATAGTACAATAAATATTCAAGTTTTCAGAAATGATGATCTTGTTGCCCCACCTTTCACTTAATCAGCATGGGCTTACCCTGACAACAACAGCAGCATCGCTGAAATACAGTGCTGCATTTGTGCCACAGATGCGACTAAACTTGTTCTGGTTTTTGCAGCAAAACTCCTCTACAACCACTGCAAGCAACAAACGAACATGAAGAACAGCATAAATCACATCTTTGTTGTGTTTGTTTGTATCACACGTTTTACACCCATGCTCCACGACTTCGTCTCTAGTTTTGGTGTTAGAGTTACAACACCACTTACAGGCTGACATATATGCCACAGTGTTTTCAATGTTTTTTTTTGTCTGGAGTGACACATTTCTTGGAAGATGCCTCGTCTGTATGTCAAAGTAAAATAGATCGTTGTCATTTCTGTGGAGAGGGTCTGAGAGGAAAGTATAGGGTAGGACCTTGCACATCAGTGGCACACGAATTTCACACAGAATTCTTTTATTGGAAAAAGTGTTAATATGATGAAAAAATTGATAGTTACAGTGAGTGGTTGACTTGATATATATCACTTAAAGAGGACAATGAAAGTAACAATTAGAAGTGCTTAAAGATCACAAATCTCAGCTAAGACATTTCTGATATTCTTAGCCAAGTAACTGCGGAATTGTGGAAAACTGCCCTATCTAGCAATCATTCGTTACCTTGAATGTTGTCAGCAGGGGCTTGGGAAGTAGAACATCTTTGACTAAACTCAGTTCATGGAGAAATGTGCCGTTCTTTATTGTAAATGCCCCCTTACACCCTCGTTTTTGCTTCCTGGGGTTTATGGTGTAATAGTTATACAGCCTCTAGTGATCAGGCACCATGACTGTTTTCAAGGTCTGCATTATGGCCTGTACTTCTCCCATCAGTATCCACTTTGTCAGCCAATTATTCACCTTGCCACAAAACTTTGCAAAATATTAAAAAATACCTTTAAAGAAAAACAGAACCATTGGTATGTGAACTTTCAGGTAGAATCACCATAATGCATTATCTAAGCATCTCACTGGTGTGACCTTTCTTTGCCCTTTTGGAAATGATGTGATATTATATATTAAGCTTCTTTTGTGTAATGGTAAATTCCAAATTAGGGCTCTGTTTATTCCTCTGAATTTACAAAAAGAATGACTGGGATGTTGGTAAACTATCTTCACAGCTAAGTGAGCTAAGCCATTGGAAGACAGTCTTGGGTTGGCTGCTCCCCCTTCCTCTTGGTAATGGAAAAACCACTACTGAGAGTCAAGATAAAGAATGGGGACCAGAATTCACACACTGTATCTCAATTCCCACTGGATTAAGGCCCCAGTGAGCACCAGGCACATTTTTGGTCCCTGCATATCTCTTTTTAATTTTCCAGACTGTATTAATTTAATTTACAATACTTCAGAAAGCGTGTCGGCTATTTTAGAGCTCATTTGATCTTCCAGCAAATCCTCATTAGCCGCTTGCTCTTACTGCTACTTGTCTTCAAAGCAAACTGATTGAAACATCTTAATGCCGGTGCAGTTTTCCCCCCTTGATGAGAGGGAGGAAGGCTTCAATCTTTCTGCAAATGCTGTCAGGAGGAATAGGGGAGGAAACAGACTCCTCCTGGAGTTCAATGCATTATTCCAGTCAATATATTGATGTATGTTTGAGACTGATCCAAGGGTAAAATCCCCTCTGAGACAAAGGTAAGGGGAGAAGGAGTTTGTATGATGTTTGTTCATTCATCCTTTCCTTTCTCTCTCAGGCTCATGAATAAAGAATGCTCACGCAGCCTTAACTGACCTCTGCTATTGCGTCAGATAATGGATATGTTTTAAAACCACTTGAACTTGCTGTGTCATTGACACTTTAAAAGGTTGTTGAGTCATGACTGGTGAATTGCTCAGCAAAAGTGCAGACATGTAGACTTTGCAGGTCAAGCAAAAATCAGTGATGAGGATTATTTTAATCACTTGCTGCACAAACAGGTAAGCAGATTAACACATCACAACAGCAGCACTGATAGGAAGTTGGCAACCGGCTACAGTAAAATCTTAAAAATGATGGTCTCACTTCGGTCTTCACAAAATAAACAATCAGTGTAACCTGAATACTTTGAAGATGACCTTTTATTCAGCTCCTCTGTTTTGTCCTTGCAATTTGTAAATCAGTGAGGCTAGTCTTTAAATCAATGAGGCTCTATGTGACGAGAGCTGCTCACTGCCATCAAATGTATAAAATAGGGCCCGATATGGAATTTTTTGAGGCAGATACCGATATCTGTCAGAAAAAAATACTGATTAATGGGCCAATTGATTGATTTTAGTATGAAAGCAGATATATATTCTCCCATCCTGAACATCCTCAGGTGATTTTCCTTTATCACACTCTTATTTCATCCAATTCGACGACATGAGCTCACAGTTCCTTCACCTGCATCAACAGGTACTGTGTTTCACCAGCTCTTCATTTCCCAGAGCAGATTCCACCATTTTTGATTCAGACCTGTTGACTCTCCATCTACAGTAGTTTCTCCTTCAGTATCAGTCTGGACTGCATTACTTTATTCGTTAAAAAACTAATGACACTACAAACTTATCTAAAAATAATATATTTTCTCCACTAATGATATGCTGTGTCAATAGTTTGTTCTACGGAGTGGCTAATGTTCTGTCTCTTTTAATGCTGCAGTAATGCCTGCCTTCTACATTATCTAAGTGGTGATTGGCAGACTGATCATCCAGTCACCTGTCAGATTTTTGAAGCTTCTGCCCTCTTCAAACACTTTCTATCAGCTGCCCAGATTGACTAGTAAATTATTTTCAATGGTCCATCTGCTTTGCCAGGTTACATTCCCAGACAATTTTATCACAGCTTTTTGAGAACCTCGTAGATTCTTTTGTTCACAGATTGACAGACAAAAAACAAACTTGAAGGGCCCAGAGAGAAAAATCTCCAAGACAATTCTGATATGGTTGCCAAGTTATTATCAAATGGTCAAAACCTCTCTGCATGCAACGTTTGAAACCCCTTTCTAAACTCCTGGATCCACATCCAGATATGGATCACCACCAAAGGAAACTGTCAAAGTGCGTAGAACATTTTGTGTTGAGTTGCAGACTGAAGACAAACAAACATACCAAAGCAAAAGAGGAAATTAATTGATATGACAGCAATATAGCTTGGTTGAGGTGGGACTTGAATTCGGATCATTAAGATGTATCCATACCAATAAAAAAATATAATCTCACTAAATCACAGCTTATCTTCTCGGTTACAGGAGCTAGTTCTGCATTTTCATTCATTCTGTTCAGGCTTGTTTATCTCCTCTTCATTGTCTGTTCTGTCTTCATCTCAAGATAAAATGCCATTTTCTTCCAACACTTCTCTCCCGCTCATTTATCAATGTTGGCCTGCTTATTAACTCTCCCACAGCAAAGAAAACCAGCGAGGAAGGAATTGTTTACTTACAGTTTGGGAAGAGCAGACTGTGACGTGATGGCATAAAAGCAGCCTTCCCTAATGTGTGCTTTGGCTAGCTTTTACAGTGGTGTGAACAAAAGAAGTGTGATGACAATTTGTCTAAAATTACAATGCTTTAACTGTAAAAGCACATGAGGTTTCTTTTCTACCTACACACCTGTCACTCCTGTGGCATACATAAGAGCAGCTCTTCAGCAGCATGTGCTCCCTCCGTCAGGCTGCTTCACGAACTAATGAGGATTTACTCTGAGACAAACTTTCGTTCTGACACCTCACCTTTGTTTATTTTGACAGATCATGATCAAGCTCACAGTGCAGAGACAACATGATTTTTGAGGTTTTTAAAGCGAAGCCTTAAAATTAAAGTCATATGTCCTGCTTTTTCATTCTTCTAACTTGTTACCACCTTCTCTTTCATATGGAAAATGGTAGCTGAACATTTTTTTTGCTTTATTGTTGCTAAAAAAATAGAAAAAAAAGAGCAAGTGGCAACTCAGTTTTGCCATGACCTGCATGGAATAGACATTTAGTGAAACCTGCAAAGTTCGGACTTAAAGAGCTACTTTATCCAGGAAGATTTGCAATAACAGCAATTATACCTTTATTTGAATACCAATTTTAAAAGCAGAGATTACAAAGTGCGATGACAAAACAACAAAAACATTGTCAAATCCATCAAAATAAAGCACAATAACCCAAACACACCCACTGAGCAAGGGGGAAAAAAACAAATCAAGAACATAAAAATCCAGACAAAGCATAAACCCAGCAGTGTAAACTGAAACAAAGAGAACCAAAGAAGAATTATAAAGACAGTAAAACAAAAAACAAAAAAAAAATGAGAAAAGCTAAAAAGATTTGAAAGAGCACTTTAACACGGACAGCTTAAACATTTAAGGGCGATAGACTTTTAAATGGTAAAGAAAGCAGTTATTAGTTATACGTACAGAAGTGGTTAAGTAACAATAAATTCCATAATGAACAATACATTAATCATTAAAGGAACAATACATTCCATAATGCAAAGCATTAAAAACTGATTTAGTGTTTAGAAAAAGCTATTTATCAAACACAAAATGAGAACATATCGTAACAAAGAAATCAACATATTCAAGAGCCAATAATGTACAGCGCTGGTAAATTGCAGCAGTAAAAAAATGAAAAAGGCTGAACAGTGCTAAACAGAAATACAGAGACAACATGCTCTGAAAGTTTTTAGAAGTTAGTTTTTTGAAGTGATTAAACTGGTGCTGCTGATTCTGCATGCTTTATCTCCTCAGGTAGGTTGTTCCAAATTTGTGGCGCTGATGTAAAAGGCTTGATCAAATTTGTACGCTACCGTGAATAACTATTTGTTGCATCCCTACTGGACTCTGAATCTTAACTTTTCTGTCTCATTGTTTACTGCCCGCGAAATGTCACACCTTGTTTGCAGTAATTTGACTGAGGATATTTTCATTTAAGCTCAGATGTTCCTCTTTGTTTGTACATAATTAACTAAAACTTGTCTAAATCTAAAAGCTCACTGAAGAAAATTGATGCTATTCTCTGAACCCATTGTTAAGACTGCTCCCAAGTGATGCTTGCAGTTAATTAAACCTCTCATGCGTAGGTTGGTGTGCAGAAAGCCTCAATACTTTTCCTACCATCTTTGTTTGTAACATCTGATCTGTTTGTTGCCAGGTTTCATGCGTACAGGTTTTGAATGCTTTCTCATACAGCAGAATAAAAAACATGCAAACCATGAATATCATGTTGATCTTAATGTGTGGTATCAAAGGAGGGTAAAATCTAAACCACTGTCCTTGAAAAAAAATAGCACTGAGAGCTTGTGTTGTAAATGTGACCTTGAGTTCGACCTTAACTGTTATATTTCACACACAGCTTTGAGCGCTAATGAGCCTTCATTGGCTTAGACACATCTCCACCTCCCTGAGAGCTGGACATTCAATGAACGTGCTGGGACTCAATAAGTAAAGGTTTGGTTTAATTCAGAGCTTATGCAGAACAATATAGATGCACAAAAAGCAGAAGGACCTATTTCAAAAACTTCTGTTTTAAGGCAAGATGCTTTAAAAAATAAAGAGCATTCCAAATTTATTAGAACCATGTAAACCAGAAAACCATCATGAAGTGCTTTGATATAGTCTTTCATTTTCAGTGAGCTCTCCACGCTTTACCATATCAAACAGGAAAGAGGAATTTCTGACTGAATTCACCTTTTTATATCCAAATTTGAGCTGACTTACTGGTCTTGTTGAAATGTCAGAGATCAATTAAGCAAAATGTTCAACCACCTCTGTTAGGGGATATAAGTAAGCAAAAAAAAATTCGACATCTTAATCCTAAAACAACAATGTGCCTAACAATTATCATTTCTTTGTTTTTTGTAAACAGTAAATTAGAATTTAATGCATGACAATAATTATATCTTATCATTTAAAAATACAATTTCTGTTAAAGAGCTTCTGCACACTGGTGTATTAACTATAACAGAAAAAATAAAGTGTTGATAATACCAGTGCTGTTCATTTAGAGCAGATTAGGCATAAAAAACATTTGGTGGTGGTCTAATACATTTTTAAGGCACTGTATGTAAAACAGGTTTCCAGATTAGATGAATTTACAGTCACTTCCGTCAGTGCAACGACTTGAAGCCTGATGAAGAAAAAATATGCTTTGTGAACCACAGTATCAGTCCATGGCTTGTCTTCAGATAGCCAGCTGTCGATCCTAATTTATGTTTTCCTGGGTCATAATACAACAATAGACCAGATGGCAGGGACAAAGCTTGTGGCTCATGGCTAAATCACACAAAATCTGACAGGCTTTGGTCCACTTGACAAAGTACAGTGTGAAAGAAAACTGCTCCAAATGAAAAATCCAAAACTTCATCCTGGAGCTGAACCAAGTCTGGTGAATTTTATTCGTGAAAGTGACCTGAGAGTCAAGATAAGAAATAACATGCCTGTGCAGTCATTTGATTTCTGAGTCACAACACTGTGGACTGCTTCACAATGTCACTGTGGACTTGATTAGAAGTTTTGAATAGACAATAAAACAATTTCATCTTTCACTGTAAATATTCAGTTAACCCCCAAAATTTCAAGATTGATTTTAACTGAAACATTTAGCTTTATAACTTTTTTTTATTAGCTGTCCACTCCAGAGGACAGTAAACATCGTCACAACAGTCAAATAACTCTTCAGAGTTACTGTGGGAATAATCTGCAAAAATTATCAAATGAACATGAAGCTAAAAGCTGCAGATATTCAGAGAAAGACAGAGACTTGTACTTTCTTTAGATTTAGAAGTGTTTGCTTCCAGGATCCAGCTGAAATAATAGTCGTTGAGAACTAAGACAGCAGGATCCAGCTCAGCTTCCTGTTTGCAAAAAAACACAATCTTTTCATTTCAAACCAATCGCCAGGACAAAGATACCAACATCATGTACTCCTCAGAGTTAGATGTTGATTTGATTGATTTCTCCGTTACTCAGTCTAAATAATACCATCAAGCAGGCTGTTTCTGGTCCAAGTAATTTTTTTGTCATGGCCCTAAACTACCCTAACCCCCCATACAATACAACAATTTTAGTAACTACCTTTAGAGTATGGCAAACTAGACATCTGCCAGAGATAAATACCTCTGAGGTACAATTACTATTTACATTACATCAAACTGTAATACAAGTGAAAACTTTAATAAAATTCAATTGACCGGAAATAAAAAACAGACATATATTTGATAAAGTGAAATGTATTTATGTGTCTTTCAATCATCCAGTGGCGGCTGGCCAATAGAGGGCGCTAGGGCGCCGCCCCCCCAGTGGAGAATGGGATATTAAATGTATTTACTTTATTTAGAAAAAATGAATATTACCAAAAATTACTTATTTAAATGTGTAATATAAATATAAACATAAATATAAACATAAATATATACATATTACTATATAAAGTAATTAATTTTCATTAATGTAACAAAAGTAAGCCTACTCGTCTCTACCTCTGTGTCTGATGGGCGCTTTTTCCAGCGCCCTTCAGACAGTGACGAATAGCCAATAAGGGACTGTTGCTAGGGCAAGATAAGTGCATATCAACGTGAATTTGGCCAATCAGTGTCGTTGAAAATAATCTCCGAAGGGCGCTTCTGAAATCGCCCCTCGGGTTAATTCGGCTCGTGTTGGTGCCGGTGTGCTGTATTAACTGATGTTAAATTAACTGATGACAGTCCAGGCAGATGTGAAGGGGGCGTGCCTTTGAAGGACCCTTTTGTTTACTATCCAAACGTCTCCCGAATCCATATTATACACAAAAATTAGCTCTTTACACTCATTTACTGACTTAGTGGTGGAAGTGACTTCACAACATTTAGCATGACAACAAAAGATTTTGAAGACTTGCAGACTTATTTGATGGTGTAAATATACGGGAGGTAATATATAGGTAACTATCTTAGATGCCTGATCAAAATGTCAAACTTTCGACAGCGTCAACTTGTGATAGCCCCGAAACCCGCATTTCACCGTCACTTCAGCGTATCAACAAACAATTCGTTCATGTTCAACGTATAACAGAGTCGGGAGGACTTGAAACTAGGTAAAGAGAAGTAGGTTTTGTATGTGGAGGAAAAGAAATGTGGACAATAAGACACATGTTCACCTTACTCATTTCTGTATAAAGTTATTGTTAGTTTACACATGCACACATGTTCCCCTTACTCATTTCTGTATATATTAATTGTTAGTTTACACATGCACACATGATCCCCTTACTCATTTCTGTATAGTTTTTTTTTAATTTACACATGTACACATCTTCACCTTACTTATTTCTTTGTATGTAGGTTATGTAAGCTTTTCGGCAGTATATAGTTGACCATTTATTTATTTGTGTGTGTGTCTGATATTTGTGTGCACCATTCTGTAATGTTATTTTTATTTGGAATCAATAATAACACTTTTACGAAGCACAGGTATCCTATAGTTTGTGTCGAATCGTAGTGGGATGGCTGTTAAAAATTGAGTGTTGCACAGTACTGCCCCACCAAGAACATTTTTCACCAGCCGCCACTGCAATCATCATAAGCCAGGTTGAAGTTTATACAAGGTTTTGCCACATGTTAAATATTCAAACAACGTAAAATGCTGTTTTTTTAGGTTTTATCTGTTCTTGTCCATAATATTAAACACACATAATTATCTTTTCTTTCACATTCCTAAGAAATAACAATAATCTCTTGATCCCTCAGCCATTACTGGCAGACATGTTGTTAGGACCCTTTTTAACTCTGCAACTCACCTTTGTCCTCCCCTTTCTCCCCCTCCTGAAGATTTTTTTTTTTTAGGCATATGGGGTTTCAGTGGCTTAGTCTGGTCGTTCACTTCAACATCAATTGTAGGGTCGAGGATTCGAGCCCAGCTCCGGCTGTCACGTGTGTTTTTGTCATTGTGCCAGACATTTAACCTAAAGTTGGTCCCAGTGGCGGGTATATGGATACATACAGTAGCCTGAAACACTGTAAGCTTTCTATGTGAGCGATGTAGCATTACTTGAAAGAGGATTTAAACGAGTGTCCAAATAGGCCACTTGTACCCACCACTCTGTATATTTTTTAGTCATACTGACAGTTAACCTTGAACTTTGTTCTTTTAAGACTTTTTTTGAGTAAACCTGGAAAATAACAGATTGGATGAAATCAGCATCAGACTTTCTCTTCACTCTGACAGTGATGAAGAGACGAGTGTGTTTGTGACAAAGAACTGAAGGTAATGCGTTGCACCCTCTAGCAAGATCTTAATAATGCTGTGTGTGTCATGTACTGTTGTCTCTAATCTTGCATGAGTGTATTAGTGATTACAGGGCAGATAATCTGTGAAATTGTCTGTTGGTTTCTAACCTGGTAAAGACCTTAGCCTTGACAATTCATGCAAAGACCTGCAAGAAATAATTAAATCTCATCTTACTTCTGGATAGGCTTTGATTGACAAAATACTGAGACCAGATTTTCTGTGTGATAAGTCGTGAAATCAGCTTTGGGTAACAGATTTGTGGTTTCGGATGTCATATTAGGAACCACAAGCATTTCTCCAGGCGAATGAAGTAATGAAATGTCATGATGCTGCAGTGTGTGGCCTGATGATCTGCAGGTGTCTGACATGTTAGGAATACCTGTGGGTGAAATGAAATGCAAAAAATACAGGTCATGGTTTAACAAGAACGAAGGGTATTCAGGGTGAAAATCCTTTTTTTTTTCTTTTTTTCGAACAACCAAATCTTTCCTGGAATGTGGCAGCAGGATTATAGGAATCACCAGGTGAGTCTAAAGTAGGAGTACTGTTTATCATCCATATGCTTTTGTGAGGTGTACTGTTGTGGTAGTATAGTGGAAGGACAGGTGTGATATGAGGAAATATTATTTCTAATGCTTCATGACAAGGTCATGGTGACCTTGATCTTTTACGTCAAAATCTAACCAGTTTATTATTTGGTAGAAGCGGATATCAGTGCGATGCCAGAGAAATACCTCACAAACAGCTAAGAGAAACAACTTAGATGCGGCTTGGCTAAGGACTTGAAATTTTATCTCCAAAAGCTTAACAGTTAATCTCAGTTTGACTGGACTTGGCTTCATTTTTTATTTCTACTTTACTTTAACCATTCCCAAAAAACCTCAGATCTCAGTAAGAGTGTTTGTCTCATTTTAAGTCAGAAGTGTCTAAAACACTTATTCTAATACACTAGACGAATCCAGAGAAATACATCACAAAAAGATATAAAAGGCAAAATATTAAATTGCTTGTTATGACAAGAAAATATCTGCCAAAGTTTTAGTCACAGAGGGTCTTAAACTGGAGTTCATCATCTTTAATAATTTCAATTTCAAGCAACTCAGACGGTATTTTTAGTGTTTTGTTAGGATTACATGGTAACGCAGAGTGGTCTACTGAGATTTTTTGACTGAAAATTGTACAAATACTCTTGCCTAGATCAGAGTTTTTGTAGTGCAGTATTCACATTCAGCCTATTAAAAAGGTGTGGGCTGAAGCTCATGCTTATCATAACTACCTATTCAACATAGAAAAAACTGTTGGAGGCAACCTTTTTAACTGCTATAACTTATACTACAACTAAAATTAAGTTTACTTAATAAAAGTCTATGTATTTTGAATTTTTAAAATATACAATATTGATAAGCAAGGGTTTAATATGAAGCCTATTGAAACCCACCTTTTGGTTTCTGACTTCTAAAATGTCAACGTCAGAAGCTCAGTTCAAGAAAGAGTATGTATTGGGGACCAGAAGGTTTTAAGTCCAAACCAAACTATCTCTGGAACTAGGTGCTGCTTACATTGCAGACACTTTTGAGCATGTCAAAACCCCAAAACTGCTTAGTCAGCATCAATCACTCTGACATCACTGTGCCAGGGCAGGACTGTATGACCTGTTTGTGCATGTGTTCAGTCAGCCTGATTCAAAGCCTGATGTCTGTATTTAGATAGATCCATCTTTCCAGGCTCCAGTCTATAGGTGTGAGCAGCCTAAAGCGGCACAGCCCAATCAGAGTCCTTCAGAGCAAGAAGAGGTTGGAGCTGAGAGCAAGGCAACAGGAGGAAGTGGCTGCATGTCGTGATTAGCATATATGCTAACAGCTTCAGTAGCAGTTTTTATCGAATCTTGACCACGTTTCTTTTTTACATAAAATCAAATGAATAACACTAAAAGATGATATTTTCACTACACTACGGCCACAATGGATGTGATTGATGGAATGGTTATCCAGTCACCTGCTAGTGGCTGTTGCCCAATGGATTCGTGAACTGTGTTGAACGGTCCATCTATTGTGTCAGGTTACCAGTATTCTTGAGATACTTAAAGTCAAATGTTGAATATGAAATAGTCCATTGCCTTTGACATCCAAACTCTAACAAGCAGAGGTGTGGACTCGAGTCATGTGAGTTAGACTTGAGTCAGACTCAAGTCACAATTTTGATGACTTTGCACTCAACTTGAAAATATCACCAAAGACTTGCAACTCGACTTGGACTTTGACATCAATGACACGGGACTTGACTCTGACTTAAGTCTGATGAATTGAAAATACTTGAAATTTTCAGAAGGACTATAGTTTTCTTTCATTTAACCCAGACATGTAGGTTTTTTTTTTGTTTTTTTTTTTACATACCTTGACATGTTTCGGCGGAAACTTCCGCCTTCCTCAGAAGTGTCACCAGATGATGAACAGGGGACATACCTGCTCTAAATCAGCAGGTGTGACCCTCCTGTCAGAAAATATGACAGGAGGGTCACACCAGCTGATTTAACACATCACACCTATCATCTGGTGACACTTCTGAGGAAGGCGGAAGTTTCCGCCGAAACATGTCAAGGTATTTAAAAAAAAAAAAAAACCCTACATGTCTGAGTTAAATGAAAGAAAACTATATCTATGGAACCTAAAGACATAATGAACGCCATACAACTTTCAGGACTGTTGAATAAAATGTGCTCCCATTCAACTAAGTGGCTGATTTTTGTCTTTTCCAGCAAGACAATATTTTTTTCCCACAGGACCTGCCCCATTGAATGCATCTATTAATCCAATCAGGGTTTAGAAGAATAAACAAAGAGGATGGGGATTATACAGTTACTTCCCTGGGCGCAAGACTGCAGGAGTGCAGGAACAACCCAGAGATGCGGAACCATGCTACCAAGGATAATTTCATTTTCATTCACAAACTACAATGTCATAAGCAAAAAATGAATTGCGGTTTGCAAAACCTGCAGCATGAGAATAACAGATGAAGAGCTGCCGACGATCCTTTTGGGTAACTTTCGCTTATCATCCGTTATATGCAACAATGGTATATGTTCGCTCGTAAACTCGCCGTGGCTAAAACTGAGACTGATGTTAGCTGAAAATAAGTGTAAAGTTAAGGCCCAGGGTGACCAAGTGTCCTGTTTTCCCATGACATGTCCTGTTTTCATGTCCTGCCCTGACTGTCCTGGTTGTTTTTTATAAAGTGACGAAACTGTCCTGGTTTTTATTGAGTTTTTTTATTTGGTCAACGGTGCTTATGACTTGGAAGGACTTGAAAGTTTTAAGCCCATGACTTCAAACTTGAATTGACTTGTCTTTACTTGAGACTTGACTTGGACTTGGGTTTAAAGACTTGAGACTTACTTGAGACTTGCAAAACAGTGACTTTCTCCCACCTCTGCTAACAGGTTAGTCCTTTAGTCAGAATGGGAATTTGTAAACAGCGTGGGAAAAAAGAATAATCAAAACGTTTAATTTACAAGTCCATTAACTTTAACCTTTGACCCCAAATATCTGAGTGAAAGCTTGATTAAGAGAAGCCCTGGCTGGATGAGGGGAGACACAGGTTAGTGGGTTGTCTTTGTACATTAGTTAGCATGACACCTCAAACACAAACATTAATGCAAATTTATAGACAGATGGGGCCGAGGTGGGGGTTACCACCCCGACTGATTTCCTGTCAGTAATTTATTCCTTTAATTATTGACAAAATGTCTCCTCTGATGTGTCTGCTGTCTGAGGCCCACACTTCACATTCACTGATGTTTTGCTTGTCTATAAGATTGTGTTTGTACCTGCAGAGATGATGCAGGCTAGGCATAATCCTGATATATTTTAAAGAACCACCAAACAAATAAGACTGTCAGGTTATCTTTTTTATATTTCAAAAGAAGATGTTTGATGGAATTTGTTTTGTTTCACTTGCATAGCAGTTTTTTGTATGTCTGAATGCTTTTACACCACAGGTCACATCTACCCAGTCGCACTTGTTCGCTCTCACGTTGACTCACTTATGGTTGACGTTTCTTTGGAAGCTATCCATCAGTATAAGCTAACACGTCCTCACTCTTTCATACTCATTTACATGCCACTGACGCAGCAGTGAGAGCAACAGGGCATCAGTGGTGCAGTCTGGTAGTGCGCTTGGTCAGTAATCTGAAGGTTGCAGGTCTGAGCCCAGCTCCGGCTTTCACATAATGATAGTTTCTTGGACAAGACGCTTAACCCCATGTTGCTCCATGTCAGTGGCTTGTAAATGTGTGACAAAATGAAAGAGTGTGAACTATGTCTGATGCTGATGGACAGCTTACATTAGTCAGTGAATGTCAGAGTGAATGGGTGTGAATGTGTGAAGCTACATTGAGTAGTCAAAAACAAGAAAAGCACTGTAAGCTCAAGTCCATTTACCGCTGACATGTCACAGCCAGAGCAGGGCTCCAACCCCCAACCTTCTGATAGATGGTTAAGCATTCTTCAGGACTAAAGTGGGGTACACACAGCTTAAAGGATAAGTTCAGTTTCTACAACTTTCACATTGTTTATAGAATAAAGTAGAACAATATACTCACCCAGAAGGCTTTCCTGATCCAAACAGTGCTTTGAGAGATATTTAGATCCAAAATCGAGCGGCGGACATCCATATAATGGTAGCACTCAGGGCATACATAGCGCCGCTCCTAAACTGCATTAATCGCCCAAAAACAAAGTTCTCCTCCACAACATCTTCATCCAATAGATATTCGTCCATTTTGCACAAAACTGAAAGAAGAAAGTCGTTGTGTAGCCACCGCTCGCCGCTGAAACAATGAGCCGTACTGCGCATGTGCGGTACACTCCTTCTTCTTCAGCTCAGAGGTCAGCAGAGGCTGTAGAAGCTGTAGAAACCAAACTTATCCTTTAAGATTGTTGGGTGAGGGCCTCCTGGCTGTTCCAAAGGGGGGACTCATAACTAAAGGAAGTCGAGCTTTTCCTTCGGAGTTCCTTGACTTTGGAACAAACAGCTTGAGGACAAGAGGCATGCACAATCAATAACATCTTTAAAATCTCTTCTTAAAACTCACTTTGATAGACTAGTTTCAGATTTTACTCACTAGAGTACTTTCTAATCATTTTAATGTCATCTGCTTTTGCTCTATTAGCTAATTTCTTACATGCCTTTCTTTTATCACCCATCCGTCATGATTTTATTAACCCACTCGCTCATTTTTATATCATTACAAATTACCATTTTGTCTTTTGTGTCATTTTCTTTAGTTATTGACTGCATATTTTCTTTTGTCATCACCTATTATTAGTCTGCTTTTTATGTAATTTTCTGAGTGTGTCTGGAGATATGTCCATAAATTCCTTCATTCTCATTGTCTACTTTATTCTTCATTCTTTTTAATCCATTATTTTTAAGTTTTGCTTTCCTGGTCATTTTGTTTTTGCCCTGATTGTTAATGTTTACTTTTATTATTGACTGCCCTTCACTGTTAAAGCACTGTCAGCTCAAAAGGTGCCATATAAATAAAGCTGTTAATATAATTATTATCAACCATAATACTAATCATTAAAGGAAGCACAATTGTAAGGAGTTTATCAAAAACCATATAAAACAGTATTTGTTTTGTTACTTTTCTTCTTCGGCTTCTTGCTACTTCCCTAAAGCATATTCATTTGATATACAGAAACATTCTTATAAAACATTTCAACCACATATTGTGATATAAAATGAAATAAAAGGCTAAGGAGAACATTTAACATGATTTGAAGAAAACTTCAACTACTTTTACCTGCTAATGGAGCCCAACTGGCTTCTGCTGCTTTTGAAAACGTTCAGTCAAGCAGATTGACATTGACACAGCACTGCTGGAGCCGAGAAATGTTCATGTTCTACAGTGAGCAGATCAATATGAGCCATTTCCCCTGTGTGGACTTGTAGTTTGGAGGCATCGCAGAATAACTCAAAGCAAACATGAAGAGCAAGGAAAAGGCTTTAAATGTGAACCTGACCATGAGTGTCCACTCAGCAGTGGTAGGTACATTTAATTTGGATGGTAAAATCAATGTGGATGTTATGTACTCAGTCCCCAGCAGAGGAGAGCCTCATCAGCATTTTTTCAAAACCACATGCAATGTACAGTATGTATGCTGTGTTTCCCCAGAGCTGGTCTTTAAAGAAATATTCTGCAATTTACTGGCCAGGTCTGCACAAATAAAATATCAACATTACGTATAAATGGAGAATACCCTCTACCCCCTGCATTTGGGCCTGTTGAATGGCATTACTGCCTGTGAGGCACCCCAAATATCTCACCTCTCTCAGGCCTTTTTTGCAGGAGAGTAGACCGTTGAAATGGAAAGTTTCTTCATTTTTTGTTAAAAAAAAGATAAAAAACGGCCACCATGCAGATGGAGAAACTAATGGTTTGTATCCACAGGGAGTGTATTTACAATTGAAAGTGCTCTTAGCCTAAGTTTCAGTGTTTGATGTTGCTAGGTGACAACAGGTTTGTGTGCCTCAGTCACACCTGTAGAGTCAAAATTGCGCCAAGTTCATCAAATTAATAAATCCATAAAATATAACTCAAAACACAAGAACACAGAGTAAAGACATTGCATAAAAGAAGCTGAACACCAGAAATATATCCCTTGTAAATATGAGGAATCTTATTTTACCTCCACCATTGTTGTGCACAAAGCAAATGGCAGAAATCCCACCGCTTATTGACTTTGATTGGTTAATGAGGGAGAAGCGACACTGACTAGCTTGTCACACTCTCAGAAATTGAGTAATTTTGAACTGAGAGCACAGCAACAAAAATCTAGCTCACACTGAGACCTGAAATCACAAGACATTGGTTTAAATTGAAGGTGTGAGCTGCCAGTGTAAACTACACTGCCTGTGGTTACAGGCCCTAAATGACTAACATAATGGATTAAATACTTGACCAGTAGCTGGCTGTATAACTTTAGTCATTACATCAAACTTTATTCATGTAAACATAAAACACATTCATAAAATATACATTCTTC
This sequence comes from Scarus forsteni, assembly GCA_036419115.1. NCBI lineage: Eukaryota > Metazoa > Chordata > Actinopteri > Labriformes > Labridae > Scarus > Scarus forsteni. The sequence continues at coordinate 12,416,976 of JAZDUH010000098.1, read as the reverse complement.
CATCCTCTTCCTTTTAAAGATCAATGGGGTGGAACTATGCATTTATTTTGTCAGCAAAGAGGGATTTTTGGTCCTCGTGATGGTGCAGTAAATCTGCTTTTTGTTATAGAATTGAAAATGCATTTCAAAGTAGTGAGCAGGTAGGACGTATGCTTGAGGTCATGGGCATTCAGTGATGGTTTTTGCCTTTGTAGATGACATGCAGGGATTTCTCCAGATCTCTAAATCTTTTGATTATATTATGGACTGCAGATGATACAATCCCTAACTTCAACACAATTATACATTAAGAGTGTCCTTAAACTGTTTTTAAGGATTATTTGCTCATGCAGTTGCTCACCAAGTAATGAACCTTGAACCATCCCTGCATGTGAATGACTGAACCTTTTGGATTCTCAGTTTATGCCCAATCATGACACTCACCTGTTTCCAATTAACCTACCACTGAATGTACAAAGCGGATGATTTTTGAGGATTTCTTAACTTTCCCATCAATTTTTAAAAGTCTTGGTAGACATCAAATTCAAAATGATTGAATATTTGCAAAAACAATAAAGTCAATTAGTTTGAAAATTAAATCTTTGTGGAATATTTAATGTAATACAGGATTAAAGATTTGCAAATTAATGTGTTCTGTTTTATTAATGTTATAAACATCATCCCAACTTCATTAGAATTTGGATTTTCCAGTAACAGTAACTAAGGAGGTCAGGACCTGATAATGAGTCAATCACTGGCAGGGGAAAGGCTTGATAGAGGGTCAGATTAAATGCATTGTTACACAGTACCTCAGCAGTTGATTAGTTTGTTTGACCTCTTTAACATGGAATATGATTAATTTTGGGATAAGATAAATGTCAGTCTGATACTTTAGAGGAACAACACCTTTAAATTTTTCCTCATCCCAAACACTTGTGAGCGTGCTTTCACTGTGGAGATCTCCTCTGTGGCTGTAGGTATTTTAATTAGCTGCTGGAGTGTTTGGTTGTGATGACAACCTGCATGCGCATCCCTCGACTCCTCCCCCGACGGAGAGGCAGTGGTGTAGAACAGAGAAAGGCTGCACCTCTGTGTTCAAACACAACCCCTTGCTGCCAGATTCAATCAAAGAGCAACAACGTTCAAAGAAAGTGCCCGCCCCAGTCAAACTAATCCATCAGCTGATGCAACAATGGAAGTCAGGTTTTTGTTGCCGAAACATTTATTATTCATGCAAGGTTCATAAGGGAGGGAAGTGGAGTGGAAACGATCATAAATCTTCCTATCTCTAAGTGTTTATTTCTTTCAAAGGGAGAAAGAAATCCCCTGTTGTACTCGCACACAGACACACAGCAGTCTTCCTCTCTATGCAGCAGCCTCAGGATCTGTTAGTGTATTGACCTGCAGAGAAAACCCCCCTCAGGACTTGCCTCTGCTTCCTTTTCTCTCAGAGCAGCCCAAGGATAAGCAAGTGCTGGCAAAGCAAACAAGCTGAGCTGTTATCATCCCGTGAATTTCTCCCACGGCGTTCGGATATTGTCAGATAAACCACAACAGCATTTGATTTTCCTTCATTTGACAGCAGAAATCAAAACAGAATGGTGGAGTTATGATTTAATATTCTAATTTGAGGCAGATGTCATATTCCTGCTGCCTGTGAGATGGCTTGTGTCTCAGTTCTTATTATGTTCTGACAAAACATCTGGACAGAAACTCAGCGGGCCAGAGCTCTGTTCTTTTGTGGTTTGATTAATCAGGAGCTCAGTCTGTTCAGCAGTCTGGATAATTTTTGTGAAAGAGGAAATAATTTTTCATGGTGTTATCCCACTATTTCAAAAGAACATGACTTATTAGGCTGGGCCTTTCCGTGGAGCTTAGCATGTTTTGAAGCAAGAGTTGTGTTTTCAAGAAAAGTAAAAATATTACTACAAATCTTGACAAAATTATCGGGGCTGTAGGAGGGATAAAAACATACTTGACAGATATCCATTCCTATCTATGTATGTTTTAATTTTCTGTGTTTTTGACTGCATTCATTTGACAAGATCAATATGAAAACACAATTGTTGGATCAGTGTAAACAATCTAGCTCAAAGATCTGTCGTAGATATGCAGGATTGAAAAAGAAATCCATATCACCAAAACTTAGAGGGGTTGCAACTCCAGGGGATTCATTCCTAGGGTTTTGCACAAATTAAGAAGAGCCTGCAGGCATGCATCCTTGCAGAGAAAATCCCTATAAGGTATGCATATAATTTCAAGCCAATTAAAAGAGTCCACATTTTTCCTTAAATCAGGCTCATAAGCTCATTTGTGATGACTATAACAGTATATTCTAGGTCCCAAAATGTAGTTGTCATATGGCTGCCCCTGATAGTTCTGCATTCTTTAATTCTTAACATCTGTTAAAGTTTTCTTTACTCTTCTGTGTGACTGTATTGTTTAGTTTCTAGTGGTGTGTTTTATTTATTTTTTTTCCGGTTGAAAGCATATGATGTACTTGTCCAAATGGCATTGCTTCAGATTTACTGAAATTAATCTTATATCCAGAGAACTTGCGGAACTGATTGATGACAGTTAGGATTGTAACAATGGAGATTTCAGGCTGTGTTCCATACAGCAGAACATCGTCCGCATACAGTGAGATCTTTTGTTGTGTCTGGTTAATAGATATGCCATAAATATTAGTGTCTGTTCTGATGGTTTCCGCTAGTGGTTATTTATTTATTTTCAACACAGTGCCATTGTTGATATTGTGCTATAATTGACAAATTTGTATGATTCCTGTCACATCTCAATTTTCCTGCAGTGACAAATAAACTAAAACACTAGTACCTGAGTCTTCCCATGGGGGTGGAAGAGTTGGGGATCCTTTAGACAACCAGACAAGTTGTGAAGTGTGTTATTTTAAAGCCATCAAGGGGACTTTGTATCATAATTTGAGGATGCCTCACGGTTTTACGTCAGGCCCAAATACTCTGATTTTTCATTTATTGATTGAAAGCTTGTTGTCCGAGTTTGGCCCAAGTGACCGATCATGATCTGAGGTCAGATTTATATTATCAGTTCAGTTTTTGTCTCTTATGCGGTCTGTTTGTCATTGATCAGTCAGCTATTTGTTGTATGTTTAACATTATGCTTTTTTATCCCTTTTGTCACACTCTGATTTCAACACTAAAGGAAAAAACAGGGATTAATATAACCATCAGTATTTGCACAAAAAACTAGACGTCTGCAAAAACTCTTCACCGGTGTCAGTTGGTGAAGTGTTATAAATTTGTCTCAGAGGATTTCCCATATTACACTTGCCACTTGTAACATTCAACAAACTACATAGTAACAGATAACTTGTTTATAGATAAATCTTTGAATAAGATGCCTATTTTCCCAGATTCCCTGGTGGATGTTGAAACCACTTTCCTCAGCTGTCATTGGCACAAAGCGGCTGCACACTCGAACCAAAGCAACCATTTTTTCCCCCTATTTTAAGTTAGTGTGGATAAAAGCATCCATTTGAGTGGCTGAGTTAGAAGTTGGATCTTGACTTCAATAAAACTGTTTACTTGTCTCTAATGTGACAGTGTGAGACTGTGTAAATTACATGCCATCATGACTCGAAGGCTGCCGAGTGCTGGTTGTGAGTGGGCTGCAATTTTCAGAATCCATGTTGTGCGGATGGACCACTTCCATATGCATTTAAGGCTTTCCACTTTCTGGAACATGCACATCAAAAATGAGATGGCTGGATGGCAACTGAGACATTGGGGGGAGAAGGGAGGAGTGAGGGCCACCTGCTGTTATAGAGGACAAAATTTCAACATGGGCCTTTCAAACGGTTATTCCTGCTGTCATGATTCACAGACAAAAGCTTTATGCAAAAGTGATTGACTGTAGAAACACTTACACAGATGTGCTTTTTACAGCTTTTGTAAATACTCTCATCATGTCATATTAACATTTTATCAGTGTTGCATGTGAGTACGTCCATATTTTTATGAAGCATTCTCAAGTGTGATCTTTCCACTGTACTGCAGCATTGTCCTTATGTTTTGGCCCCTTGTACTATTCAAGCAGCAGGGTCGAATGTTTGCATATGCATCTATGACTACACTGTATCAGAAAGGACTGTTTATCCCTCACAATACTTTTAAGCTCCAAAATGAGTGCTAACCCATTATTAGCCTCTTTTTAAAATCTTTACTTTTACAAATCCATTTAGTAATGCATATTAGGAAGGGTTGCTTGAACATGACAGCAAGTGACTGCAAAATTTTTTAAATGATTTCCATTTGCTTTCTGTCATGTTAGATTAAGTCACATCTATTTATTTAGATTTATATTTCTAATAGTCAATCGACAATGAGACTGTATTGAAGAAACTGTATGGCTTTATGGGAACCCAGGACTGCCAGCTGATCTTTTATTCTAGCTTTATTACTTATTGAAATATTAGGAGTCATTAAAGTACTTAACTCAAAAAAATATATACCTAGATTTAGCATTTCTCAGTTAATCATACTTTTCATTTCAAAGATTATATGTATTGTTTTTTTGTACTTGTATAAATAAAATCAAACTATAAAGTTGCATGAATAAGAGAACAAATTAATTGACAGTGTAGGGTAAACGTAAGTAGTTTTTATTGTAGGTATAATGTGCTGATTTTACAGCCCAAAGGCCCTGTTAGTCAGTCAGTTTAAAAAGTCCCAGCATTCATCTGTTTGTTCCACGCAACAAACAACAAAATAAATCTGCTCATACAGTATATCTCACAACAGCAGCAGTGTACAGAGCAGACAGCATTGATTTATCACTCTCATTATGCTGTGTTAGCCACACTGAAGCAATGACAAAAGAGCCAAATGAGAGGGAGCGAGACAAGCCTACAAGGAAAGTTTAACAAGTGATGTATCATTAATCTAGACCTGCTCTCCACATCTCTCACAAGTGCTTCCTGTCGACACATGCCACTCTTTAATCTTGAGCCATCAAATTAAAGGCAACGCATGTCTCGTTGCGGTCTATGCCACCCAAATTCTTCACCGCAGCCAGCGTCACTTCAACTACAGAGAGAGATGAGGAGCTGATGAGCATCTTGAATGCATTTGCTTCTCAGATTTTTTGCTCATTTCACACCAGAGACACAACCAGAGCTGTAGGCTTCAAAATGTTCAGGCCAAATAACAGACTGAACTCTCAGCTTCTCCACTCAATGTCTCCATCAGATAACTTACTTAAGGAAGATACTTCATTTGCTTAAAGCTATGGTCTACGATTTGGAAGCTTGGTACATCTTAATAACACCGTTTATAAGGCCGTTATGGTCCTATGGTCCGATCTACGCAATTTAAAGACCAAAAAGAATGAAAAAAATGATTCAATATATCTGCTGCAAAGCAGCATAATAGTTGACCAATCCGAACCGCTGTTCCCGGCGGTTCGGATTGGTTCGTGAGTCCATCCAATCCCCTGTCTCCCTTGCACCGCACCGTCCCACCTCCTCCCCACTTCCTTCCTCATATACCGGTGAGCAGCTAGCTGCACAGCTACTGAAGCGTCATGGAGCTGGGAAGCGGCTTCTGTTAACCTCCACATCGAAGAGAAGGAAACGTAAAAGTTTCAAGGAAAAGGCTGAAGTAAGGAAGAAATATGAGCAATTCGGGTCCCAACGGAGACTTAACATTGGATAATCATACGGTGGAAAAAGCTGCAGAATGATTTGGGATTGTTGAACAATGCGCCGCCCGCCGGCTACCGAACGGCCGGCCGCAGCACGGGCCACCGGCTGGTGAATGACCACAGCTCCGGCCGCAGCAATGGGTGCCGGCTGGCGAACGGCCGTTCCGCTCCGCCCCTGGTTGAACAGGTAATAGCTTTGTTTACTACAGTGGGAGATGTCTGCTGAATAACTCTGGTGAGTCTGTGCCTGTACTGGCTAATGACTGAACGTTGTTGGTCGGAGCAGGGAGGCTCTGTCAATAGATTTTAGCATAAGTTAGACACTCATTGTTAGCATTGTAAACTGAGCTGGTGAGGACACACTGAGAAAGATAAATCCGCGACCACAATCGGCTCTGCTCTGGCGATGCCAGACCCGCTTCGCCGCCGGTCCAATCGAAATGGCTACTGCTGTGTGTTACAAGGGGGATGACTGTCGTGTTTGTTACTTTCAGTTGAGCTGAGTTGTTTTTGGTTGTTGTTGCTGCTGATATTTCATGCCAGCCGACTTATTGGTCTATCAGAGGGGGCGTGTTGTTAGGAGGCAACACGAGCGGGGGGGGGGCGGGATCTTGGAACACGGAGGGGAGGGGTGAGTGAAGGGGGGGCAGGCTGCGTTTTTCAAATCTGTCTTAACAGCCAAACTGGTTTTCAGATCGTAGCTTTAGGTGGCAGGATGACCTGTTGAAGTTCAAATCATGCACCGGGATGAGGGTGTATTCAGGGACTTTGAATGTGAATTATGGTTTCAATGCCGGACTGGCTGGTTTGAGTATTGTGGGAACTGCTGATCTTGTGGAATTTTCTCCCAAAAAAAACAGAAAACAATCAACATTTTCACTTAGTTTGGATAGACTGTCAAGTAGACTACAGCTCATCAAATTTTTAATGTAGCCACCTGCCACTAGCTGGGGCTGTTACTGTGATCATTGTTCATGCCATTCAGCCTGCTTCTGCACTATGACTCAGAACTGATCAATAAGGAATACTATTATGAAGCATGAGCTTTATGATAAAGAAAAAGTTGCGGCTGCATCATATGGCACTGGCAAACAGTTTGTCGTGATGTGACCATATTTTACACGGACTTGACCACCACCCAGGAGGACTGGAGACTGGTGGTTATAGCAACGCTATAACATAAGTCATACTCTACTCAATGTTGTTTATCAACTCTGCATTAACTTGATGACTGTTTTTGCATTCAGTCAAAGTCAACCCACCACCCTTTGGTTCACTTCACTTGTTTGGGAGTTTTTTTTTAATTTTTTTTAAAGCAACCCAGACCAACTAAACCTTCCAAAAGAACAAAAAAAAGTTGGTTTGTTTCAGAACAAACATTTTATGCTAGGGTCAGACTACATGACTTATTCACAATTATGCCTTGACCCAATGGTTGGTTCTGTTTCTTGTAATGTCATAATTACTGACAACTACAGATCTATCTGAGACACCTCACAACTCCATGACTGAACATCTGGTAGGTTTGATTTTATTTTTCCCCAAGTGTGGAAGAAGAGCTACCAAAGACCGTGAACAATGAAATGTTGGAGAGAAACAGCAGATTCAACATGGTGAGTGACTGCTTACATTTATCAGCAAACTAACATCTCATTCAACGTAATGATTAGAGAAGCAAACTGAAATACTGTTCCCCAATACAGTGTGTTTGTTTGCGGTCCTGAGGCAACTGACTTTGGCTAAAACTGCTGTGTGAAATGGCCCTGGAGTGCTGAATAACTTTGGGTAATCAGGGGTGTGGCTGAGTTAACTGATCATAGAACAGATATTGTCAGGAAGCATACAATTCCCCTTTATTTTTTCACCAAGAGTTACAATGATATAGCGTCTCAAACATGGTATCAAAACTCTTTCAGAAATAACGGTGATGTCACTGAGACTATGTTCATGTCTTAGAAACTGGAAAAACTGGAACATTTTGTCACTGACTGCTGTAAAATGTTCCCACTATTTTCAGTTATTGTAGAAATGTATTTGCTGTGAAACTCGACTAAAGTCCATGTTACTCTCTGACAATTTGCAATATAATCTGATCTAATCTTAGAGAATGGTTTACTAAATTTCTCATTCTGGAATTTCATTCTAACAAGTAAAACACATGGAAAGGATAAATGTAAATATTCAGTCTAATACCTTAAATGTCCATGCTGCATGCACTCAGACGGTCATTGCAGAAACAGATGGGTGTTATTGATCTTTTCTCACCCTGTCTCATCAGCAGTGTATCTTCAGCCAGCTCCTTCCTTATCTCTCTAGTCCATCCACATCTGCCAGCCCACAGATAAGGAATGTCATTTTCAGCCCATTAGCTCTCCGACACTACCTGTCTGATGTTAGCGGCTCGCTGACCAGACGTTACCTCACAGCTACCATGTGTTTGCAGAGCGACCTTCTTTAGATCAGATTTGAGTGAACTGCTTTTTAAAGAACAGACTGACATTGCTGTTATGATAAGTAAAAGTCCCAAGCTATAATTTCAGCCACATTAGTTTTGTAGTGTAAGATTTATAGTAAAATGTCAAGATATTAATCAAGAGGAATCAGATCTGCTAAAGAAATGCTGCTTTTTATTCTGCAGCAGTTATTGTTTTGTAACAGCTAATGTCCATATAAAGTTTTGAAGCTGGCTTTTAAAACAGTTTATCTTTCATGTAAGCCTGGACCAAAGTGATGGACGGACAAATGGCTCTATGGAGAGATGTCAGAGCAGCAGCCTAAAACTGCCCAGACCTGTTTTTGTCCATTTAACACACAGCACAACTCATTACGGCCAAAAAGAGAGACAATTTCCTCCCTGCTCTCTGAATTGGCTTATCGCAAAGATGCAGTGCAGCACTGAAAAAGATTTCTAAAAAGTGGGAAGGCTGATTGAAGAGCCTGGGGTCTAAATGCTGTGCCATAGAGGTCTCCTTTATCACAGTCAGCATTACAATAAAAGAGTCACTTTGTTTGAGTTCACAAGTTCAAAGAGAAGATTAGAGAGAAGGGGTTGATCACAGTGCTAAAAAAAATAATGGCACAGCTGCAGGCTAAAGGACTTAATGTCTTTTAAAATCTAAATGGTAGCCTCGAAAGGACTTTGCTGTTGTTTTGACACAAACACTGGGCACATTTCAGTAAACCTGAGCACGCCCTTTAAGTGATGTTATGAGACAGGAGTCGCAGGGATGTTTGTAAAGTTAAGGCCTCTGGAATTGACCAATACAGGCCCTACCCATGTGTACAGGATCTATTGTAGTTATTTTCATAAAAGGAAGACATTATGAGGCTTTTAAAGGAGACTTTGAAAAGAAATCTTGATTATTATAATTATATTTTAAACCTAGAAAGAGAGACAGAGAGATGGAGAGAGCACTGTCTTAATCACACACATACACTCACTGGCCACTTTATTAGGTATACCTTGCTATTTGGGTTGGACCCTATTTACGTCAGAAATGTCTCAGTTCTTCATCCTCATTTGAGATTTTGGGACATACTGGAATGATAGCATCCAGTTACACAAGGGATGTAACGATATGAAAATTTTGTATCACGGTTATTGTGACCAAAATTATCACGGTTATCATTATTATCACGGTATTGTTGCAGTGTGCTCAAAATATTCAAAAAGGACTTTTACACAGAATTGAATCACTTAACCCCTTCAATATTATTATCATAACTTCTTTTTTTGTCTTTTTTTCAATAATGTGTCAAGAAATACCCTTTGAGTAGATTTTTTTACACTTCTTTCATGAGAAATAAAAATAAAGAATCCTGGAAAGTATTTGTCATTATTATGTTATAAACAGTGTGACTACAAGAAAAGAAAACAACTGATCTGAACTTCAAACAGGATTCTCTTTATAAACAGTTGTAAATGAACATGATCAAAGTTTTGAGTTGACCAAAAATGACCTTAAACTATTTTATATACACTCACACATTTTAGTTTGCCTGCAGCATTAGTGTCCATGTTACAGCTCCTTATATTAGACCATGTCCAGGACTTTTATTTTTAAATGACAATAGTCCCTGAAGCAATTAACCCCCTTCATGATTCTCCTCTGGTCTCCCCTCTCCCCGGCAGACCTAGGTATTTTCTCCTCTAAATATTTCCAAATAATGATCGATGAAATCCATAAAACACGAACTTTGACGAAAAAAGACAATCTATTTCAAAATATGGCGAATACACGTCAAATCTAAGGCAAGAACACAGTCCAGAATGATACTAATTCTGTTATTTATAAGATTTATACATTTTTGAATAGAATTACTGATAAGCCACCTGTTATTCTCTCAGGTATGGCTCACTGAGTCCTCTTTCTCTCTCTCTCCCTACGGCTCCATCAGTTCATTTTCTCGAAGAGTTCCTGCCGTTGAAATCGCCCACATCATTTTGTTTTGCTGCAGCTACGTGTTCAGACAGGGAGACTGTCTTCTATCAGTTTCTCCTCAGGATCCTTGTAAAAATCCAAAATTCAACCAGACTTCAGAGTCCGTTTCGAGAAAACTCCGCTGTGGCTCGAACTTTCGCTCTCAGACTCAGAGGCCAAACAATGCAAACTGCGCATGCACGCATTGGTTTAGGCTGCTTAATCGAGGACAGACACATAGTTCAGGCTTTTCCAGGCAAACAGCAGCATCACCGTGCGTTATTGTCACAGGGTGGTGATCAAACACGGTAAAATGGTAATTTTAAAATGACACGGTAATGATTACCGTGGGAAATTTTACCACGGTTTATCATTTTACCGGTAACCGTTACATCCCTAATAGCATCACACAGTTGCTGCAGATTTGTCAGCTCCACATTCATCTCTTTTTCCACAACATCTCAAAGGTGCTCTTTGAATTAGGATCTGATGAATGTTGAGGCCACCAGAGAACAGTGAACTCACCCTTACACCAAAACCACCAGCAGCTTCAAAACCGTATACGAGGCAGGATGGATTCATGCTTTCTTGTTGATTACACTATATTCTAACCCTTAAGTCTGAATGTTTCAGCAGAAACAGACTAATCAGACTAGCCAGCATTGTTCATATCTTCTTTTGTCCAGTTTCACTGGGCGCATGTAAACCATAGCCTTGATTTTTATTCTTACCTGACAGGACTGGTACCCGGTGTGGTCTCCTGTTGCAAAAGAAATGGTCCTTAGCAACTCTTTGATGCAACAAGTGTTCTTTTCAGTTACTGTTGTCTTTCTATCATCTCAGACCACTCTGACCATTCTCTCCTGACTCCTTGCATATAGTCATTTTCACCTGAGGAACTACAACTTGCTTGATACATATTTCTGAGCCATTATCTTTTTACCGCTAAAATAGCTGCGAGTGACAATCCCAGAAGACCACCAGTTTCTGAAATACCCAGACCAGCCCATCTGGCACCTCAACCATGCCGGTCATTCAACTCACTGCTTTTCCATACTCTGATGCTCAATTTGAACTTCAGCGGGCACTGACCATTCCTACATGCATGAATGCATTGAGATGCTGCCATGCAACTCACTTATTGCCCTTTTGTATTGACCAGCAGTTGGACTGGTGTACCTTGTATTCAGTAAACTGCAGTGTTGGGCAAATTACATCAAAAAAATAATGCATTATTTACTACTTGTCACTGTCATTTCAAAGTGATTAGTTACATTTTAATATTTCTGTATTTGAAATGTAAGGCATTACACTATTATCACATTACTTTTAATGTACCCTTGTCAAAATAACAGGGAATAAAGGTTTGGCATTCAAATGTAGCTTATTACGCCCAAAAAGCTCATTACACAGCCAGTGGAAGGTGATGTGATAGGCTATCTGACTGAGTTTGGCTTAAGGCTAAAAACAGTAAAATATAATAGCCACACTGTTGGCTCATGGAACAATACAAGAAGAGGTCATAGCAAAAACAGACAATAGGCAAAATTCTGATAGACTGTGTTCGAGATAATTTAACTTTAGGACTTTTCAACTCCGCTGATGTCACAGAGTATTTGGCGAATTTGTATTTAAACAAACAAACAGAAAAAAAGCACCTCTTCATTTCGGGGTTAAATTACAAATGCATTGTTACTGGCATGATTGACATTTTTACTTGGTAAATATTCCATTTTTTTGTAATGCCTTGCATTACTACATACATTGCTTTAAAGAGGTCATATTTTGCGTAAGCTCAGGCTTATATATTGGATTGACATGGCTGCACATATGCATATTTACAAAGGTTAGTTAACTGTAAGTCTATTCTTGCATCATTTTAAAGATCTAACCCAAAGTTTTCTGCCATTGATGGAAAGCTTTGCATTAGATCTTAAATATGTTGTCTTTATTTTTTGGCATCCCTGGCTTATATTTTACATTTGACTTCCTATTACATTTTATTAGTTCATTATTTTTATTTTATTTAACCTTTATTTAACCAGGAAAACCTCATTGAGATTAAAAATCTCTTTCACAAGAGTGTCCTGGCCAAGACAGCAGCACATTCAACAGTTTTGTATTTAATGTAATTTTCTCTTCACGTAGTTTTTATCTTCCATCTAATTTCCCCTTTTTGGAGCTTAAAAGCTCCTTTCCGTCTTCTGGTTAAGCAACAAAACTACAAGGATGCTTTTAATATGTAATCTCCTATATATATATATATTTTTTTTAACCTTTATTTAACCAGAAGATCCTCATTTAGATCAAAAATCTCATTTTCAAGAGTGTCCTGGCCAAGACAGGCAGCAGCACATGTACAATATTTATTTGATAATTTTGACATGTATTTGATAATTGGTCAGGTGAGCACATTTTAGATCCATGTTTTCAATGGATCTGCGTACTTTCTACTATCTATGCTCTGCAGTGGGTTGCAGGTCCTGTGACCTTGAACTCCTAATGCAACACTGGTTTAGTGTCAACATGGTAGGTCTATTTGGGGGGATGGGGGAATCAGCCATCACAGGCCAATAATATAACTATTCTCAGCCAGAGAGGGAGAAGTCTAAATGCCTGTTTTTGTTGTTCTGCGCATAGAAGTACCGGTACTTTATTACACATTTAAGATGCTATAAACACATTACAGGGATACAAAACTCAACCACATAATACAGCTTCTTTGAATTAAACATTTCCTTCTCTTCTTATGGGGTCACCCACTACTTCAAAACGTTACCAGTGTATTTATAATTTTAGACATATACAAAATACATCTTATGTGATCCTTCCCCATTATTGAGGCCCTTTGAGGCTCAGGGCCCCAGAAAGATGCCAATGCTGGCTAATGGGGAAACCACCGATGAGGAGAACAGATATGAGAGGCAGAGCAGCTCAGGCGGTAATTGCTTTTTGGCTGTTGATTCAGATCAAATTAAAACATGTAAAAAGCAGCATGCCTGGTACAGTCTGACTTCATAAATGTTCCATCCCCGCTGCCTGCTCTGCCACATTGGACGCATGATCTAATGTGCAGTCATTAACAGCACATTAGTGACAGGGAAACAGAAACACTGAATGATGTGAAGATGCCTCTTTTTGTTTGTTAACTGAGCTGTGTCAACTCCGAACACGTATGCAACCTCCGTCTTTGTCTGAGAGTGAAATCAGATGTTCTCCCTGCTCTGAATATGTGCATAATTTGGCATTTAAAAGGTGGCAGAGGGAGCCCCCATCCCCCAGTTAAAGTTAATGAATCATGCAGATACCACCTATATGCATGGTAATTAGGACACTTGGTCAAGTCGTTTTTATCGTGAGCTGGTAATTACCATCTGGGCTATAAAATGCATCAACGTGATGCACAATCAACTGGCGTATGCTCAAGTTTATGATGAAGAAAAAAACATTAAAGTCAAATTCTTTTAAGACTTATTTCTTCGTGCCAGAGCATCTATCTAAAACAAAAGTGTTTGATGAGCAATGGCAGCTTAAGAAATAGCAGCTATGTGTCAGCACTGGCCTTATTAAGATGAATTTCAACCCTTTTCCAATAAAAAATCCCACACAATCTGTCTGCACACAGAGACCACAGAGTGGGCAGTATTAGTCTATACCTCTTGGACACCCTGTCTGGTATATGAGACACATGGAAGCGACAGAGAGGTGGAATTTCTTAAACTTTTATCAGGATATATCATAGTACTTCACTTTAAATGGAAGCTCATTTCGACCAGGATCATTAAATCTATGATACTTTATGCAAATGTAATATCATCCTTTTGCACAACGAATGCTTTCCTGAGTAGATGAAACTTTTACATTTTAGCACTTTAAATGTGTAGGTAAGAGATGAGTGAGTTCACAAACTCTGAGAGCAAAATATTCTAGCAGCTTTTGAAGCATATCACATCAGTGGTATTATACAGTTTATAATATACACTTTTCTATCTATATTTCAGATTTTAAATACTGGGATGCACCCTTCACAGTGTTCCAACCAGTGACAGTATTTCCTGTGTCAGTGTCAGGATCATGCATCAATAGAGCTTGCTTGGCTGCCAGCATCATACAGTGCTCCTTTATTTTTGGTGTAGGTCCACTTTTAACCAGCTTTTCACCCTCATGTAATTACGTCAACCAAGGAGGTTATATTTTTGCCAGGGTCTGTGTTTGATTGTCTGTCTGTTTCCTTGACTGTTAGCAAAATACCACAAAAAACTACTGTATGGATATACATGTAAATTTAACAAGAGGTGTGGTTTGGTCCAAAGAAGAAGCCATTACATTTTGGTGCTGATCTGATCCAGATCGATGTCACAAAAAACATTTAAGTTTGTAATGGCAAATAGCATTCATTTGCTGCATTATGGGAATTGTAGTTTATTAGCAAACTGATGTCTACATTTTCAAGCCTATGTCACTACATTTCCAGCTTCCCTTGCAATACTTTCGAAGTATTCCAAGAAATACACCATTTTTTTATCTACAAGTCTTGCCTCACCCCTGAGTCTATGACAGGCAGATAGACACCATTCCTTCTACTCTGTGTGCAACAGACAGAGCTTGCCCACCGTAAATTAGCTTAGTTTGAACACCAAGTCAATGGGCAGCATTAGCCTGTCTCTGCCCAAAGTGATCAATAAACTCTTCAGCAACTCTTAAATGTTCTGTGTGCTTGTTGTGAGTTGTTTTTTTTTTGTTAAATTATATTATTTACTTTTATATTAGACTAGCACTTTCTGTATTTGGAAAGAAAAACATACAAAACTAAATGGCAGGACACATGCTCAAAGCACCGCGAACATACTTTTCTTTCAGAAATTACATAAAATGCTGGTCTAAAAATATAAAACATAATACAGTTTAAAAAAACAACTCACAACAAACACACAAGACTGTTTAGAGTTGCTGAGGAGTTTACCTGATAACTCTAGGCAGAGGCATGCTAACATTACCCATTGACTCCCAGTGTTTGAACGAGCTAATTAGCGGTAGTTGAACTCTGCCCATGTCTCCCTTGTTACTGCATGATTAGTCGAAAGAGAGGGGTCTGTCTGTTTGTCCTAGACTTGGGAGAGATTCTAGAAAAAATTGGCATATCCCTTTGAGCTGATCATTTTAGAATGTCTTAGCAAAAACAAGTGAATCAGCAGCTAGCAGTGAACTATAGATGTAATTATTGGATGTGTGGTTTTATCTTCAGAGGCAAACTTTTATTATTCAACAGCCATTCTTTGTATTTAGTTGGTGGAGACGTCACTGAAGTGTTTTCCTTTTGCTCAGCCGACTAGATGGAGACTTTGAAGCAGACACACGGCAGATGGCAGGACGACACTGAGATAGATGTGTTGCATGCACTGTGGCTCATCCTGAAGGAGGAGGGAACAGCTGTGGAGCCGGGAAAAGAAGGAAGCAGAGGTAGTGAGATTAAGACAAGTTCAAATGGGTCATGACATAAGCCTCTCAAGATGGGGGTGAGATGGAGGGATTATCCAACAAGACGAGAGCAGCTAATCAAAGAACAGTCTGAAGACTTCATGGAAGGAATTTTAACAGGAGGTGTAAATTCAGAGGAATGTTAGACAGAGATCACTGTGCATATTAAAGACACTGACATGGGAGCTCTGTTGGTGGAGTGTGTTTACTTGCAGTTGATTCAGTTTCTAAAGAGGAAATAACATCAGCCCAAACATTTCCTCCCTCTTACAGCAAGATTGGCCCTCAAAATACACACAACTACATGAAGACAGTGTCTGAACAACCACATTCTGCCAGTATGGCTCACATGAAGTATTTTTCCTGACACCATTTTGGACTTTTCTTTACCTGCAAAACAAGCTGAACTTTTTTAGTACTTTTTAAATTTCCTCAGTGATAAATATAGATCAAAAGTACAGGGACGACCACACAAAAGACTAGATTTTTTGCAGATACATAAGTATATCTGAAAATATCTGGAGACATTACAGTCCATATTTTATTAACAAAATACAGGTGAAGAGTGGAATTTGATTATACCTTGCTATTGGCTTCAGTTATTAAAGAGCCTTTAGATCTAGATCTGAACTTTGTGAGTAATATATTTTTCTGGTTAAGGGGTCATTTTAATACCAGATTTACATGCACTTTAGTATGTTTGCTATGCCTCCTCTGCTTGATAAAATATTTCTGTGTGCAACAGTGTTTAGATGACATATTATAGTAGTTTAAATAGCATTGGTTAGAAAAGACTTGCACAATTTCCTGGTTGTACATTTATGTTTCTGTAGAATCAGTGCTTCGAATAATTTTGCAGTCTCCAAAAACACAGCATTCAAAGCTGCAAATCTCCTGAGCAGCTGATCTGTGTTTTGACACCTGATTATTCCTTTATCTATGCTTTCAGAGCTTTTCTCTAAATTTAGGTGTAATAATATCTGCTACATTAAATTCCAGCCACCTCAGTACATTTCATCAATGTGTGAGCTCCTCTGTCCGCTCAGATTTGTTGCAGCACCTTGCAGGATTTCAGCCTGTAAATGGGATGCACGCCATTTGAAGTGATCTACATTCAAGCTTTTTATGGTCTCTCGTGTCAGGCTTATGCCGGCTGTGCACAGTTCTGCACATCAGACCAGTTAGAGGGAATTACATCACTCTGGAAATATGCGAGAACCCCTGATGAAGGATTTCCAAGAGCAGGAGATTATCCCCTTACGCTCCATTTGAGTCTCTGGAGTAGGTACATCATATCGACCCAAGTTCTAACACACATTTTGTCTCTTTTATTCGCACAATGCTAAATGGTAAATTTGTGATGAACGTGTTTTTTTAAGAGGCAGCTTGTTGACAACCCAAAGGCTATACAAGATAAAAATCAATACCTCACCTTCAGTCTTGCTAGAGTCAGGAAATTATAGATAGAAAATATAAATAGAAATTATTAATGTTGCTTATTTTCAGCTAAAGGTTTATGACTTAATCCCCAGTGATAATAGGAAACAAAGATGCATCTACTAAAGATGATTTTTATCATGCTGGTTTTTACATCAAAAAATGTTCCAAGGCAACATTAGTTGTTCCATTTTTAGGCATATTTCAGAAATACTGAAACAAACATCTGACTCAAAACTGCATGAAATAATGTGTTTTTTTTGAACAGGCATCAATCAATTACTAACCACTCACAAAGCTGAAGTCAACAATATAATTCTGTTCATTAGATCAACAGCTCGACTGTTTGCTATGAAGCCCATTCCTTGCTGTTATGTGACCATAGCCATGAGACCAATTTCATCTTGATATATAAAAGATGAAAAGTGCCTGAAGTTCTCTGCATCACCACTCATAAACATCTCTTGTCCAACAAATGTCTTGGTGAGACCTTTGTGTTGTATTATTGAGTAATAAAACTCAAAAGGGAGAGATGTTGAACTGATTATTAGCACAGCTCTGGCATGATCATGAGGTGACAGGTGGAGGGATTCCCTTTTTCCTATGTGCTCCCTGCATTTGTAACATTCTCATGTTCATTCTGATGGCTTGGTTGAAACCAAATTCATTATATATAAGCAGTAACATAAGGGGAAGGCATCGCTTGGACATGAAGGCCAGAGGCTTTGTGTACGGTTATTTTTACATCCAAGTCATTAGGGAGATGTAGGCGCCCCCCTTTGGCTGTGTTGGTTGGATTCATATGAACACAAATCCTGTTTTGGAACAAAACGACGTTTCAGAGACCGCTTAAAAGAGGAGGTCTTGACTCCCTGCTAGTCCACCCTTCAGTGGTTCATTTGCAGTGAAAATGCAATCGACTCAGCAGGCACAAACAGGGTGCTGGGTTAACTTGGTATATTGCTGGATAAGAAGCACTAGTGGCCAAAATAGCAGCATTATGGCTACCAGGGAACCTATATCTAAACTGATGACAATACAGATATAAATAATGTTTATGTCCCATAGTTACTTCTTGTGCTCAGGCACAACTTACAATATAGTTAGAACAGGTTAATGCTGTGATGGGCAGCTTCAGCCACTTGGGGATCACAGTAATGTTCTGTTTTCCTCACAGTTGGTGGGCCATACTACAAAGGGCCAGATACTCTGCCTCCATTTTCCAGGTCTGTTGATGCAGTAACCAGCTGTGATGGGCATCACCAGCAATATCAGAAGCTCCTCCGCCACAGCAAACAGATGCTACTCCATGGGGATTGCCCTTCATCAGGGGAATCTGAAGATATAAAGATAAATCACAAGATTAGGCATGATTTACCAAATAGAAACCCTTGTGTTTCTGAAAAAAGGTCATCAGTGAAAGATAGGCAATGATAATAGCAATAATAATTATAATTATTATAATGATACTTAATAAATATAACACATGACAAGTAAGACTTCAAGTAAGACATAAAGAAATAATAAAGAAATTTGAGAGAAGAAGAAGAAGAATCACTTTATTAATCCCTTGCGGGAAATTCAATTCTTTACACTCTGTTGTTGAACATGCTTTTTTACATACATAGGTTTTGAAGTATACATGCACATGCACAAACAAATCCTATGATCATGCACTAATGGAGAGATGTCAGAGTGACGGCTTGCTGCCTCCTGAAGAAGCGCTTCCGAGCAGTGTTGGGGTTCAGTGCCTTGCTCAAGGGCACTTCGGCAGTGCTCAGGAAGTCCGATGGCACCTCTCCAGCTTCCAAACCAACTTCCAAACATGGTTTGGTCGGGATTCAAACCGGCCCCTCTTCAGTCCCCAGACCAAGTCCTTATGGAGTGAGCTACTGCCGCCCCAAAACAGTTCAGATGAGAAGAGATTACTCCAGATGTTGTAAAACATGATGGTGAAAAAGCTATGAATACATATCCAAACTAGAAAGCACTCGGAAAGCGTAGACCTCCGCCAGCGCCACAGTCCTCAGCCATTTTGTCATTTTGACCATAAATATTACTCCTACCTTTATTTCATCTAAATATTTTGATTCCTTGACCATGAAAACATACCATTAGCAACTGGATTCATAATGATATCTATTTTAGTCAGTGGTTATTCACAGAAATCCCATTTTTTGCCATGGTGGCCAGACGCTGATCCCGATCAACACCAAAATCGAATCAGTTCTTCCTTTTCCCATGCTGAACATTTCCTGAAAATTTCATCCAAATCTATCCATAACTTTTTGAGTTATTTTGTTCACGGACGGACGGACGGACACACTCTCCCGAAAACATAACCTCCTTGGCGGAGGTAACTATATAGCTTACTGTAGATGAGCTGGGGGACACTCCTGACTACTTTTCCTCATGTTAGCTTCCCTCAAACAACCGTGCGGCTTAAGGGGGGTGATATACTTTGCTCACTATGGACCAGCTGCCCCTGCTGGATAGTGTTAAAGCCCCACTTCTTTGTTCCCTGAGGTTGTTAACTTTATTGTAATATGTGTCAAACATGAATAAATATAATCTCAAAGAAATAAAGGTTTAACATGACATAATTACTTTTGAACTATTAAGTTATTCACATTTAATTAAAGAAGAATAAAGTTGTCAGGTTTGGTCTGTTTTCTGTGACAGACAGAAAAGTAATAAACACTGCAACAACAAAACAAACCCATAGGAACCCTCTTTCTTGTGAGGATGCTGCTTGAAGAAATTGAAGAGAACTGTGAAGCTGTCTGTCCAAATTGGCTCTCTGAAAACAATATTCCCAGTCACATCATCTTCATTACTAACGTTGTTCTGCCATGGAAGTCTGAAGACCTTCGTGTGGAGAATGCTGCACAAATATGAGCTCAGGAACACACACAAAGCCATTCTTCTTCTGAGGCCCAAAACCATCTGTTAGTATTGGTGAACACCTGCTTTGGTGAACACCTGCTTTGGTGACCACCTGCGTTCAAAACATCCACGTTGGACTAGTTTCATATTAAGACTTTAATTGAGTGTGCCCTCTATGAAATCTGGACCAATTTGGATCTTTTCCAGTTCACACCTGGGGGGTGTGTAATGAGTTTCTAACTTGGACCAACAGAGAGCTCTGCCTATGTGAGATTTTGACTTAATATTGCCTGTAATTCTGTCTTAACTTTTCAGCTTTGTTATAGTTTGCTGAGGTTGAAGGTTCATGTCATCAGGGATTCCAGAGGGATGAACTTATGCCACAGAAATGGAATAAGATGGTCCTTTGTCATTTTTTAGATGTATTTGATCTTTATTATTCCATTTTGAATGACATTTACAAAGTTTGTGTAGGTATCTCCAGAGTGAAAAGCAAACAAGGGATGTCTAAAGCAGAGCAGTTAGCCAGTGTGCCCCATGTACAGACCTCAGCAGAATGGGTTCAAACACAGACTCCATGCTGCATGTCTGCCATTACTCCATTACCCCCCTTTTTCCGTCAATCCCCACTGTCTTTTCACCTATCCAATGAAGGCAGAAAAGACCCCAAAGAAACCTTAAAAACTAGAGTAGAAATAAGATTTGGAGAGCCCACATTATGCTTATTATATGTCCTGAAGTGTGTGTACATGTCTACTCTAATTATTGAGCTCTTATTTGCACATGACAAAGTCTGTGGCGCTGGCACACCAATCACCCCGAGTAGACCTACCAGTGTGACACCCTCCTACATCTTAATCTGCATTTTAAGCCTAATGGTTCTTAGTAGCAAGCCCAATACAGAGACAGAATGCAAAGCTGCTGAAAAATTGGCAGTAAGTGCCACTGAAGTCATTGTCACCTCAGACCAGACCAGTCAACCCATCACAGTAGATTGAGCCCATGGGGTGGCAGCAGTGTCTCAGGCAAAGAGAGAATACAGTTGCATACGGGGTCCTCAGTATGTGAAAACTAGAAGAACTGTTGAACATTTGAACCAGTGGTGAATGCTCTGAGACTGCAAGGGAAGCTCAGCTTCCCCTAACATGTCCCCCAAAAAAGTGGTGATATGTACTGCTGTGTGTACATTTCATTGACTAAATATGGGGTACAATACCTTCATCTTTTGTTCAGAATCAGCTACTTATCACAGGTAACTGGCGCGACTTCCTTCTCATTCATCCCCGCAGCGTCTCAGCACTTTAACACAGTCGGACGCTGAGCGTCTTCTGACTTCGATGGGGAAGCGTAGAGTGGGTTGTTCCACTGTGGAAACTGGACGGTCATTGGATAAACACTGGGCTTTGTTCCGCCATCGGACCCTCAGCGTCTCTGGGGGTCTATGAGGCAGTGGGCTGGCCTGGACGCTCAGCTTCTGCATGATGATTGGATGATCTGTCTGAGGCAGAATCCCTTTTTGATTGACAGTGAAATGAGCCAATCAGCGATCTTGAAGTACAACCCTCCACCGGAGCGTCTTCTAAGTTTCACATTCAGTTGTTCTGGAGAGGAGCTTCTCCTGTTTAAAGCGGCTCAAGTCTTACACCCGCAGTACAATGGGCCAAGGCCGTTAAAGCAGTGTAGCTCTGCTGGCCATTGAGAGAACACTGGTAAAATCCATGGAAAAGACACCTAGTTGGTAAAACAGGGTCACAGATCATTTTCTTGAAAAGGAATGGAGGGTAGAATTTACATTTAAATAAATAACCAAATTTATGATGTATGAATGAGCTCCCCCTCCTTGACTGACCAGCAGCTGCCACTGATTTGAACATAGGTATGAAACAGAAACAGTTTTCTGATATGATTGGTAATTTGTGGGCAGAAGTAAAGGAGCTTCAGCTCTTTAAAAGTGTAGTGTGTAGAAGTTGGCAGCATTTTGCAGTGAATATAGTATATAATGTTTCTATTTGTATGTAAAGTCTGTCAAAATTGCTGTTTAATCATCCCCATAAAACTTTTTTTTTTTTTAATAAAGTTAGAAAAGGCTTTTTATATTTATGTACCATGGGTCTCCCCTTTGTGGAGGCTGACATAATGATCTGCCATGTTGTCTACTGGTGGATTTTGGGGGGAAAAAAAGACCAAAACACGATTTTGAATACGAGTCTACAAAGGTATAGAACCTATAATCATCATCTTAACTGACCTAAAATCTATAGATATAATAGCTTCAAGTATTAATGAAAAACCCTCTCCCGGTAACTGTTGTGAATGATGCCCTGTTAACAATCCTTTTTGGTCTTCACTGGCTCTCTTCGCTTAGTGATGTAAAGTTTAAGTAACGGACAGGCTCATTCCAATTGTATGAACCTGTATGCTAGATGCCACTAAAATGCCAATTTCTACACATTGCACCTTTGAGTAGAGGGGTGCATAACAGAAAAAATACCCTGAAGCATTCTTGTGATATCTTTTTCTGTCCCACTAGACATGAGTTAGAATGGAGATTAATATTTGTCCTGCTTTCCAAACCCAGAAAATCAAAAATATCTGACCTGATCAGTAATACTGCTGAGTACTTAAAACTCTTGAGAATGCATCCAGAATTTGTAAAATGTAAAATGTTACATCAAACAACTGACCTGGACAGAAAGCAGTTAATGAACTAATTTAGCAAGCAGACATTCTAGTTCACTAAATGTTCATCAATTATCACCTGTCATATGTTAAAAAACATTTCATGTATAAGATGTATCTATTGAGTCTACAAAGTTGTGCAACTTTATATGAATTGCAGCAGGGAGTCTGTGGCTTTGGAGCCTGCCATAAATGGAGACACAATGGTCTTCAAGTTTTTAGGACTCTGTGGAGGCTTCATTTCGACTGGAGCTGACTTTAAGGGCACTTTCACATTAGGCCCACTTGTTTCGAACCGTGCTGTGGCGCGGTTCGTCCCCCCTCCCCCTCCCCCACTGGCTTGCATTCACACTTGCAACATTGAACCGTGCCACTTGGGCCCACTTGTGTATTTACTCAGTTTGAAACAGCAGGGGGCGATATGCACGTAACTGGTTACCAAACCTGTTACTGAGGAGAATGAAGAAAAGGCTACCATGGTAACCATTTCCTACACCAAACAACCAATGTTTACGTTTCGCTCTCTTCTACATTTTTCTTCAAATGTGTTTTTTTAATCGTGTTTGAGACGGCATCAGTGACCCTCTGGACCCTCGTAAATCATCGTAATCCTCAGCCAGAATAAACAAATTGACAAATCAAGTAAGTAAAAGATTCAACCGCGGGATTAACAGGAAGTTATGCATCAAAAGTAGATCGGTTCGGACCACTTTGTTTCACACCAGTGAAACCGCACCGAATGTAGGGAGATGGAGCGGATCGAGACCACCCCTTCATGGAGGTCTCGGACCGGCTGATTTGGTGCGCACCAAAGTGCGGTGGTTGCATTCACAATGATACTAACGTACCAAACCCTGGGCCAAAACTTCTTTGGTGCACACTAAATAGGGTTGGTGTGAAAACACCCTAAGTTAGTTATAACCCGTTCACTATAATGGCCAAGAATGACCACTGTTTGATTGAAATAACTATAGGGAAGTCACACAGAGAGCAACCTGACTTCAGGAATGCATGTAAAGCATAATCCAGTCACAGAGCTTAGACTGTGATCCTTAACCCTAACAGAAACAGAATGATGTTCAATGACATAATAGTGCCCATCACATCCATTACAACCTCACAGTTAATATTTGATCTCTGCATTGTTTCCCAGCATTTTGATAAATTAGTATCTTGAAAAAGCTCTTTTAAAAACTGTATCGTGAAGTTGGGATATTAAAATAAGCTCAGTTGTTAGGATAAAGGTTGAATGAATTCAATTTTCTATTGGACATGCTCATTGGTGTTTTAGTATAGAGCGTCAGTCATGCCAAACTGAGGGACAAAAACGGACTTCCCAGAAACTGATTTTAAAATAATAAATCCCAAAATAAATCCAGGGCATTCTGTTCACCGTTGTATGAACAGTAAGACTGTATCTGTGAGTAACATTTAGAACTGGAAAAAATACGTCTGGGAGTAACAAGCCTTGACTTTCAAGTACAGCATATTTAAAGCTTTTGACAACTTCATCAAGCATTGAACACCTGATTGAACTTGTTGATACAATGTGAGAGAGTGTGATTGTGGCACTCCTCCTTCAGTATTGTACTACCAAACACAAAAATAGACATAATCAAACTATTTCTGTCACTTTAACTGCTATTTAGTGCTATAGGTACATTTACCCGATTATGCTCTCTATTCATTTTTTGCTTCCTGTTACTAATGATCTCAAATCAAAGAAAAAGCAATGACTGCCTTGCTCACTCAGAAAATTGTATTATATCACATCTCACATGAACCATAAAAGAGAGTTTTTGTTTGTTTGTTTGAAATGTAAAACTTGCGGTGGCCGATGGGGCACACAGCCAACAATGGCTCAATGCAGTTCAATAATAGAAAGAAAAGTCAGTGAAAAGTCAATGAAGTTAGAGA